>JAPKLW010000103.1:246470-265401 GCA_026898455.1 Plectranthus barbatus | reverse complement strand
TCACATAATACACCCCAATTTATTTTATTTACATATTGTATCCCCATATTAAAAAATTTAGATTCGCCCCTAATTATAACATTGGAATATAATTATACCATGCAACCATGATTTTCACTTACTTAAAAATGATGTTACCATTAAACAACAATATATTATATATTTGACTGATTTTGCTATTTAATGGGAAATAGGGGATCAGTTACATGGAAATTCTATTATGGATATATACGTGATTAACGTATTCTTATTCATTTATAAAATCTACAAAATAATTATATGTGTTCATATAAATTTAACTGGGATGGTAAAATTCAAAGGACAAGATGAAAAGTTATATTCTATACTTTAAATGTAATGGCATAAATAGGGACCCAATAATTTATTTGTGTTACGACTTCGTCAAGCATCTTTGAAATGTGTGAAGGACATTGTTTTTAATTATTATTCCCAACACATTTGCTTTATACTCCCTCCGTCCCAGGACAGTCGCAACATTTTCCTTTTTGATCCGTCCCAGAACACTTGCAACGTTTCCCTTTTTAGAAAGTTTTTATTAATTAATTATTCACTAAACCTACTCTACTCCTACTCCACTATCTCTCATATCTCATTATCTCTCCTAATCATTAACCTACAAATTTAACCCCACTAACTTCTTATTACTTTTTCTTAACCTCCGTGCCGAGTCAAACGTCTCAAGAGACCCGGGACGGAGGGAGTATCTATTTTCAAATATAATTTAATAATTTTAAATTTACATATCCATATATCCCGAAGAAATTTCAAATTTATAATCTTTCAATTATAGATAAGACCATTCTACCACTACATTCCGAGCAAAGAAAATAATTGTTTTAGTTAATATGAAGCATGTGAATAGATAAAAATACGGACTAGTACTTAATATCAAATTGTAATAATTTTTTTTCATTATTATTTGGAGTATAGTAGTGAAAGTGTATTATATGTAACAAAAAGGTCGTATATTTCATATGTTTTGAATTATTGCAATATATTTTTTTAAAACAATCTTTCTAATAATTTCACTTAGGTAGATGAGATGACAAATGTTGTGATCAATAATATTAGTACCGATAATAAATAATCACACATTTGTGGTGCGAACCCTAAAAAATTATTTTGATTGATTGGCTGATCAATATCTTAATTAGATATGATATTCGAAGTTTATGATATACTATCATTTTAAATTTTTAATAGTCACAGAAATTGACGACCCAGCAGCAAGGGCTGAGAGTGAGAATTTCCCTTTTCTTATGCACACGTTTAAATAATTATCAAAATAATTAAACTCGTTTTTATAATCATTATATTTTTATTTATTGGTTAAGAAATTAATTTGCTAACTAGTAACTAATGATATTATGTGAACTTCTGGAATTGCATTAAAGAAAAGATTAAAATTAAATAAAGTGTGATTTGCGAATTAAAAAGTTAACTAAAATCGTTGGCTATCTTTTGCGATTATGTTTATTTTAATTTCCTTTGCGATTTAAAGAAAAATAAAAATGAATTTAAAATTTAAAATTGAGTAATGTGATTTGCGATTCCTCGTGTTGTTTGCTATTGCAAAAATAAAAATAAAAAATAAAAAAAATAAAAAAATTGAGTAATGTGATTGGCGATTTGTTTGCTACCCATCCGTCCCATAAAATTAGTTTTATTTGTCTTTGTTACAATAATAATAAGGGAAATTAATAATTTATTAGTATAAGTGAAATAATTTTTTCATTTTCTTGGTAATGAGAATATTATATGGGACGGACAAAAATAGAAAATATAATTAATTTCATAGGACAGAGAAAATATTTGAAGAAAATAATGAATTAAAAGTTTTAGAAATTTGAGTAATGCAGCTCGCGACTTCCTTGGGCCGTTAGTGATTTGAATAGGCCGATTTGCAATCTGATTTGGGATATTTGCGATTTTGATCAAATAATTGGGCCGTTTGCAATTCAAATTCTTCAAATAAAATATGTTTGCAATTTGGTTTCTAAATTCTTTTTTTAAAAAAAAAATCAAATTTACAAAGTATCTTAATATAAATTAAAATTTTGTTTGTGACCCATCTGCGATTACACCAAATCAATTTATTTTATCCCAACATGAATACCGATTGACATAAATATGTAATTTATTTGAGTGAAACCTAAAATAAGGGAATCAAAACTGAAAAATGGCAAAAATTGTTATTTCTTAAATGTCTTGCTATTTAACATTTTCAGACTGTGAAATGGCTTAATTAACATTATGACCAGCAACCTAAGGTAGTTGTAAAAATAAACCCACTAATCCAATTTTTATACTGCCATGTCAACGTCACATAAAAAATTAAAACCTACTAATTTTTTCAAATATATACATATCACTCTAACAATAAACCTACAACATTAACTTTAACAGGGTTCCATAAAAATTCATTCACAAATTTATAGTATTAAATTAAATAATAATTTTTAAATTTCCTAATTTAAGATAATTATGAAAATTTATAAATTTGAACAATACAGATTTGGAACAACAAACACACGAGGAAAATTAAATTCAAACGACATCATAATAGTACAAGAAAATAAAATTACACAACATTGCAACATGGTAAAAAAATCATACTAATTACTTCCGTAATTTACCCATGTATGTTCAACTAAATCTGCCCGAAGTTGGTGGTATGCATCTTTATGACGTAGTTCCTTGTAATTTTGAAGATAAGCTTGAGAATTTTGAGTAGATGACAATATATATATATATATATATATATATATATATATAATATTCATAAAATAATTTTTTAAAAAATAAAGTAGCTGACAATTTAAATACACATTAATTAAGTAAGTAAATGAAAATATTATATTAATAAGGCAGTATATAAAAAAATGGATGATCAAACTTAAAAGAAGAAAAAAAATTGGATGTAGTGGTCGACACAACCAACATAATGGTTCCACCTTCTTTCTCAAAACCCTACTCTTCGGTAAGCAATAGATTGTCGGACCACCTTGTAGCTATTCACTTAATGAATTACGAGACTTGTTGTCTAAAGAGTAGATGTGGGACATTTTGGTGTCCGAACCACTATAAATCCATTGTCGATTTACTGCTTTCTGTATTTCAATTTTTTCATATATTAAAACTCAACAGTTGATAATATATTATATAATTATCAATATATTCAATATTTAATATTATTATTCAATATTAAATGCTAAATTTAAGTTTTATTACAATTTAAATATTTTACTAATAATTGATATTCAATACAAAAAAAAAATATCCATCACAAAAATTGAATATATTTTTTATTTATTTCTTCGAATAATATTTCACAATTCGAATATAACTTGAATAAATAAACTCTTTTACTAGACGTTCTTATAAGAAATATATCGTCATATAGAAACTTATTATTTTGGTTATTACAACGGAATTATTTTTAATTAAAAAAATATTGAGTAAATAATATTTATATAAATTAAAAAAATAAACAATAAAAAATTCCGGTCTATAAAATTAAATAAGTTATTTATAATTTAAAAATAGAAATAAATTTTAAATTACTAAATAGGCCTTAAACTAAAAGCCAAACCTATATTGATAAAAAGGCCTGACCTAAAAGCTTTTGATAGTTAATATGCCAGACTCTAGCCTATTAAATATTTCGCAGGCTGAGGCCTACCGGAGCAAAGTCTAGCTTGGTCCGACCTATTTTTACCTCTATTATTCAGCTTTATGTGCGAACACGTTGCACAGTAATCAAATGGAAAATAGTTTGATGTTTGTGATCTTCCCAAAATGTCAAGGATGGTAGCTCGGGTGGTGTTCTCCCTAAATTTCTCAATTAGTGGAAAACTCAACTCGAATTCTTACTCATAAAGTAAGAACTCCAGAAGTAGCCCTATCAACATGCTCAGAGTATTGTGCATGACACCACAAAAGTACGAGAGCTTTGAAAGCCTTAAGCTCGAGAGCTTAGAAAACTCGTAAGTGTAGAGATAGAGGTTACAAAGAGAGTGGTATTGTTTGGAATCAGTAACCTTATCCTTGTGTGCATTTGTCTCTATTTATAGACGCAAGTCTTGAGAAAATAGAGATCCAACCGTTCGAGACAAAATTGAATTCGACCAATGGAAAGTTCTGACGCAATTTGCTTTATGTGGCGCAGTACTGCAAAGAGCACAAGAGTAGGTAGGTTTTTCTATCTTGTGTCATAACGACTTTTTCTCAGTCTTATGAATCCAAATTGTTAAATCCTCAACAACTTCGTATATGTCTCTGAATGATGCAGACTTGTGAAAATTATCATTTTCAAGTTAGCAAGTCGAAAGCATACACCTGACACATTCTTTTTATCTATTTGTTTGGTCTCACGAGTTTACTTCTTTTCTGAACTTAGGAAATTGATTGATAATATTTATTTCTGGCAATTCAACTTGCCAGTTTCGAGGCACCTAAGTACTTGAAGGCGCCTCTGATTACGAGACCCAAATTTGGGAAATATCTACATTCTATTACAATTTGATAATTATATAGATGACATTATAAATTTTGGAGCTAAGCTCTAGATACTTGTCAATTTTATAGATTTTAACTGATAAATATATTGATTTGACACATCAAAACATAATAAAATAGAGAATTATAATATAATTCCTAAAAATATGTACACATTTTTTAATAATTTAGCCGGAAAACCCCAAATTTTTTTAATATATATAAATCAGGATTTTTTTTTTCAAAAAAAAGTTACTGACGTTGCCATTACATTGCAATTAAAATATTAAATACAAATTTTATGTAATTTTATTACAGTTAAATATTTATGAGATTTAATTACCTACAGTTTTAAATTTTTTAATCGTAATATATTTACCATGTCAGCCCTAATACTTTACATCACGCTAATGTGGAAAAAAATGGGATGAAATTAAATAATTGAATATAATGTAAGCTCAAATTCCATAAATCAAAAACTAGGAAATAAAATTTCATAAATTACTATAGTTTGATATAAGGTGATTATGTTTATCTATCCCACACTTTTACAATTTATGAAATTCTATCCCACTCTTCCAATTTTATGAAATTCTATATGTAATTACATCCCAATTTGCCATATCATATATTAGTTGTCATATCTTTCTTCCACGTTAGCTATTAGGGCTGACATAGACAGATGATGTGGCATTTAATTTATTTTTATTAATTGATACTCCCTCCGTCCCAAGACACTCGCAACGTTTTCCTTTTTGGTCCGTCCAGAACACTTGCAACGTTTCCTTTTTTGGAAAGTTTTTATTAATTAATCACCCACTAAACCTACTCTACTCCTACCCCACTATCTCTCATACCTCATTATCTCTCCTAATCATTAACCTACTAATCATATTGCTTGTCTGAAAGGTATTTTGATTGCTCATGTTGAAGGCTACCAAGCAGTGATTTTTGAGATGGATAACAAATCCTTAGTCTAAATTTTTTTGGAGAAAGCTATTCCAAGAACATCGTTGGGCACTGTTATTAGCGATATTTTGCACTTTAGCCAATTCTTCGAGGCTAGATTTTGTTGGGTCCCTAGATCCCAGAACTGTGTTGCCCATGCCATTGCCTCTCTTACTCGAAATCAACTTTCTCATGTTGATATGTCTTTTAATCTTCCAAATTCAATTAGGCGAATTTTGGAAGCTGAGGTAAATGTTTGATTTTAATATAATTGTTGGATTCTAAAAAAATCCTATTCCACTATCTTTCTTAATTATTTTCTCTTAATCTCCGCGCACAGTCAAACGTCTCAAGAAACCCGGGACAGAGGGAGTATTTAATAAAAAAATAAACTTTATTTATGTAAGTTAGTTCTTTTAATTTAAATTGATCTTCTTCTTTTTTTTAATTTAGGAAACGAAAAGTTGATGAAACATATTTTAAAATTAAATATAATTATTAAAGTTATTATTTATTAATTGTTATTATGAAATCAATTTTCAGCCGTTTATTTTTTTTAAAATTGATCATTCATTTTTTAGAAAATCTACAATGAATTATCGAAATCAAGAATTTAAATTTTCAGTTATCGAAATACAATCATTTTTATAAAAGATCAATTTTAAATTTTTTATTAAAAATATAAACTTTAAAAAAATAATTAAATACCACATCATCCGTCCACCTCAACCCTAATAACTAATGTGGAAAAATGATATGACAATTAGTGGTGGCCATTTGGAACCGGAACCGCCGGAACCGACCGTGAACCAGCCCGGCGGTTCATGGTTCCAAAGCGGAACCGTCCAAAACGGTTCGGAACTGGAACCGTAACCATTTTTGGACGGGCCAGTTCAGGTTCAAGAAATAGCCCGAACCGGAACCATCGATTCCGAACCGTTGAAAATATTTTTGAAAATTAAAAAATCGACGAATCAGAGAGCGCCACGTGTCCCTAAAAAAATAAAAAATAAAATATTTTTTGAACCGCCGGTTCCGAACCGGAACTGTGTCGAACCTCCGAACCGAAACCATTTTTGGACGGGCCGGTTCCGGTTCCAACTTTCTGGAACTGGCCCGTGGCCACCACTAATGACAATTAATATATAATGTGGGAAATTAAGATGAAATTACATAATAAAATGTAATGTAAGATAAAATTCTGTAAAATAAAAAAAAATAGATAAAATTCCATAAATTGTAAAATAACATTAAAAAAATCAAGCTAAGACATACATTAAATAAGATAAAACACATAAAAGATGCCCAATTGGCGTGTAATATTTCCATTATCCACTATTCCACTTCGCCTCATTCCATTTTTGTTGGGCCTTAAGCTTAACAAAGGCCCAATATAGAAGAGGAAAAATAAGCGGCCCTTTTTCATTTATGCGCATTTTCCTTTCCTTCTTCGTAAATAGAAGTTTCAACACAAACAATTCCTTTTCATACAAATTGTATTAAAAAAAAAAAGGAAAAATATATCGAAAGCTGAAATCGGACCAGCTCTCATTTCCAAAACCCTCGTGCAGGAGATTTCGGGAATCTTGAGAGTGTCGAAGAACTCGCTCATCGTTCGGTGCGAAGGGAATTTTAGGGTTAGGGTTTTGAAGAAAAGGAGAAGAGAGATAGTTAGTTGTCCCACTGTGGATGATGAAGAATCTTTATCAGACGTGAACGAACAATTTAAACCGGAAATGGATGAGGAGAAAATGGGAGTTTTGGAGAATTATGGCGCCGGAGAATGCGACTCGATTACGGAATTGGGTGAATCGAGCGTGATTGTCGGTGAGAAGAGAGAAGAGACGTCGTCTTTGGAGGATAAGCTTGTGGTGGTAGGAGGGGCGGATGATGGTCGGGAGAGTCATGCAGCGGGTAGTGAGGCGGAGTTTTTGGGGGAGGGTGCGGTGGAGGTGGCAGAAATGCCGGCGGTTTTGGCGGTGGATGGCGGCAGTGAAGTGATAGGCGGTGAAGGTGGGGAAGAGGGAGGAGCCGAGGGAGTTGAACATTCCGAGAAGGAGGCTGTTGTTGCTGAAGGAGGAAAGATGCCCGCTTCAGATGAATCACTAGTGAATAAGGAAGGTGATGAACCTGTAATTGATACTGAACTTGACGCCGAGTTGAAGACGGATGTTACTGATTCTGCTATGCAAATGGACGCTAGAAGTGATGAAATGCTCGTTGACCAACATTTTCAAATGGAAGGCGAGAATGAATTTGAACAACCAGTTGATCCCAAGATGGAGGTGGTTGATACTGATGCAGGTTATGAACAGCGGTTGTCTGAGTTTCCAACAGACGCGGGAGGGGGTGGATTGGATGTGGTGATGGAAGTAACTGAAGATTTGAATGATAAACATGATGGAAGGGAGGCGGGAAATGACGAGAATGTCGGAGCATTGAAAGAAGTGGAGAATGGGTCAGCGGAGATATTGACGGTAGGAAATAATGCAGAGACTTCCGAGAGGTGTAATGAAGTTGCCGATGAGAAAGGTGGTTTTGTACTAAATGATTTTGAAGCTGGGGGGGCTGAAAATTTGACTGTGGTTGAAGAGGAAAAGGGTGATCCTAGGATTATTGCGGATCTACCAACAACCGAAGTTGAAACTGATGGCAGCGTGCATGTAGATAATGTACGTGAACTAGAGCATGTCGATGAGTCAAGCGATAGTATGGATGATGTTAGTGGCCATGAAAGAAATGAGCATGAGGAGGATAAAGTGCTGGCTCCCGAGGGAAATCCGATAGGTGTAACTAAGATGGTGGATGGTGACTACTTGAGTATGGAGGTGTCAAGTGATGACAAGTTAGATAAGGATTTGATTGTGGCAGAATATAAGGAGAATGTATTGGTGGAAGCAGCCCTCCCAGTAGGAGATATCAAACCAGAAGAAGAGTCCAGGGTAGAATCCGAGACGACAAGGAATGCTGTGGTGGAGCATCTATCTGCAGATGCTGAAGTAGAAACTGAAATGGGGACAAACTCTGTTGACTCTAAAACACCAGATGATGATGGAAAATTGGAGATAGATGATACGATGAGTGATGTGGATGAGCCTGGTCATGGCATGTATGATTCTCCTGGTGCCCTACAAGATGAGGAAGATGAAACTATTGTTGCAGAGGAGGAAACTGGGGCACAAGACACCGAAATGGAGACCGAAACAGATATGGCAGAATCAGGGAAGACATCAGGAGGGAAGCGGAAGAGACCAAAGCTGTCAAAAAGTCCATCAATAACTAAGGCCACGGGAAGAGCTTCATCAAGGAAGACTGTGGGAGAAGATGTTTGTTTCATCTGTTTTGATGGTGGGGAACTTGTGCTATGTGACCGTAGGTAAGATTTTTGAGGCGTGCAAAGTTAACTTTCCGATTTTCAAATTTTTTTTTTCAAAAATGCAATGAGTTTTAATATACTTCATTATGTTCTACATTAGTTTGAGTTTCTTTTATGGGTCTACAGAGGTTGCCCTAAGGCCTATCACCCTTCTTGTGTAAATCGAGATGAAGCATTTTTCAAATCTAAGGGTCGCTGGAACTGTGGTAAACTTTTATCTGTATTTCTGAAATTGCAACCACTTATTTGATTGTAGTTTAGTGGATACCTTTATCGAATTAATTTTCTTTTGCTTGTGTACAATGAAGTTGTCTGTTTGTTTGGATTCAACAGTTACAAGGTACAAATAGATAGCAGCTGATCTTTTCTCCCCATGGTCTTGGCTGTCAATAACTGAATTCATAATATATAAGCCCGCTAACTTTATAGACTTCCTAAAACAAATCTTTACTTCCAATTCAAGTTGGACTAACATTAGAAAAAGCTGGTTCTTATGTAATATATGGGTTGTGTTAGTAATTATAGGTAGTTTCTTCCGCAAACCCCGTACAGTTATAGATATGGGAAAGTTGCTTTTTCTGAAATACATAGTTCGACTGGAGGTTGGAATTTTTGAATATCCATCTCTGCAAGTGTAATTCCTTCAATTTCTATCTTGCTGTAGAAAATATTTGCATAACATTCCTGTGCTTTTTTTGTAGTTGGTTGCATTTAATTAAAAAATTAACCCTCAACAGAATGATTAGGACTAATAATGTGTATGTCCAAGTTTGACTTGAGTAGCATCATAACTAAAATAATATTTTCTCTTTTGCTAACTATCATAGTAAGCGTGTCAGTATACAAATGATTTGAAGTTTGTTTCCTTACTATTTGTTTTTATTTCATTGTTGCAATATAATTTGTTTTATATGTGGTTCTCTATCCAAATTCTTGATGATTAAATACAACTTTTTTTACTGCTACTTAACTTTGGATATTTTCATTGTTTTTAGGTTGGCATTTGTGTAGCATTTGTGAGAAGAATGCGCGATATATGTGCTATACATGTACTTTCTCCCTGTGCAAAAGTTGCACTAAAGATGCAGTGATCTTATGTGTCAGAGGAAATAAAGGTTTTTGTGAAACCTGCATGAGAACTGTCGAGCTAATTGAGAACAGTGAACAGGGAGACACTGATGTATGCTTATGACTTTGTTTTTGTGATTCTTTAACTAAACTGACTTACTGAGCTAGTATTAGTTTCCAAGTCATTTGTACTGCTTTTACTTTTCTGATTGTTTTCTTGCTGGTATTTTCGTGGGCTGCAGGCTCAAATTGACTTTGATGACAGAAGTAGCTGGGAGTTTCTCTTCAAGGATTATTATATAGATTTAAAAGCTAAGCTGACATTGTCCTCAGTTGAAATCGCAGAGGCTAAAAACCCATGGAAGGGAGCAGACATATCTGGTACCAGCAAAACTGATTCACCTGTATTGCAGGCTGATGCTAATGATGGATGTTCAGGTTCAGATGACTCCATTGAGAACTCAGAAGCTATCAGGCCTAAAAGAAGAAAGACAAGGAGACAATCAAAATCCCAGTCAAAGAAAGCAGAACCAGTTGATTCTGGGGACAAAGCTGTTTCTTTATCTGACAACTCCGAATGGGCGTCAAAAGAGTTGCTTGAATTTGTCTCGCACATGAAAAATGGCGACGCATCTGTACTGTCTCAGTTTGATGTCCAAGCACTTCTGCTGGAGTATATTAAAAGAAACAAGCTGCGTGATCCTCGCCGGAAAAGTCAAATTGTGTGTGATGCAAGACTGGAAAAATTATTTGGGAAGCCTCGAGTTGGGCATTTCGAAATGCTAAAGCTTCTTGAATCCCATTTTCTCACAAGAGATGAGCAAAATGATGACTTCCAAGGGAGTGTTGTTGATACTGAGAATGACCAGTTAGATATTGATGCCAATCCTGAAACCCTAACCAAGGGTGTGAAAGATAAGAAACGAAAATCACGCAAGAAAGGGGATAGGGGACCTCAGTCTAATCTTGATGATTTTGCTGCTATTGACATGCATAACATTGGTTTGATTTACCTCCGAAGAAAATTGATGGAGGACCTACTTGAAGACGCTGAAACCTTTAATGAAAAAGTTGTCGGAACATTTGTACGCATAAGGATTTCCGGCTGTAACCAAAAGCAGGATTTATATAGATTAGTTCAAGTTGTAGGTAAGACATTTTTTCTATTATCTTCGAAGTGGTTATAGCTTTGTTCTTCCCTTGAATGCTTTTAGAACTGATGCTTATGTTTTTGGTGGTAGAATAGCACTCCCATAAAAATTCCACTAACTTCAAATTATTGGAGGTAGCTTAGAACCATTGCTTATATATATATTTTTTGGTTTATGTTTGCAGGCACCAGTAAAGCAGCAGAGCCTTACAAAGTTGGCAAAAAAGCTACTGACATTATGGTGGAGATTCTAAATCTAGATAAGACTGAGATCATATCTATTGATACAATCTCAAACCAAGAGTTTACAGAGGTAACATAATTTAACAGATAAAACGTACTTTTTATTATTTAGTGCACGGGTTCTAAATGATCTCACGTTGGATGAGTATCTTTTGTCTCCACTTCTCAAGGAAAGTTACATGCATTTGATGCAAATGTGAATGGCAATATGATGATAAAAACTAAATTACACCCAAGTGTTTCTGAACCAAGTGAAATTACAAAAATCATTTTGACCAGTTTTGGAGTTTTACCCTGTCTTTAACATTCTGTAATTGAGATAGTCAACTTTCCTACTATTTGCTCGAACTTTGCTGATGGATATGATTGCATATAAAACCTATGTATGCAGTGGATTTCACATATTTAATAAAGCAGTTATGTTTAGATTCTTAAATTACAATTATTGGTATTTCTTAATTTATTACATTAATTTAAACGCATACACCCTACATGTCCCTATGAAAGCTCGAACCCATGACCTTTTGGTCATAGGTTGCACCCGGAACAAGGGACACAATTATTGGTTTTTCTTCATGGATATGCGTGATAACAATTATATATTGCTCTTCAAGCCAATATTGCTTATAATTTATTCCTTTCGGGTGATTACTGTTAATGATAAAATTATCTGAAAGTTCTATTTGAATCCATTATTATTTCTTATGCTTTCTACTTTGACAATTATAGGAGGAATGCAAACGTCTTCGCCAGAGTATTAAGTGTGGACTCATTAGCCGTCTGACTGTGGTAACTATTTATTGTACACAATTCTGTACCTGTAGCATATTAGCTGGTGAATATCCTTTTAAAATAAGATGCCATTTTGGTTTATAGGGTGAGATTCTTGACAAGACGATGGAAATACAGGTGGCCAGAGTCAATGATGTATGTAAACCATTACTTTTAATGTTTTTGAAACTGTTTATTCCATTTTCGATTGATGTGGACTATATTATCCCTACTGTTAATCCCCTATCTTCATGGACTGAAAGTTTCTGATTCGTTTTGGATCAAATGTCCTATCAAATTGCATTGGTCTTTACTTAAGAAGCATATACTGTGAAAAATTGCAGAAGCTTCTGAAGCCTCTTTGTAGTTCTTTCTTAGTTATATAATATAACAATTACTTTATTCATAAATATTTTCTGAAAGCTATGAAGGCTTACTTTTTTTTTTTTTTTTACCTTAACTTGCCAAAGGCCTTACGAGATTTTATTTCTTAAAGAGGATATTTGGGTAATTCCTTGAGAAGGCTATGAGTTTATAAAAATATAGGAATGAAATTGCTATTGTTCGCCAATGTGGGACAAAGGTTCTGCCACATTCCGCATGAATTCAAAACTTTTTTTTTTTGAATAAGATAGTCTGTCCATAAATGAATGCATCTTTGGTGGCTAAGGCTCAATTGCCTGCTTTAAGCAAACACTCCTGATAACTGAGTTGTTACATTTCATTGTCGTGCTCCCTAGTTCTTTAAAGCCATTGCATGAAATATAGGCAGTTAGGTTTATGTGAAATGGCTCACCGGTACAAACTCAGTGTTTGATTGGCATGATACTCTAGTGTGTTAAGTTACTTAAGTATATTAATTTGCAAATTCAAACCAGCTTCCCCTATGGAAAGCCCCCATTCTGATGGTATGTATTGGGTTGATTTTGGTGTCCACTTGAGGTTGTGATTGGCCTCTAATATTCACCATTCTATTGTTCGATCATTTCAAGTATGTAGTCTGATTATTTGCTTCTTTCTATTATACATATACATATTAGTTTCAAAAAGCATCATATTAGGATACTGAGTATACATTCCTTGGTGATGAGCGAGGTGGTAAACTTCTCTATTGGCACCAAATGAATTGGGATACTTTTTCCTTTGCTGTAAATGCTAAAACCATTTTGTGGCGTCAGTTATGAACTACGATCGTATCCTGTCTGTTTGACTTCCAGTATATTGTGCATACCAAGAATTTCGCCAATTATACTGTTATCTGTATGGAGCTCAAGGATATAGTTTATAAGTCAAGTAATGCAAATTAAGTGTCTGGAACTCAGGAGAGAAATAATTAGGGGTGAGCAACGGTTGGTTCGGTCTGAAAACCGAACCGAACCGCCCAAACCGCCAAACCGCGAACCCTAAAAAACCAAACCGAACCGCACCGCTAGGATTATGTAAACCGCACCGAAACCGCATCGAACCGAATGGGCGGTTTCGGTTTAAACCGAACTTTTTCCACCTATTTTTCAAAATGCTTGAATTAAAACATACATTTTCATGTTTCAACATTCATTAAAAGTCCAAATACACCAAATATAATCCCACAAGTTCAACAAACAAGTCTAATTTATAAATCGAAATACACAAGTTCATAAATAACAATTCAAAACTAAGTTCAAATCTACAAATTCATATCCAAACCGCCCAAACCGAACCGAACCGCCATATTTCAGTTAAAACCGAACCGATCTGAATTTTGGCGGTTTTAAAAAATCCAGACCGAACCGAACCGAAATTAATATATAAACCGCACCGAACCGAAACCGCCGGTTTACGGTTTGGTTCGGTTTTGCTCACCCCTAGAAATAATGGCTTTTTTGGAAAAACAAGAATGATGCACACAATACGTAAAGTAAACTTCGACGATTTCTGTATCTTATTTAGCTATGTAAATAGTTTTCAGTGATTAGGTTCTAGTTTGTTTACATTATTACGTATGCATCAAAATTTCTGTATTTTTTTCACTGCGTGATTGATTTTCTCTGTGTATATTATTCCCTATGTTAATTTTCTTATGGTGCTAAGCAGTGGCTGGAATCAGAGACTCAACGGCTTAGTCATCTTCGTGACAGGGCAAGCGATTTAGGTCGTCGAAAAGAATATCCTTTTCTTCATTTGGATTATCAAGCATGCCACTTAGTCTTACTTTCTATTTACCTATCATGTCTTAGTTTTTGCCTGACTTGAACGTGAATATCAGGTTCTGTTTTAACTGCTGTGTTGTAATAGCCTATGTTGAGAACCTCTCAAAAGCATTGGTTATAGTTATCATAAATCGGACACTTTCTGAATTGCATCTATATGCATTCACTTGCTTTATGGCATAACTGTTAGAAGATGAACTCAAGAATTGTTTGTTCTTGATTGTTATTTAGAATGAATCCCTCGTACACTATTTATAAGCAAAGAAAGCTTAACCACTAAGAAAACTTAACCACTAAGAAAACTTAAACACTAAGTAAACTTAACCACTAAGAAAACTTAATCACTAAGAAAACTTAAACACTAAGTAAAAAAGAAGCTACAAGACTTATGTTTATCAATCTCCCCCTAAGTCTTGTGCGTTGTCTCCGGTTTGATGTGGACCAGACCAATTCGAGTTCTTAGTTCAAGAAACTTCACTCGTCCCAGAGACTTGGTGAGGATGTCAGCGAGCTGATCCACGGTGTTGATGTAGCTGACAAGATGTGCTGAGCCGGGGCGGCTTGCGTACCGCAGGCCGTAGTCCTGAGTACCCGAAATATAGCGCAAGATCCTTTTGATAGCTTGTTGGTGCTCCATTGTCGGCCGTTCCATGAATCGACTCACGTACCCGACCGCAAACGCTAAATCCGGCCGAGTGTGCACCAAGTATCGCAGGCTACCGACGATGCGCCGGTATTGCGTTGCATCTACTTCCTCTGCCTCGCTGTAGCGGCTCAGCTTCAGCCGCTCTTCCATTGGAGTGTGGGCCGGATTGCAGCCTGTCATGCCGCCCAACTCGACGATGTGCTTGGCGTAGCTTGCCTGACGAAGAGTGATGCCAGCGTCGTCTTGCTGAACCTCGATCCCGAGGTAGAAGCAGAGAAGGCCGAGGTCGCTCATTTGGAAAGTGGCCTTCATCTGAGTCTTGAAGGCCTCCACTTCGGCTTCCTCCGTGCCGGTAATGACGAGGTCGTCGACATAAACGCCCACCAGCAGAACAGAGCTTCCGTTGCCACGTCGATACACCGCCGCTTCGTGCGCGCTTTGCTGGAAGCCCATCTCCTTGAGTGTGTTGTCCAGCTTGGCGTTCCACGCACGCGGAGCTTGTCGCAGACCGTAGAGCGCCTTGCGCAGGCGTAGAACCTTGCCCTCCTTGCCGGTGATGACGAAGCCAGGGGGCTGCCGCACATACACCTCCTCCTTTAGGTCGCCATTGAGGAACGCCGATTTGACGTCCATGTGATGAACGTGCCACCCCTCCTGGGCAGCAAGGGCAAGGAGGATGCGGATAGACTCGATGCGGGCCACGGGTGCGAATGCGTCATCATAATCAATCCCTTCCTGCTGGACAAAACCGCGAGCGACGAGCCTTGCCTTATGCTTGACCGCCTCCCCTGCCTCATTCTTCTTGAGTTTGAATACCCACTTCAAAGTGATTGGACGATGGCCAGCTGGCAGATCAGCAAGCTCCCACGTACGATTCTGTATGACGGAATCCATCTCCTGCTGCATCGCGGCTTGCCACGTCGGATCCTGCTCAGCTTCGGCGAATGTGCAGGGTTCACCGGTGTGCGTCAGATGTAGCTCGGCATCGAGGTTGCGCTGCACCTGCCCCGGAATCTCTGTCGGGTTGCCGAGGATGTCATCGATTTTGCGATAGCGTAAGGGAGTGTCTTCGTGCTCGGCATCCACTCGGTCGTCATCATTCACCGGGGGTGTAACGAACACTGGCGTGCCTTGAGCATCCGCCGCTGGAGGTGTGGAAGGTGTAGATGTCTGAGATGCTGGAGAAGGAGAAACCGGTGTAGGCACCGGATCGCCGGCTCCCCCGGCTCCTTCGAGTTGCACGTACTCCACAGCGAAATCGCTCGGTGCCACCGTCCCGTCCTGGCTGACCATCTTGGTCCAGTCCCAACCACGACCCTCATCAAACACGACATCACGCGCTGTGCGCACACGGCGGGTTGTCGGGTCGAGAATACGATATGCCTTGGCGCCTTCTGCATAGCCGAGGAAAACTCCCGGCGTGCTTCTGTCGTCTAACTTGCCGACATTGTTCAGCTCCTTGACATAGGCCAGGCAACCGAAAGTGCGTAGATGGCCGACCGCCGGCGTATGCCCATGCCAAGCCTCATACGGAGTCTTGCCCTCCAGGCTCTTGGTCGGCGACCGGTTCAGTAGATGTACAGCGGTCATCACCGCTTCGCCCCAGAACTCTGCTGGCATACCCCGCTGCTTGAGCAAAGCGCGGGCAGTTGCAACCACAGTTTGGTTGCGACGTTCGACGACGCCGTTCTGCTGTGGTGAGTATGGCGCGTAGTGCCGTTGGATCCCTTCGTCTGCGCAGTAGGCCGCGAACTCTGCCGCGGTAAACTCGCCTCCGTTGTCAGTGCGAAGCACCCGGAGTTTGCGACCACTCTCCGCCTCCGCGGTAGCCTTTACGTGCTTGATGGCATCCGCAGCGTCCGCCTTCGTTAGAAGAAGGACAACCCACATGTATCTCGAGGCGTCGTCCACCAACAGCAGGAAATAGCGCCGACCTCCAGGAGTTGCCGGCGTGATGGGGCCACAAAGATCACCGTGAACGAGCTCGAGCTGCTCCTTTGCACGATACGATGCCTGATGTGGAAATGGATGCCGCTTGAACTTAGTCATCACACAGGTGTCGCAGAGTTGCTCGACATGGTCGATCCGAGGCAACCCGCGCACCATCTCCTCACGCCCGAGCTTGCCCAGTGCCTCGAAATGAAGGTGCCCGAAACGCTCATGCCAGCGCCAGGCTTCATCGTCACGACGAGCGGCGAGACAGATCGGCTGCGTGACCTCCATACGAAGAACGTAGAGTCGGTTGTGCCCGCGGTTGACCTTGGCAAGGAGGCGCCCGTTCGAGTCCCAGACCCGGAGCACCCCTTGGTGGATCATCACCTTTGCACCGCCTTCGTCGAGACGGCCGAGGCTAATGATGGAGTTTCGCAATGCCGGGATGTAGTAGACATTTTGAAGCATCTTATGCTCGCCGGTCTTGGCCAAGAACAACACGGAACCGACACCGCAAATCTTAACTACAGACTCATCGCCAAACTTGACGGAGCCACGGGTACCTTGGTTCAAGTCGGTGAAATGCTCGATGCGGCCGGTCATGTGGTGCGTGGCGCCACTGTCGAGATACCATCCTTCGAGCTTGTCGTTACCTGACTCGCTGCCGAGGAAAGCCCGCGCGCGCGGCTCGTCGAGATGGAGCAACGCCGATGCGGGATCGCATGAGGCAATGGGTGAGGTAAATAACGGTACCGGGCAAACCACCGCACCCTCTCCCGTGGGCTGCGGCTCTATGACTGTGTGAGCCAAAAACAGAGTTGGCTCGTCAATGTCATCTCCTTGGACTAAATGGGCTGCAGCTGCCCCTCGCTTGGGCTGCCGACAATTTCTAGCCCAGTGCCCGCGTCGGCCGCAGTTGTGGCATTGGTCGTCACGAGTCGCTTTTCGCCCGCCACCTCCGCCCTGTCCACCAGGGCCGCCTCCACCCTGTCCACCTGAGCCGTCGGACCGGTCCTTTTTCTGCGGACGTCGGAGTCGATCCTTGGATGAGGACCCGCCCTCACGCCCTGTCTTTTCCTTCTTGCGAGCCAGCCACTGCTCCTCAGTGTAAAGCAGCTTCCCGTCGATGGTGACGGGGCTGGTGACCAGCGACTCATCACGATCGTCAACAGCTTTGAGTCGACCTGTCACCTCTTCAATAGACAATGTCGAGAGATCCAAGAGCGTCTCCATTGACAGTGCTATCTGAGTGTACTTCGTAGGAACGACGCGGAGAAATTTTTCCACCGCCTTCTGCTCACTGATGTCATCATCCCCGTTACGCGCCAACTGCTGCATCAGACCGGAGAGACGGAGAGCAAAATCATCGACGTCCTCCCCGGGCTTGAAAGCAAGGCGGTCCCACTCCTGGCGCAACTTCTGCACGGTTGCTCTGCGGACGCGATCAACACCGATACGCGACGTGGCGATAGAATCCCAAGCATCCTTGGCAGTGGGCTTGTCCGCGAGAGTGGAGATCATCTCCGGCGGAACGGAGGCCAGAAGCGCGTCGAGGGCCAGCCGATCCTCATGATAGTCGGCGTCGCCGTAGGCCACAGCGTCCCAAAGCTGACGCGCCTGCAACTTCACTTTCATCAACTAACTCCAGTCGTTGTAGTTCGTCTTGGTGAGCATGGGCCATGGCGTGCTCCCGCCGGTCTCCTTGATGACGCGTTGGACCACCAGTGGATCACGAGCACCTTGGCGACCACGGCGCGGAACCGGTGACAGCGAGACGTTGCGGCGCCTGTGAGGGCTCCGTGACACATGCGGCAGGCGGTCGTCGTTCCCCTCGGCAAACAGGGCAGCGGCAGCGGCTTCCGCAGCCTCAGCTGCGGCGATGGCCGCCCTAGCCGTCTCGGCCGCCTGCCTTGCTGCCTGCTCGGCCGCATCAATGCGCGCCTCGCGCCCGTCTACTATGACCGCCGCTGCATTGGCTGTTCTCCGACGAGAGGAGGAAGTCGACATCCTCACCCACACTCAAAACTCGGCTCTGATACCAAATGTTAGAAGATGAACTCAAGAATTGTTTGTTCTTGATTGTTATTTAG
>JAPKLW010000103.1:217589-246460 GCA_026898455.1 Plectranthus barbatus | reverse complement strand
CTTAAACACTAAGTAAAAAAGAAGCTACAAGACTTATGTTTATCAATAACTACATTTCCGTGTGTTCTTATTTTGGTGTCCTGAGAATTACTTTCGCTGAGACGCCATTTATAATATAAAGCACATTGCTGTGACTGAGATATCTCCAGCCACAAAAATTAATTTTTAAAAACTTAAGTGGTTTATGATTGTGGTTTATTAATCACGGTTAATTCTATATATTCTATAAATCTTTTTCTCTTAAATTGAGTAGTTTTATCCTTGACTGATTTTCACGCTTAGAGAATGTGTCGAGAAATTACAGCTTTTGAAGACCCCTGAAGAGCGTCGGCGCAGACTGGAGGAAATTCCAGAAATTCATGCGGATCCAAAGATGGATCCTGGTTATGAATCGGATGATAATGATAGTGAAAATGAAGATGATAGACGAGGTCTCTTTCATATCGTTTACATATTTTTGGTATTCAATATTGTGACCATCCTCTAACGCTAATTGCATGTTGTTTTGTTGTATGCAGACCAGTTTATGAGATCTAGGGGTTCTGGTTTTAGTAAGAGAGGGAGGGCCCCCATCTCTCCTGGAAGGGATAATTATGTAAAAGACTCTTGGAGTAGCGGCGGAAAGTCTACACCAAGCCGTAACGTGTCTGGGAATAACCATTCGGCAAATACTGGACATGTTGGAGACGTATTAAATGAAAGTTCTTGGAACTTAGATAGAGACAGGTCAACACAAGAACCAAAGTATTTAGATAAGCAGAATTCTGCTACCAAGTCTGAATCTGCTGAACGGCCTCTGCGAACTGCTTCCCGACCTGAATCTGCTTCTGGTGTTGTGCCACACTCCTTGCAAGGGTCTTACTCAGCTGGGGTAGCAGAGCCTGCTGTCAAGATAAATGAATCCGAGAAGATGTGGCATTATCAGGACCCAGCTGGAAAAGTGCAAGGCCCCTTTTCTATGGTGCAGCTGCGGAAATGGAACATCACTGGCTACTTCCCTGCTAATCTGAAAATATGGAGAGCAACAGAGAAACAAGATAACTCTATACTTCTCGTTGATGCGCTGGCGGGGATCTTTCCTAAAGAGTTACCAGCTGAGAGCACGTTCCCTACTACTAATAGTTTGGCTGGTCAATCTGCCAAGATTTCCGGAGCATCCTTGCTCCTAGATAATGAGAGGTCAAAAGCCAATCAGAGTTCGGGTTCTCTCTCTACTTTGTCTGCGGAGAAGTTGTCTGCGAATCATACGACAAACCTACCATCTCCTACTCCTAAACAAACCAACGCAGGTTGGTCTGGAGGGGAGGCAAGTCTTCTCACTGTAGCAGTTCAATCACCTTCTGTTAATGGAGGGCTTCCACCTCCTACTGCTGTTTTACCTGATCTTGCTACTCATTCACCCAATCTTGAATCTGTTAAGAATTCTGCTGTACACACAGCCAAATTTAGTTCGACACCGAACTCTCAACAGGGAAACATGGTGACGAGTTCTGCTGTTCCTCTGCCCGAGCCACATATAGCTCAGATGCATGTCCCTTCACCAGCTGCAATTCAGCCAGTGCAGCCTGTTATCACTC
Organism: Plectranthus barbatus; assembly: GCA_026898455.1. NCBI lineage: Eukaryota > Viridiplantae > Streptophyta > Magnoliopsida > Lamiales > Lamiaceae > Plectranthus > Plectranthus barbatus. The sequence continues at coordinate 244,883 of JAPKLW010000103.1, read as the reverse complement.
AGAATCTAACTGTTGATACTCAGGGTTGGGGTAGCGGTGCACAGTCTGGACAAGCGCAGGGTTATGGTTGGGCGGGCGCCCCGAATGTTCAGAGTTCATCTGGGAGTTTTCCAAACCCAGGCCCCGGGGCTGGAATTCAACCGGAAGTCTGGAGACCTACTCAGAGTGGCCAACCAAACATGCATTCCCCTACTACACCTAATGCATCGTGGAACATGGGACCAGCTGAGAACAACAATCCTATGTCAGTGAGACCTCAAAATCCCAATGTTGCATGGGGTACAATGCAGGCTAATCCAAACATGGGTTGGGGGAACCCGCCCCCAGGAAATACAAACCCAAACTGGGTTCCGGCTATGCAAGTGCCGCCACCACCCTCTGGAAATACTCCCGCTTGGGTTCCTCCACCCGGAAATATGGGAGGTAACATGCAAGTGATGGCTCCTGGCAATGCAAACCCTGGTTGGGGGCCAACTCAAGGCTGGGGTCACCCACCAACTCAAGGGCCAACACCTGGGAACGGCTGGGGCCCGCCAGGCGGAAATGCTGGGGTGCCGGTGCCTCCGCCTGTTCAAGGGCCAGTGCAAGGTAATGCTAACCAAGGGTGGGCTCCGTGGGCTGGTGAACAGAGCCAAGGTGGGGGTCAGTTCTCGGGCCAGAGGGGAGGTCAAGGTCGAGATTACGGGTTTGGCGGCAGCGGCCGACCTTGGAATCGGCAATCGTCGTTTGGTGGGGGTGGGCCTGGTGGTCCTAGAAATAAGGCGGACACACTTTGTCCCTTTAATGCGAATGGCCGATGTAGAAAAGGGTCACGTTGTGATTTTCTGCATAATTGATTTATAAATTTAGCAGTTCAGCCGATACAGCCCTTTTCTTTCTCATTTAATCTATATTTGGATTTGGCATTTTTTTTTTTATTACATAGAGGCTTTTAAAATTTGTAAACTTTGTGCAGTTCGGGATGGCTGCTTTTAGATACATGCAATTTTGCTTAGTTATTACTTATTAGTTATTATACACCAATGCTCTTTTTTATGCTCTCTATAAAATCCTTTTAATTCTCCTCCCTTTATTTTTTGTTTTTTTTTTTATAGTAATGTATTTATTCTAGTTTTTTGTTTTTTTTTAATAGCAATGTATTTATTTAGCATGATTCTATTCAAGTCATAAAATTTCTATTCACGGCCTCCATAAAGTTATAAAATATTAATTAGACAGTTTTATCCTTTACCCTTGACTTAAAACCCTAAAACCAATAGGCTCTCTACGATTAATATTTAAAAGAAAATTTGATTATTTTTGATTGTCGTGAAAACTCATGATAAGAAGAGAAAGCGTCTTCCCTCATTCACAAAAGTTGCTCTTGAGAATTTTATGTAACCATTAAAATGGATTGCTGCTACATCATGATTCTTTGGCAGCATATGCGCGAAATAGCAAAATCTACTATTTTTGAGTTGAAGCATTATTAAGCACGCTATTGTACATGACTTTGGAGGTTATGTGCCACTGGGTAAGGTTTACTGGTGAATATGTATGAACTGTGGGTTGCATATGTTAGCCTTCGAGCCACAAAATTCGATGAGATTAAACATGTGAGAAACGAAACTAATGCCAGCAAATTTGCTGTTGGGATTCTTTCTTCTCTTTTTCCTCGACTTTGCGCCTTTCTCAATTGCATTACTGGATTCTCTTCAGTGATTTGCATTAATGATGATGGAAATAAAACATTCCTTGTTCATAAGCTTTTTTTCTAGCAACGACAATCTCATAATTATTCGAGTTGTGCTATCTTTTTCCACGGATGTGTAAAGAATGCTATACTTGGTTGAAGAGAGATATATTATAACGATTTGAAGTTAGTGGCTACAAGGGTAAAATAGTAATATTAAAAAGTAATTATATATATATTTTAAATTAAGGGGCAATGTTAGAGAAAAAATGTGGCTGAATTTAGAATTACCCTAAATTACCCTTTATTTAAATTTATTTATACTCATGACATTTTTTTTTACTAACACATCAAAAACCAACTACCTACGCTTCCTTCAAATTTTCATAAAATGACAAAATTATCACACACAATAATTAGACTATACTAATAAATATTAGTTACCGTGTCCGGTCAATACGTGACTAATTAACCGGGAGGAAGTATTCAATCTAATCGCTACAAGTTAAGGTGGCTATCGATATACATAGGTTAAGACTTTAGGAGTAGCCATCCTAGTTCGAAAAAAAAAAAAAAAGTGGGCATGTACCCTTTGTCAAATTATGCAATTATGGGAATTTGATAGCATTTGAAGAAAATTAGCCTAAGTTATTGCCCAATGGATCAAAGGTTAATCTGCAAGAAATCTAGTACATTAAAATGGGATTTTGCCTATGCTTTTAAATATGTATTCACTGAAATAGGAGGGTGATTATTATTTTTGGGATAAAAAAGAGTTTCAAAATCTCAATGTAAATTCTATTGAGTTGTCAATTTTAATTAGGTGAAAGTTGGTGGTCTGTGTCAAGCAAAGGGACCTCGACATTCACATCAAGCATTCATTTTACTAATTTTGTATGTGAAGTAAATCATTCAATTGCGAGATAAAATTAAAAAATAAATAAATTGAAGTGAGAAATCAATGGACGTTTTGTAAGAATTTGGACGATTTTTAATGAGCTTCAAGACCCATCTCGTTTTTTAATTTTATTACAAATTATTCAAATAGGGCAATTAACGTGACCCAATCACGCATGATTAGGTGATGTAACTAATTAGCTACCTAATTTTATGATCGACTAATCCAATCAAAATAATCAACTAAAATAAGGCGTAAGACATTTTAGTAAATGGGAAAGTATTGGGTTAGGCGGGCCTAAACAATTTAGGTGGATTTTATCCATTAACTCAAGCCCAAACCCATATAATATACCCTAATTGGGATTAATAAACCCTATTTGGGATGGGTCAACCCATTTGGATAGGATAAAACCGACCTAAACCGTTTAGGTCTGCCTAACGCAAGTTTTTGCCTTAGTAAATATATATATAGAGTTGTAATCATATGTTACCCACTTTTCCTATGTTACCTTGTTATCTCTACATTATCTTTATGTAATATAGTACATTATATCGCATGTAATAGTATTTTATCGCGTGCAATATTACATTAATGTAACAGAATTATTGCATTAAATAATCTATAACAGTTTTGTTCATTATCTTCGTAATGTACCTAATTTGCCTAGATAATGTAATATATATAAACGTAGTTAAAGAAAAAAAAATTATCAATTTCATAAAAATCAGTAAATTAGAGACAAAATATTGAAAAAAAAAAAGATTGGGAAACATGGTAGAACTAAATGTCAAATAACATCATGAAGAAATCTTAATCGATTGGAGAGAGAGGGAGAGAGAGATGCGTAATTAGAAATTTAAAGCTAATTATAATTATCAACAACAGCTCTATAGATATCTTATCTAACAAAAACCTACAATTCTAAGCTAGTTTAAGACAAACAAGAGTTGTTATTTCATTTTCTACTTTGATTTCTAACTGCATGACAAGAGCACAACAACTAATAGAAAATTATAAATTTTTCTCCAATGTATTGAATCAACTCTTAAATTTATCTTCTTAATAAATTAAACCCCAATGCTTCCAAATTTTTCATAAAGTTGGTCTCCTGAGAGACGGTTTCACCTTTTTTTATTGTGAGACGGATCTTAAAACATCATTTTAATAAATTTAATACATCATTTCATTTTTTAAAATTACATTATTTGCAACTAAGAAATACATCATTTGCAATAAAGAAATACATTATTTTATTAAATTCGTCTCACAATAAACATGGTGAGACATCATTTGCAATAAAGAAACACATTATTTCATTAAATTCGTATCACAACAAAAATGATGAGACCGTCTCATCTAGACACGGAGGGAGTAATTATTGGTATTCATGTAAGATTTTGGATGTCTAAATATTGATAGGTGGAAAAAAAATTCAAAATTTAAGCTAAAATTATTGTATTAAAAAATTTGGGATAAAATTGAGAATTCATTCAAAATTTAAATAAAAAATTATTACATTTAAAATTTTGAGATAAATTAGAAATTTATCCAAAATTTGGGATAAATTTAGATATTTTCTCTAAATTTAATATACGTTTTAAAAGATTATAAAGGGCAACAGCAAGATAGGGAAGGCCACACAACAAACTGTGGGGCCCAGACCCACCTAATAACGTAAATGCGAAACGAAGGCCCACACTCTCCCATCCCATAATTCATTTCAAACCCAATCACCCAATTTCTTCAGGGGTAAAACGGTAATTCTGCGTGATCGATTTTCCCAATTCCAAAGTAATTCGCCACAAAACCGCTCAACCGCTTTGAACACTTCAACCTTACTACATTCCTAGTGAATATGACTTTGCTGAAACAAACTCCATTGAAGTTACGGTTTTGCCCCTAATAATTGCTTTTTCTAGATTCTGTGTTGAGAAAAATTTTCATCCACACAATCTCCATTATACCCCTTCATGAGATTGAGACCTATTAATTATGGGATAATATAAATTGACCACTTTAATTCAACCCAATTTGTTTTGATTACTTCAATTTACTATTCTTGAATTAGTCCTTAATTCTTAACACATTTGCATTTCCATTGTTTATACACATCATTATTTATTATAATATGCATTGATATGATGTATATCGAGTTTAAAATATAAAGTAGATTTCATAATTGGTCAAACATTTTAATTGTAAGGTACTATTCAATCAATTTAAAGGGAGGAATGTGCAATGGGTTTCATAATATCAACTTTAAATGAATATTCGGGTTTACAAAAATCAACTAAATTTGCAAAACTAACTATAATATCATAATGACTATATAAATTTAAATTAGTCTAGGCACTGCAAAAAAGGATTATATTAAAAATAAATAACTAAAGTCATAACCTCACTGTTCTAGGGTTCACCACCAAAATTAGCAATTTTGGTAGGTCACCGGTTCTAAAACTAGCTCGAATCCTAACTTTCACTGACTATGGGCCGCCGAAATCATACCCGGTTCGACCGCCGCGACAACGGTCTCCTTCTTCCGCCGCATTTCCAAAACTTTCCGGTGGCTATTGGAATGCAATTCCTTAGAATACGTCGGACTGAAGGCCGGCCTATACTCGGGAAAAAGCCGGCCGGACTTGAACCGGACGCCACAGGCGTTGCACAACGTCTTCGGACCCAGCGGCCCGGTTCGCCACTGTGGGGTTTTTTGTACCTGACAGTGCGTACACCTCCGGCCGGAAACCGGACCGGTGTCGGCATCAGCTTTCCGCTTGTATTTCTTCGCCGGCGGTTTCTCCGCACTCGAAAACCACTCGCTGTCGTGAACTGAGTTGGCCAGCACGAAGGGCGGCAAACTGGACGAGCCGTGCGACGACGATGTTGACGACGAGTCGGCGGAACTCAGCGACGGCGACTTCAGATACCACGGTTGACCGACCGGTCTCGACCGCTTGCTCCTAGCTTTAACCGGAACCGGCGAAGGGATAAACGGAGCCAGTATTCTGTGAACCGGTGCGTACCGGTTCGCTAAACCCGCTCCGGTTTGAGACGTGAAACTGCCGGCGGGGCACAGTAACGAAACCTCCGACGTTGAATCGTCGACGAATTGTGATAACCATTCTAAATTCTCCAAGTCGTCGACCTAAAATCCAAAAAAACAGAAATAAAATCATGAGCAACTGGAATTAGGTCGAAGTTTTTTGCATGTTTAATGTCCAAAAAAATTACCGGTACGGAAAGTTCGGCGGCGGAGAGGGTGTCGAAATCGTCGGCGCCGGAGAAGGTGGAGGAGGAAGACGAGGAATGAATCGAGTTTCCTTTCTGGGATAAATCTCCATCTTCTTCAGAAAAACACAACTCCTGAAAATCTTTTTCAGGGAAATCGAGGTTGAGGAGGTCCTCGACCGGAAAATCGTCGGAGACAACGTTGTTAACTCCGGTCAAACACCAAACGTCGTCGTTGTAATAGACCTGAGAATTCGCTTTCATGGCCATTTGAGACAGGAAACTCGGCTTCAGCGCACGTGCCTCAATGCACTCCATAATTCCAAAACTGAAACCAGAATTCCCCCAAAAAAATAATCCAATTAAATAAAAATAGAAATCCACAAACAAAAGCGAAATCGCTCATGCATATATTTATATACCTGGATAAAAAACAGTAGTAGGAGAGAGAGAGAGAGAGGGGGGAAGAAGGAACAGATGAGCACAGAAATGAAGGCTGGTTCGTGGGCGAAACTGGTGGGGGAGTGTTAATGGTTTTTTCCGTTTTCCTTTTTATATATCTATATATATATTTTCTCACTTTATAAATTAATGTTGAAAAAAAAGTGTGTATGGTATAATGGTGAGTTGTAACGCACTGAATTATAATTAACACTGATCGTGATTTTTAATGAATAAATTTAGTTTTTTTTTTTTTTTTTTTGCATGGAATTGGACAAGAGAAAGAGGTTGGATTGTTCAACTTAGCACCGAATCTACAGTTTCCACAACATTTTTTCTTTGACTATTTAATTCTCTCTTTTCTTACAAAAGAAAAGTCAAAAATAAAATGGGTTATTTCCAGTTTCAAATGGGGTCAACAATATTCAAGAAAAAAAAAAAAACCTCTAATAATTCTAGAATGACAGCTTGTATTTATTGCTTAACCGCGTTGGCCATGGATTATTTGGATAGGATTATTATGAAATTATGAGGAGGCATAAATCTTCATTTCCTATTTTTAACTTTTTTAAAAAAAAAAATTATTTTATTAATTTACTTCACATGGTATGTATTGGTTGGTAATTTATTTTAGATTTCATGTTGTATTTTGGAGTGTATTATTTTATTCATATATGATAATGTTAAATATGACAGATTAAATTATCTTATTTACGCTCACATTCTCATCTGTTTTGGTTGAGGAAATTTAAGCCTTTTAACATTATTTCTCATTCATTTATATTGAAGCTTAAGTTTTTTTTTTTTTTTTTAAATGTTTGCATTTAGTATTAATCTAGTGGAATTTATGAGTGATATGTTATAATTTCATACTTACTTTAGGGTAAATAGAGATTAATAATCTTAGCTATTGACATTTTCAAGAAATACATCAATGTATTGTCGTCAGTTAAATATATCCTCATTTTAACTTTCGTCTATGAATTATACCAAAACGAATTATCATAATTAATTATTGATGATTCAGCAATCAAACGTCACTTGGCATTCAAGATGGCAAATTAAAATCACTCAGTTTTATCGTTAGGTTAAAAAACGCTGGGAACAAGAAAATTCACAAAATAAATTTGTCATATAATTATAATAAAACGACGTCGTTTTAATTAGTCGTATGAGATATCAAGTGGCGTGTAATTGCTGAATCATGTTTGATTTGTCACCTAAGATGCAAACTGCCGAATCATCGGTTGATTGCATCAAATAACACAACATTTTAGAAATCGGAAAATATAACAATTTTTTAAAAATCTTTATAATTATAATATACTTTTTGAGTTTTAATAGTTATAACACAATATTTATTTTATTGTGGTTTGGATTCACGCATATATTACTCAAACAAATTATTTGACACGAAACTCACCTTAATCATAAATATAAAATAATATTAAATTTTGATTTCATTCTGTTTTTCTCTATGTATTAATTGATGGAATGTCGAAATATAATTTGTCCAAATCAATGCATACTTATCAAATAAGCCCAACTCGATCGTAATATTTAATTATACTACCAAAGAGGAAAAAACATTCGCCAAATGAATTATGGCGGCAATAGTATTTGATATTTGACAATTCAAGTGAGAAGGGTCTCTTCCTTTCATTTAATTAAATATTATACTCTCTTAACTTTATTTGATTGATTGAATTTATTGCCTACCTCATTTTTCCACAGTGTTAAAATGAATTGCGTGGAACATTATATTCATACTTGTCCAAATAATAATAATACAAATATTTATCTTATGTACATTTGTTATACTTGTTTTTATCTTTATAAAATTATACAATATAATTTGATGCATAATATAGAATAATTTATATTATAATATATTGGACATAATATTGATGAATTAAAAGTAATTTTTTTTTAAAAAGAATTGCAAAAAAAAAAATTGCTACAATTTACAACTTTGTTGATTATTTCTTTATGTATAAAATATTATTTTCTCCGTCCCGTTATATTAGTCTCGTTTTTGTTTTTTGGTCTGCCCCGACATATTAGTCATATTTCATTAAATGATACTCCATCCATCCCGGTTTATTAGGTCCTTTTTCTTTTCGGCACGGAAATTAAGAGTTCTGAATGTAGAATGAGTTAGTGGAATGAATATTTTATTATTGAGTGTGAAAAGATTATTATTTTTGGAAATGAGCCAATTTAGTCCCGATTTGGTAAGAGTGTCTATTTTGCTTCGATGGAGTGTGTAATATTTTTCCACACTCGCAAATAAAATATTATTTTTACTATGCTCACAAACGTTGGTTATCATGTCCGGTCAATACATGACTAATTAACCGGAACTTAAGGAGTACATCATATGTTTGATTTTTCGCATCACACGGGTGTAAATTTAATTGAGGTTATATAAAAACAAAGAAACCAACTATACTATGGCGCGAATAGTATTTGATATTTGATAATTTAAAAGTAAGAGCCTAAAGGAGTCTCTTTCTTGCATTTGATTTTTTGTTATTATTATTCTTATTTTTATTATCAATTGGAATTTTAAACAACCTTAAAATCTTGGTAATAAGTAGGAAAATTAGGCAGCTTTGCCGCATTCATCGCGCCGCCCATTTTGGTCTTTTCTTAATTTAAACGAGTGTTTAATTCTGACTTTTGACTTAATATATGATTCTAAATTTAGAAACCTTTATTTATAGAAATAGTATTTTCAATATTATAATTCCTCCGCCTCAAATATTTAGTATTTACTTCATTTTTATTTATTTTTTTAAATTCAAAGTGCCCTGATCATATAATCTCATTATTAAATAATTCAATTACAATTTTTCTATATATAATTCCTTTCAAAGAATTATTAAATTTATATCCTATAGAATTATTAAATGTATTTTCTTCGTAAAGCAAATTATTTAAGCTATCATGTTTATTATTGTTGAGAATTGATTTTTACCTAATATTTTTTCGATAGAGCTTTTATTCACTTAATTAACAAAGACACGATCATTAGCCATTTTTTGTCAACACTAATTATTTACTTAAAAAAATCTACTTAGAAAATACAAATATATAATTTATTCATTGTGTCTTAATGTATTAAAAAAAGCATCTTGTGTCGTAGATTTAGTAAAATATACATATTTTTTATAGGAAATATAGCCAGATATTTAAATATCTAATGGCTTTATATTTTTTAATTTAAATTTAAAAGTTTAATATGAAATTACTATTGAGAAGTTTGATACATTCAACTTTATTCACATGGCATATAATTCACAACTATTGTCTTATTTTCAGAATGGATAGCTCTTAATACCAAAATATATATGAATATGATTTTTTGTTTTTTTACACGGAAACATTTTTTTTACTCTACTCCCATTTAATATTATACACCCTCTGTCCCGGTTTAATTGTCCTGGGTTGACCGGACACAATAACCAAAGAATGTGAGTGTAAAGTAAGTTGAGTTGAATTAATATTTTATTGTTGAATGTGAATAAATTGCCTTTTTAAGTAATGAGATAATTGAAGTGAGACGGACGAAAAAAAGAAAATGAGACAATTAAAGTGAAACGAAGAGAGTATATAGATATAATTTATTGTACGTCCTAATTATGTCTTAACCTGTTAACTTTTCCAAATAAATCAAAAATAATTGACCATATAAACATAAAAAAAAATATCTATTAGTTTGTAAGATTTAAACATAAAAAATGTGCTCCATTCGTCCGGCCCAAATTAAACGTTCCAACCAAATTGTCATATTTCTAAAAATAATAGTTTTTTCACACTAAATAATAAAATATTAATTTTATTTATACTCACAGTCCTTAATTTTTGTATCGAAAAGAAATGTAACAATTGCTGAGGCAGAGGAACTATTTTTCTATAGAGATGTGTTAGGAATTAATCTTGGGACCAACAATATGGAATCTAAAAAAAAAAAGTATCTGGCCTTTTTATCATGAAATAAAGAGATTATCGTGTCTTAATTATTTTTAAATCTGTTTTTGGCTCCATCGCAAACGGTATGCATGGGATTGATACAAGCATATCAACAAAACACTGTCGTTTTGCTCCACACGTGGGCTGCGCAGAATGCAGTTGTCTTTTCAAGCAAAATTTATTTACGCCGGCATTGGTTCAAATATTATTCTATCAAATTATTAGTCAAATCAAAACCAGAATTATATTATTCTCGATTATTAATTCCAATAATAATAACATAATTTTAAAATCTTGGCAATTACTCCCTCTGTCCCATTTGAATTGTCCACTTTGCTTTTAGCACAATAATCAATGCGAATAGAGATAGAAAAAATTAGTATTTTATTAGTGAGTGGATATTATTTTTCCATTTTAAGTAAGTGGACAATTAAATGGAACAAAAAAGGAAAGGTGGACAATTGAAGTGGGACGGAGGGAGTATAATACTACAAGATTTATAATTTTAACTATTATGACATATCAATTATTTTGTTCCAAAAAGTTCTTTAAATATTATTAATGAAAATAGTATTTAAGAAGTTTATATTCATATGAATGATTTTTAATTACTAGTTTTTGTTACCCAAAAACTTGTGGATTATAGTTACTAAAATCTCAGATTTGGTACTTTAATTGCAAGTTTTCAAAATTATGTTATAGTTGCAAAATTAGTAAGAAATAATTTATTAAAATGTATAATTATGAAGTTTTAGGGGGCATTTGGTATAAGTGTCGGAATCACTATGGGTATGGGTATGGGTATGGGTTTGATAGTAAAGGGAATGGGTATGGGTTTAAGCATTCCAATAAAGATGTTTGGTATAAAAGATGGGTTTGGAATCATTTTAAATTATTTAAGTTCATATATTATGAAAAATAAATAAATAATACACAAATAATAATAATAATAATAATTAATTTGATAATAAAAATAAAATAATATTAAATATATATGAATAATAATATATAATTAAAATAATATTATATATTTATTTGAAATTATATTATTGTTAAATGACTAATTTAAAATAATTAATATAATTGTATTAATATTAAAATAATAATAATAATAGTATTAATAATATATAATTAAAATAATATTATATAATATATTTATTTGTTTATTTTACTATTATTACTAAATATAATAATAATATATAATTATAACAATATTTTATTTTATAATTAATATTATATAATAATACATTTATATATTAATTATAATTTCATGATTAATATATTTTTAAATAATTAGTATAATTTTATTAATATTATTATCATAATAGTATTCATAATATATAGTTCAAATAATATTACATAATATATTTTTTATTTATTTTACTAAATATAATAATATATAATTATAACAATATTTATATTATAATTAAGATTATATAATAATACATTTGTATATTAATTATAATTTAATATATTATCATAATTAATAAAATATTTTATAATGACATCATAATTATATAAATATATTAAGATTAGTAATATATAATTTTAAATTATATTATTAATATTATAATAATAATAATATTATTAATAATAATATATAATTAAAATAATATTTTATTTATTTATTTATTTATATTACTAAATATAATAATTATATATAATTATAATAATATTTTATATTATAATTAAAATTATATAATAATGCATTTATATATTAATTATAATTTCATATAGTATCATAATTACTATAATGTTTTATAATGATATCATAATTATATAATTATATTAAGATTATTAATATATAATTTTAAATTATATATATGTATAATTATTATAATATATTTGCTAATATTAATAAAATATAATTATAATAATATTTTATATTATAATTAAGATTATATAATAATATATTTATATATTAATTATAATTTTATATAACATCATAATTAATATAATATTTTATAGTAATATTATTATTATTATATTTTTAATTACTAATCTAATATTATTATCTTAATACTAATATTATAGGAATTAAAAATTAAAATATAAAAAACAAATTTAGGCATAAAATTTGGGAATGGAATCAAACCCACCAAATTATGGGGGAATGGGGATTCCCAAGTTTTTGGGAATCAACTCATTCCAGTGGGAATGATACCCGATAACCAAACGGTGGATTTCGGAATCATTCCATTCCCCGATTCCGAAACCTACCAACCAAACACCCCCTTAAAATACAGTCGAGAACAATCTAACATTGTTGGAAATTATAGAAAACAAGGACATCATTTGAGATCACGTGCAATTAAGGTCATGCTCCTACTTTTAAAAACGACCTCAAACATATAAAAATCTAGAAGGTAAAATTATAAATAAAATAAATTGAAAGTAAATTATATAAAAATAATATATATATATATATATATATATATATATATATATATAAAATAAAAGGAAAAAATTAAGGATAAAAAGTGTACTCAACATATAATGTGTGTCCGCCTCTGCAAACATTATAACTGTTATATTTGTTGGAATTACTAGGTTTTTCGTAATTTACAAGTGTTGAAGTATTTAGAGATATTATACTGGAACCGAAAGCACTACTAAGACGTAAATTATTTTGGAGGAAGATATCTTCCTCGACTTAGTTCAAGCTTAGATCAAGTCCTGCATAGTTTTGTTTTTATATACCTTTTGTTATTTGTTGTTATCTGTAATAGTTTGTAATATAATGTTGTTCCGTTCATCTTTGTCTTTACATTGTTTGTTTCCTAGAGGCGGATCTACTTTTTGAGATCGGGTTACACTTGTAATTTCCAGTCTCTTGTAAACAAACTAAACATGATTTGATTCATAAATTTTTTAACAAGACTTTAGTAAATCTTAAAAACATCTAACATGGATCATGGAAGATACATAAGAAAAGCCACTATAATTGAGGGAAATCTGTTAGAACACTTTTCTTTTCGATCAATCTCAAAATCTCTTATTCGAAAGTGTTCCCTCTGTTTCTGTTCACTAGTCTCATTTTGATCCAGCACAATAATTAATGTTTGTGAGTGTAGTGAAATTAATAATTTATTGATGTGAGATTTTTTTTTCCATTTTAGGAATGGGACTAATCTAACGAAACAGACGAAAATGAAAAATGAGACTAATTAGACCGGACGGAAAGAGAATTTATTATTTTTGGGAAGGTCTTGGGTTAGGCAGGCCTAAACGATTTAGGCGGGTTTTATCCATTAACCCAAGCCCAAACTCATATAATATACCCTATTTGGGATTAATAAATTCTATTTGGGATGAGTCAACCCATTTGGGTAAGATAAAACCCGCCTAAATTGTTTAGGTCTGCCTAACGCAAGTTTTTGACATTATTTTTTAATGTGAGAAATGAAATGAAGCAAGTGGCATACACGTTGAACACAAGCATTATGTGAGTGGGCTGCATGACTTCCGCGGCTACCGCACAACTCATTTTTGTTCCTTTTAACAATTGCGCTATCAATATCATGCCAGTTGCCCAACACACATTCATTACTTGACCAAAATTTTACTCCACCTAATATTTTTTTTCAAATTCAACACGGTAATACACTACGAGTGTGAATTTTGAATCTTAGAATTAATCAAGATCCACAGTTTATATTCTTTTATTTTTTTTTAATAAGCACTAAGATTGATTTTTTTTTAAAAAATAAATAAAATTCATTTGAACAATTTTAATGTTTAATTTCAATGAAATGGATTTTTGTTTGATTGAAATTATTTCTCAAGAATAAACGAGTCACAACCTCAATCTTCATAAACTAAGTTTCAAATTTATTGCTATTTAACACCTTAGAATTTATTGCTATTCAAATATATAAGGAGATATATATTTGAATAAGTCTAACGGGGCGTTTGATTGGTGGATTTCGGAATGAGAGAATGGAATGATTCTGAAACCCACTGTTTGGTTAAAGGGTATGGGAATGATACCCAAATAGTTGGGAATCACCAAAATCCTCCAAAATGGTGGGTTTTCATTTTCATTCCCATATCTCATTACCAAAATTATTTATTTCGTACTATTTTATAATTATTTTCTTATTTATTTATTTTTATAATATTACTCTAAAATATTTTGATAATTATATTATTTTGTAATATTATTATTATATTAATAATTTATTTTTATCTTAATTTTATATTCTATAAAAGAAATAAGAATATAAAAATATTATATGTTGTTATAATTATATATTATTCTTTTTAATATATTAAAATAATAACATTATTATATTAATCCTTTATTTTTATCTTAATTTTATATTTTATAAGATAAATAAGAATATAAATATATTATTTATTTATTTTAATATGATTATATTTTCTTAATTTTTAATTATTAAATTAATTATTTATTTCTTATTTTTTTAATTCATCTTATTTATTTACTTTTTCTTTTTTATGATTATATTATTTATAATATTATATGTTATTATAATTATATATTATTCTTTTTAATATATTATAATAATATTATTATTATAAAATCAATCATTTATTGTGTATCTTAATTTTATATTTTATAAAACAAATAACAAGATAAATAGATTATTTATTTATTTTAATATAATTTTATTTTGTTATTTTATTATTAAATTAATTATTATACGTATAACAATTTAATTATTTTATAAACCTATAAACTTAAAAAATAAATCATTAGAATTGAAAAAGATTCCAAAACCCATCTAGTAAACCAAACATCAGAATTGAGAATGATTCCCAAAAATCAAACCCATACCCATTCTCTCTACTATCAAACTCATACCCATAGTGATTCCCGACAGTTAAACCAAACGCCCCCTAAGAGTTCTTGCCTCTTGGCCAAAAACTGTTATATGATTTGTCATATGATGTAATATGTACATATATATAGATCAGTTATTATATAAAATGAGAAAATTTTATTTTTCTAAATAGGTGTTTTGTGAGACTTATGCATGGATTTAAAGTCAATGAGCAAAATTAAAATAACCAACTGATTTTGTTAAAGATAAATAATATTTGATATATTATGTGAAGCCTTTCAGTTCAAAAAACTTACTTTTGTACATGAATTTTGTAACGGCTCGGTTTCAAGGTTCGAACGAGCTCACTTGAGTTCGACCACTTTCAGACTGACGGCTGACCGTTGACTTACAAACCAACACTAGCTCTTCATAGCGTACTTTCTCACTCACACGCATTTTAAAAAACTTATCAGGGGGGTCAATAGTCTTAGTTTTACTCAAAATCAAGCATGCTTAACTTTGAGGTTTTCTTAGAATGAGTGCCGGAAAAAATGATGCACCATGTTTGCATGAGTAGCACCTATCAAATTCTTTAAGCTCTTATCGGCTGTACCGTCTCATTCTTGAATAACCTCAGAAATATTCCTTTCGTTCTGGTGTGTGCCCGATTATTCATTTCATCCTCCCTTCAACTAATAAAAATCTTATAGGAACCGTTCATTATCCATACTTCTTTACACCGACGATCACTCTATTCCGTTACCGGGTCACTACAAAATCTACTCAAATTAAAAAAATAAAATAAAATAAGATTTATAAAACGGCCGGACCTAAAATTTTAAATCAAGGTTTTAATTTTTTAAGCTACACTGATCGAACTCTCACTCAACTAATTTGAGTTGACATTCAACATTTTGACGACATGTGTCGTGGATAGAGTAGTTCCGGCCATCCATTTTGGAGTATTTTTTATTTTTAAATAATAGAGGGAGAAAAACATCTTTTTTATTTAATATCTTTATCTATGAATGTTCATTATTAACAACTTCAAATTTTAATTAATACCAAAATTTGAAGTGAATTTTATATTCTGCAAGACTTTGTTTAGAGAGGTGTTGCAAGTGAACTCGTCACACACAGTGTTTAAGTGATAGATTTAATGACTTATTTAAAGGGCAATACAATATCAGAAGTATAAGCAACTATTTTAATTTGCAAATTTCTGATTACGATTGCATACTCATCCTCACCTACTATCTACCTCTATCTTCTATATAATCGTTGAAATTTTGTCTAGAATTTTTCCTAGCCGTTTTTTAAGAAAATAAATTTGAATCTTCAATAATTGGCTACAATGATTTTTTATTTTTATTTTTTTGAAAAAATTGAGTATTCTATCCCAAAGTTTTAACTTTCTCGGAATTTTATGACAAGAAATTTTTATCAGGTAATTCTATCCTATATTTTGATTCTTTCACCGAATTCTATCTTAATAAATTTTTATCCGGTAATTTTATCATATATTTTTATTCTATCAGTTAATCTTATCCCGAATAATTAATGGAGTTCAAATATTATTGACTCGATCGTTTTGTTTTATGTGATTGTCGATGTATCATCCACGTAGATATTTAGTTGTTTTCTAAGAAAATTTTCAATTAAAATATTGCGTGTTGCTAAATATAAAATAAATAACATGGACAGCCAAATTGAATTTTTTGAAATTGGAAAAATCCAAAATATATAAATAAACATCTACGTGGATGCCACGTCGACAATCACATAAAAGAAAATAATTGAGTTAACTACTAAAATGAAAAATTCCGCCTACTAGATTGTTGACTAATATAGAATATAATTACCTAATAAAAATTCCTTGCGATATAATCTATATATACCTAAAAGCAAAATCTCACCCAAAAACATTTCCCCCCTAAAATATATTACCAAAAATAAACCCAATTTATATTAGGTAAGTAAAATTAAATATGGTAAGTAAGTAAAAATATATTTGGTAAGTATGTAATTACTAATTATTTTATTAGAATGTATAAATAATAATAGTAATATAGTATATTAGGTAAATAATATAAATAATTTTAAGTTTTAGATAATTAAAAAATAATCAATATATTGGATATATATAAATATATAAAGACATGTTTATAGTAGGTTTTATATTTAAAATTTGCTAAATTGTTCTTTTAAATTATATTATTTAAAATATGTATTGTTAAAAATATTATTTACATAAAGAAAATATAAAAAAAATTCTATTGATATAAAAAGAAAAAATTATATAGGAAATCTTTATTTTAAATATTATTCATGTTTGTTTCATCTTAAAATAATTAACGGGGTGAATTACAATATATTTAAATTTTGAATATTATGCATTAATAATAAATAGATTCAAAATAATATATATTTATCTATTTTATAGTAAATCTATATTAACATAAAAAGCAAAACTCCACACTTTTTTTTCCGCCCATTAAACTTCCCTAAAATACTTCTATTTATTTATAATTATGTAATTAAATATGGTAAGTATGTAATTATTATAATTTATATTAATCATTAATAATTATTTTATAGGAATATATGAATAACTAGAAATTATTTATATGTATATATTATGTAAAATTATTATTAAAATTTATGTTTATATAAATATTAATTATAATTACTAATAATAAATATGCTAAGTATGATGAATATCTATATAATTCTTAAATATATTTTAAAATATTTTGAATATATAATTCTTATATTAATTACCATAATCTATATCTATATATACCTAAAAGCAAAACCCCCACACCCAAAAAATTTCCCCCCAAAAATACTTACCTAAAATAAACTTAATATATACTCCCTCTGTCCCGCCAGATTAGTCCATATTTCTATTTTCGTCTGTCCCACTAGATTAGTCCACTTTCCTAAAATGGAAAAAAATCTTCTCACACCAATAAAATATTAATTCCACTACACTCACAAACATTGGTTTCTGTGCCGAAACCAAACTGGACTAATCTACTGGGACGGAGGGAGTATTAGGTAAGTAGAATCAAATATGGTAAGTATGGAATAATTTATAATAATTATATTTATAATAAGTATATTAAGGCATATTTATAGATATATTTGATATTTTAAATATATAATTAATTATTAACTTATTTATATGCTAACTAAATAATTAGTTTCATTAAACGTTTTGTAATTATTATAATATATAATTAATTATTTTATTGAATAATATATTATTCATAAATCATAATAAAAAAAAATCAATTTAATATATAATTGAAGAATTCAAATCCAATAATTATAATTAATAATGCATGTTCAGATAATATGCTATTATATTATAATTAAATATTTTAATAAGACGTTATAAAGAAAAATTAGATATTCTATATCAACATTTATTCACGATAAAAATTTCAAAACAATTATACACTATACGAAAATAAATTATTAAATTTAACAACAAAAAAAAATAATATAAACAATGTATATCTATATATTATATCTATAACTGTAATATACTAAAAGAAAGTCCCTAAAAAAATTATTTTTCCCACTTATATAACACTTCCAAAATAAACACACAAAAAAAAACAAAAGAAATGATGTAATACATCTAGCAAAGGAAAAAGTACTATGTATATGGAAATGATTTAATAAATTAATATTAAATCACTAATCACGAGGAGTAATCGAAGCAATTTAATGATTGTTAATATTTTCGAATTAAAAGATTATGAGAAGTTACATTTGAGTGCTATAAATATGAACATTTTTTAGATTTCACTCCATCACTTCTTCTCTTATACAACGAAGGTAATACTTTTTTTTCTTACGAATAGTTAAATTATTTTTATGTAGCAACTCAATTATTTTAGAATTTAAATTTCAGGCATTATGTTTTTGATTTGTTATGCTATAGAACTTGGGTCTACAAGTCTTATATTGTGTTATTTAATATTTTCATTTGTTGATTCATTTTCTTATACTTTTCCTTTTTAATGTATTTTTAAAATTTTGATTCATATCAATTTAATATTGTTCTAGATGTCTTTTTGATTTCATTCCATTCTACTCATATAATTTCAGTATTTAGCTTTATCACGGTTAAAGTTACTAAAGTAACTTTTTATATGAAGTAGAAATGCAGAAGGATGCAACTCAAATTCTCAAAAGGTTAAAATCAGTCAGCGCCTCTGTGAAGTTCAAATAACTTGAGAAATGACTTCTAGAAATATAAATACTCATAGTTGTGGTTTTTTATTAATTCATTATGTAATGTTATTTAAAATCTTTGTATTTGTTTTTAACCTTTTATATAGCTTAATTCATTGTCCATCTTACTAAAATATTATATTTATTTGTTGTTGTGTTCATTGTTCAATATTTTATTTCATTGTATTTTTATTTATATTGAAATATTTGATTTATTATAAGTAAGATTGAGTATTTAATAGTTGTCAATAATTCATCTCATTATTAATTTATGAACGAGAATAAAAAATCTAAAATTGTATAATTAATTAATCTATTTTAAATTAAAATTGATAATCCATTCTTAAATTAAAATTCTCATTATATAAATAATTTTTTTGGCATCACAAACGTGTTAACTCACCGAAAGAAAACTTGACGATTACAAATGAAAATAATTATATATATATTAATTTGTTTATAATTTATAGTTTAAAAACTACATTGTTTCTATTTTATTTTGAATTTCAGGGTAACTAAATATTTACTTAATTCATTTTAATAGAATTAATGTTTTAGTTTTAATACTTAATTAAAACTATTGTTCTTACGAGATGCCAAATTTCCAAAAATAACTAATTAGGAAGTCTCTCAAATTAAGATAATAATAAAAAAATAGTTATATATATACTATTTAGTTGAATACACTATATATATGCTCACATGCTTGAAACCATTTTTATATAATAGATTAAGAATATTTAATATATATTAACATGGCGAAATTATTTAATATTCAATTATCAATTAGTTAATTTCATAGATAATGATTTTGTTTTCATATTTGAAAAAAAAATATAGGTTGGCCTTTTATCTATTATAACAGGAGTATGTTAGTGTCTATTTGACTATCATCTCACATATTATTTCTATAATATGACAATAAAAATAGTATACTTTAAGAATGAAATCAATAAAAATATAGAAAGAAAACACTTAAATGTATGTGAGATAGAGAAATGGGGCATATATAACATATAAATGATTGTGTGCTTGAATGAAAATAAACCGAGAATAATTGAGTATTTTCAAACTCGGATTCAAGATTGATATAAAGCTTTGAACATCAATATTCAACTAGATCAACTCAACATCAAGAAATAAACTAAGTTTACTATATGAATATATATTAAAAAAAATTCATCTTAAAGATATTTTATTTGAATTATGTATAAATAATAATGTATCATATGATATAAATATTAATATTGATGAGTGAGACACTAAAAATAGGAAATAAAATACAATATACTATACACTTATGTGAGAGGGAATAAGTTATAAATAATCCGTAACATTCAGTATTAATAGCTAGCGAATTCTTTTTTATTTTTTGAATCAAAATTGGTTTGATTTTAATTTTTATCACTATTGAATTATATTGATTTCCTTAAGTTTAATGTTTCCTTTGATTTTTTTTTTTAATTTCAAAGTTTATGGATAAATAAAAAGAGATTCACAATAATAAATATTTACTCAAAACAACTTATGGCATATTGAAGAAAACATGTTATGTTGATTTGATTATTGCTACCCAAAATTATTACTCCCTCCGTCCCAAGTAAATTGTCCACATTTCATTTTTCGTCTGTCCCATAATATTAGTCCACTTTCCTAAAATAGCAAATTCTCTACACTCATCAATAAAAATATTCATCCCACTAACTCCCACTACCACTCACATGCATTGGTTATCGTGCCCGGTCAAATGTGGACAATTTGACCGTGACGGAGGGAGTATTTATTTTGGGTTCTTAATTTTAAGAGGTTATATTCACGACTGTTTCAGTTAATCAAAACTTTTGAATTTAGAACACCTCAACTATTTAATCCATATTATGCCCTTAAATAAATAGAGTAAGTATTTTAAAATATAAAAAATTAAAAAAAATTCTTAAGTATTAACAAAAGTGGAACAAAAATAAACTGAAATATTTGAAGTTATTTTGAAAAAAAAAAATGAATGAATGAAAATGGCTCTATTTAATACTTGTGAAGATCTTAGTAGTATTACCGATAATATTTATGAATTAAATTCGGTCTCTCAATAATTTAAAAAATATAGATTAAGAAATTGAAATTAGTGGAAAGTAAAAAAGAAAAAGAATATTGGAAAGTGGGAATTGATTAAAAGACGAGGAAAAGATGAGTAAAAGAAACAATATTCGAGAATCTAACAAAGCATGCTTCAAACTAAGAGACACGACTATTAATTTTTAGGAGGGAAAATATATGAATATTTTATGCTAAACCTACAAATTTATTATTTTATATCTAGAATTTCTTTTTTGAGTGAGTGCAAATATTTTAAAATTCTAAGTTTATTTTTAATATTTTTATCACATTAAAAAGTAAAGTATAATTAATTAATTATTAACAAAAAAATATATAAAAAAATTTCTGACTAAATTTATTTAATCAAATGGTTGGACATTTTTTATTTTTTTTATTTACACTCAAAGAACTCAATCAATTAATTTGTTCAGTTTTAGAATATA
Source organism: Plectranthus barbatus (assembly GCA_026898455.1). Lineage (NCBI taxonomy): Eukaryota > Viridiplantae > Streptophyta > Magnoliopsida > Lamiales > Lamiaceae > Plectranthus > Plectranthus barbatus. Next base: position 223,091 of record JAPKLW010000103.1, on the reverse strand, counting down.
ATATTTATATTTTATGTATAAATATATTTTGAAAAAATGATACTTTTATCGTATCGTAGGATATGTGATTTGTCCGACGATATATTGTACAATAAATGGGGTATTTCAAACAATTAAGGTACGCCATTTGCATATAGTTAAATATTATTATTTTTAGATAGTTGTTAATATATAATTTAATTTAATATAAAGCAATGATATTACTACTAATAAATCATTAAAAATATCATTTTAGCAAAATATAGATTAAATATATGTAGTATTTTATGTGGTCAACAAGAAACATATATGTGAATATAATTAGTTGTAAATTATATTTGAAAAAAAATTATATGACAAATATTTGTAATTTTATATTTTTCTTATTTTGAAGGTTTGCATCTAAGTGATGAACAAATAAAGAATTATGATATTGCCAAACTAGAGAAGATTTTGCAAAAATCTAGCTATAGTTTGAAAGATTTTGATAGGATGTCAAGTTTTTTGAATGAGACTATAATGTTTGAAGGTAATGATTTGGTAAGGGATGAATTAAGCTAAGATCGTATAAAGCTCTCCGCAGATCATGAGTCAAATCTGGAAAAGTTTACAAATAAACAACGGATTGTTTATGATACAAATCATGGAAAAATGTTACTCAAATAATGAGGGTTTTTCTTTGTATATGGATACGGATGAACAAGAAAAACTTTTATTTGGAAAACATTATCCGTTGGATTGAGATAAAAAAGTGAAATGTTATTAAATATTGCATCAAGTGGAAAAGTGGAATAGAATCTTTACTGCTACTCGGTGGTAGAACGACGCATTCGTGTTTCACAATCCCAATTAATATAACTAAAGATTCAATATGCTGCATATAGGGATGTCAATAAAGCCCGAAATCGATGGGTCGGCCCGAAACCGGTGGGCTAAAATGCGGGTTAGGGTAAGAAATTTCCAACCCGAAATTATTTTTAACCGAACGGGTTGAACCCGACGGGTTGGCGGCCCGAACGGGTTGAGCCCGGTGGGTTGCGGGTCGGCCCGTAGGTCCGACAATATTTAATAATATATTTAATATTTTATTATTTATTATTTCTAATATTATTTATATCCTACTATACCCATTAATTATATACCTAATTCCCTAGACCTAATTTTCCGTCACACAAAATCTCATCAATCTCTCCCAATGACGTAGTCCTTTACCCTCAAATCGAAAAACCTCTCATTTCTTCCTCTTTCACTGTCTTCCACTCGTCACTCTCCTAATTAGCGTACCTACTCATTTCTTTCTTTCAAGAACCTTTAGCCACTCGTTGTTATGTTCACCTAATTGAAAGCTATATTTAATTTTTTAATCATTATTTTATCATTTTATACGTTGAGAAATGTACTTCTATTACTTAAATTAGTTGGTATATAAGGATTGATGTTTTTTTTTCTTTTCAAACTATGATTATCCACTTATCACTATTTTTTTGCAAAGATATTGTTATTTGATGTCTTTTATTTATGTTGGTTCATCATTTTCTTTTTTTATTTTGTTTTAGGGGTTGTTAAAATATTTTATGAAAAACTTTACAAAAATAAACTCATAAATATTGCCAACCCGACGGGTCAGCCCGAAAACCGGTGGGTTAGGGTTAGGTTCAAGAATTTTTAGCCCGATAAAAATTCAGTCCGATTCAACCCGGACCGAACAGCCCGCAGCCCGATAGGGTTAGCCCGAAACCCGACGGGTTAGCCCGATTGACATCCCTAGCTGCATAGAACAAGGGAGTCAATTAGCTGAGTTGTTGATACGTTGTAGACTTATAATATAGGATGAAACACCTATGATCCATAAACATTATTTTGAGGCACTTGATAAGGCAATGCGAGATATAATGCGCTTCTAGAATACACAAAGAAACAATCAACCATTCGGAGGCAAAACTGTTGTATTTGGTGGTGATTTTATACAGATTTTACATGTTATCCCAAGAGGTAGCAGAGGAGATGTTGTTAATGTAATAATTAATTCATCTTACTTATGGCGTCATGTGACTGTTTTGAAGTTGACGAAAAATATGTGACTAAATATGCTTGGAGAGCATATGCGAGAATTCCCACTAAAGAAATTTTGTTGATAGGGTTGCGACAATTGGGGATGGGACTTTAGGAGCACCAAATGACGACGAATGAGTTATTGATATCCCTGAAGATATTAATATCAAATTCACCGGAGATTCAATCAGAGATATTGTCAATAACACATATCTTACAACAGTTATTAGATCAATAGATGTTTCATATTTGCAGCATCGGGCTATTTTTGCACAAACAAATGATGTGGTTGAGAGGGTCAATCAGTATATGACATCATTGAAAAATAATGTTGGCAAGGTATACTTAAGTTCTGATTCTATGTGCACAACAGAAAATGCAACAGGTATTCTTAATGAAGTACACACTCCAGAATTCTTGAATACATTATAGTGTTCTGGCTGAAACACCAATCATGTTGTGAGGAACATTCATCATTCATCTGGTTTGTGCAATAGGACTCGATTGGTTGTAACACAACTTGGTAATCATGTCATAGAGGCCAAGGTTCTGAGTGAGAAAATATTGGTGAAAAAGTTTTTATTCCAAGGATGACTATCATACCATCTTATCCTCGAATTTCATTCAAGTTTCAGCGAAGACAATTCCCAAATCATGTTTCATATGCCATGACCATAAGCAAGAGTCAATGACAGTCACTCTCGCATGTGCGGATTTTATTACTAAGCAAACCAGTATTTGCACATGGACAGTTGTATGTTGTTGTGTATAGGGTCGCAAGTCGTGCTGGATTGAAAATCTTGATATGTGACAAAGACGACCGAAGTTTGTCAAATATATCAAATGTTGTGTACAAAGAGATTTTCCATAATTTATAATTTTACATGTTGCAATTCATACATTATACTTCAAATCAACGTGTAATCTTCGTAGTTTTATTTTATCAAGTATTAATTTTATTACTAATCATAAGTAGATTAGTTATTCTATTGTGCAGTGAGTTTCTTTTATTCAAAATCATCATTCATGCATAAGCATTTTATCATATGTTAGAAGATTCATTATTTACGTGTCTATTATTATCTTAAGTTTTTATAGTAAATATTTCACATATATATATATATATATAAATTATAATACTCATTTATTTTAATAATAATCATTTTATAAAAAATATTTAGAACTTAAATGGTAAATACAATACAAATAATATATATACGCCGCGCAACGCGCGGGCAGAAAACTAGTTCCGATAAAGTAAAATCTTTGGGATAGAATAATTACTATTTTTTATTTTTTTTTATGTGTTACTACTTTGAAGGGCCACATACCAAAAAGTAACCAATCAATCAAATTGGCCCACAGCTTAATATGAAATGATGAATGCTGTTTTCCAAAGATAGAAATAAAAAATTGTAGAAAACCAATCAAATTATTACACGTCTTATCAGTAATGAAAAACTACCTGATCTTACTTTATGGTTGTTAATCTAACTTGCATGTTGCAGCTCAATTATTTAGTTAAATAGTTTTAAAAGTAATAAATTTAACATAAAAAGTAGTTCACCTACTAAAATGAAAAATTCCGCCTACATTTTCTTATGATATTGTTATACTAGGGGTTTTTCCAGAGTTGAGATGAAATGATTGAAACCTCTTTCGTAATGATATATAGAGATGATGAATACGCAAGAATTGAAAATAATTGACTGTTGTAGGAATACATATTCCTGAATTATTAAGAATGTAATTCAAGGATTTGGAATGGAAATCTTTTACAAGGATCTGTTATAATTATCTCTCTAATTATGCAGTTGACAACATCAAATTTAGGGGTGTTCGCAGTTTGGTCGAAATCGTTCAAACCGTATTTATTTGGCCGGTTATAATTTCATTTTTCAAACTGGCAGTTTGAAAAAATAAAAACCAGTTCGGTTCCAGTTTGGTTGGCCAAACCGGCCATTTCGGCCGGACCTGCCGTATATGTATGTATATATATATATATATTTGTTTTAGTATTTTATAAGTCCTGTGTTATAGATTAGTTGAAATTGTGGTGCTTTGACTTGCACGTTGTCTAGAGTTCAATCCTTCCTTTTGTTTTTTTATGCCAATTTTTTTTAAAATCTATAACACAAATTTTAACTATTACATTTTAAATAAAGAAGAAGACTTCTTTTTTTTTATTTTTTATGTTGGAACTTTGAAGTGTAATAACTTTAGTGGATTGTTGAAATGTTGTGGACTTTGATGTGTATTTTGTGGTTATCATTCATATGTGGACTATATGGACTTTTTTATTTTATATTTTGTGTTTTAAAACTTTATATTATTAGTATGAATTGTAGTTTTTATTTTGAAATATATAGTGCATTGTTAAACTTTATAACAGGTTTGATTTCAAACCGCAAAAACCGATCGGACCGAACCATTTTTATATGGTTTGGCCGGTTTGGTTTGACTAAATTATTCGGCCGGTTTGGTTTGGAAAAATCTCAAACCGTACCTATTGGTTTGGCCGAGATTTTCCTCCGAAACCGGCCGAACCGGACCGCGAACACCCCTAATCAAATTTAGAAATAGGGCTCACAATTTCTGATCGTACAACTTGTACATCGAGATCTCGATATCAAGATGTTGAGATCTCGAAATGCCCATTTCGTGATTTCTTAGATTTGAGTCGAGACAATTTTAATTTTTGTCTCGACATGTCTCGAAATCCATTTCGAGATCTCAATTTGATTGATTAGTGGCTAATTGGATGTTTAATTCACTAAATTTCAAGGATAATCAATTCATATAACATTCAATTAAGTATTTTTTATTCGATAACAAAGAAACTTGCAATAGTTCATTCATTACCAAGATGTTTACTTTGATTATAGTACTTCTACTTCATCCTATTCAAACATCAATAAGATATGAACATTTCAAATAGAAATATCCTATGTATAAATTGATTTAAATGTAGAATGTATTATATTAAAGGAAGTTTTAAATATTGTTAAATACTTGTCAAGTAATATATATTTATATAATATAATGTCTTAATTTAAGATATGAACAATTCAAATAGAAACATCCTATGTATGAATTGATTCAAATGTAGAATGTATTATGTTAAAGGAAGTTTTAATTGTTAAATACATGTCAAGTAATATATATTTATATAATATAAATTAACAATTCTATTCTTTTATAAATTAAAAATAATTACCTCCAACACCCAAACAGGGTCGTATATATGCACTAGCCCACACATGAACATGAACAATAACCAACCTACCGACATGGTAGTAAGCCCCTTCAACGGCGCTAATGGTGCCCACACCCATGATACGAACCTTGACCCACAAAATAACGATGGCGAACCACAAATCTCAAACGACTGGTTCGTAATGCTGGTAACTTCACGAGCAAACCTCTCATCACTTGTGAGGACTGTGCCCTTTCCTCGATCACCAAAACGGT
>JAPKLW010000103.1:197700-217579 GCA_026898455.1 Plectranthus barbatus | reverse complement strand
CTCATCACTTGTGAGGACTGTGCCCTTTCCTCGATCACCAAAACGGTGATTGACGATGCCATCTTCATTGATGTATATGATGACTGTCTCTCGGTGGAACAAGCTTGGGGTTTTTGCCTCATTGGTTTCTACGAGGGCGGTTTCCAGGCAAGGAGGCAACTATGAAAATGATTGAACGCAGGTCGCGTAAATGCCAGGTTTCATATCACTTGAACGGATGGGTGATTCTCCGGTTTCGAGACAGAAGAGGACCGTGAGTTCATGAGGGCGAGAGGTACTCAATATATTTACAGAATTCCTTTTGTTATGTGCTCTCTTCCAACTAACTTCCAATTTGACTCCTCCCCAGAGTTCAAATTTTGGGTCTGGATCACTCTTCCTAACCTTCCACTTAGCCTCTTGAGTCCTCGAGCTTTAGCTAAGATTGCTTCTACGGTGGGAGATCCTATCGAGGTGGACTAGCACACCTTGTACAAGCACAATGTTGATGGCCCGAGAATTCTTGTTCTGGTGAATGCGCTTGACAAACCAAAGAAGAAAATGCCAATCCGACTTTCCTCGAGCTTATCTTTTGATCAATTGGTGGAGTTTGAATTTTACCCGTCGATGTGCTCCCATTGCAAAAGAATGGGGCATAGTCACAAATCTTGCAAGAGATTTGAGAAAGCAACGGACCAAGACTTGGCTAGGGAGATGAGAACTAACCCTGGATCGAGGCTCATCGTCGAAAGCATAACAAACCCCAGTTGGCTAAGGAAGGCGGCCGTGATGAACCTATGGCGGGTCAGGATAAAACAAAGACTGCAACAAATCTCAAGGGTGCTAAATTGGGTAATATACATATTAATATTCATGTTTATTTTGAATCTCCTAATCCCACTATGAGTGTAGGTGTGCAATCAAATCCTCCTACTGGATTTGCTACGCCTAGTGTTTGCGAGGGAAGTTCTAGTCAAGTGAATGTGAATAAATCAGTTCCATTTCATAGACAACCGCCGTCACCCAAGCATGCACACGGATCTGTCATCACCTGAAATCTCGATAGTAAAAGAAACTCCTTTGGCATCTGAAACGTTAAGGTTGAAAGACACTAATGACACTATAAACTCCTGGGTTGATGAAGTGGACAATCATGGCCTCCGGCATTGTTTGAACATAACTCCAACCCTAACCAGTTGGTTCACTCTGAAGTGCCGATCTCTGTGCCTTGGCCAATTACTATAGTCCATGCTCTTCCGGCGATGACACCCTCATTTTAAGGAGTTGCAGGATGGAAACAACGTGCGGCAGTCCGTACCCGAGCTGTGAGTCGGGGAAGGGGTGGGAGAGGTGACCGTGGAAGGGGTTGAAGATGATTATGGGATCTTGGAATATATGAGGCTTTAGAAAGCTTCGGAAACAACAAGCTGTGAAAGAATTGATCAATAAATTTTGTGTTATAAACTAAATTTAAAATGCCAATTTTAATAAATTTTTGTGTGGTTTTTTCTGGATTGGAAGTTTACTAATAATTTTGATTTTCGCCCTTGGGGGTGTATTCTCTTATTATGGAACCCTAACAGAATTGATGTACAAATTATTAAAATCGAAGAACAATGCATACATTGTAAAATTACTTGGAAACCTCTTGGTATTAATTTTCATCTTGCGGTATGATATGCGCACAACCTTATAGCTCAAAGGTAAGAATTGTGGGACTCATTGCATGATAGTGTTCCATTAAATGAGTCTGCACTTGTTGTAGGTGACTTTAATTGTATTTTGGATTATGATGAAAGGGTTGGTAATACGGGAATAAGGGAAAAAGAGATTATGTAATTCTCAGACACATGCTCTTATCTAACATTACAAGATATACCTTTTTCGGGATGTAAATTTATTTGGTCCATGGGATCTAAGTCTTCGAAACTTGATCGTGTACTTGCTAATGATGCGTGGTTTGATAATAGCTTATATTGTCAAACCGAATTTTTAACAAAAGATATACATTCTGACCATGGTGCAAACATTTCTTATCTTTTTGATCAAGTCGCACTATTTAAACCCACCATTAAGTTCTCAAATCACAGGATGCTACAGAATGATTTCGTTAGTGTAGTTAATAATAATTGGGACAAATCAAGGGTTACTCGACATTGTCAAGCTACCCTTGTGAAGAAACTAGATAGATTTAAACCATGTTTGAAGCCATTTCATTTCCAGGAGTTTCGCCATCTTTGTGAAAAATTGAAATAGCTAAGCGTGAACTTTAGGATATTCAGCGTGCTCGAGATGTTGAACCTCATCGACGTTATCTCTTGCTAAAAGAGATTGAAACTCGTAAAATATGTGCTCGACTAGATCATATTGAGGAGGAGTTCTTTAAACAACGAGCTTGGGGCATACATTTGATTAATGCGGACCAAAGCTCGAAATATTTCAACTCGATGGTGAAAAGGAAAAATGTTCGTAATGCGATTTCTTCATATGTGATGATCAAGGTGATGTATTTAATAATATAGAGCGGGTTAAAGGTGCTTTTGTCGATTTCTACACTAATTTATTCAGGAAGTCGGTTCCTCGTGTTCAGCCCCCTCCCTAGGATTTTTCTTGAAGGTAAGTTAATTGCTGATGACGTTAAAAATCATTCAATTCGTAAGATCTTTTTTTTCGAAGATCAAAGATGCTCTTAATAGTAAAGGGGATGATAAAGCTCCAGGGCCAGATGGTTATACATCGGCTTTTCTCAAGAGAACTTGGTTAATTATCGGCGATGAAGTTAATGATGCAGTGCTTGAATTTTTTGAAAAGGGAATGTTGCATAAAAAACTAAATCATACTTTAGTCTCCCTTATACCGAAAAAGGCTCACGAACCAAAGGTCTCAAATTTTAGACATATTTATTGTATCAACGTGGTCTATAAAATCATTACTAAAATCCTTGCTAATAGGACAATGGAGTTTGTCCCTAAATTAGTTAATCCAGCTCAAGCTGCATTTCTTAAAGGGCGTAACATATGTGATAATTCTTTATTGGCACAAGAAATTTTACGTGGGTTTGATAGAACTCGTACCAAGAGTGCTACTCATTGCCTTTTAAAAATCTCCAAAAGGCAAACGATATGATTTCATTGGATTTCTTATATGAGGTTCTTCATTGATTTGGCTTTCATCCATGTTTTATACACTGGATCATGTTATGTGTTTCAAGTTCAACGTTCTCAATTGTTATCAATAGATGTGTGCATGGTAATATTCAAAGTAGGCGTGGTTTATGCCAAGGAGACCCAATGTCTCCAATCTTATTCTTATTGTGTATGGAGTACTTCTCCCGATTATTTAACTACAGACACTTTATCTGTCTTTGAAGATGTGATCACGACAAACATCTGATGCAGCAAGATACTGAAGGACCAGGAGCCCCAAGGGAATGCCCTCCACTGGTGAGGTCTCTCCACCAATGAATAAACCTAGGGATCTAAGTGTCGCTTCCCTTCGAAGCACATTAGCATACAATTAACAAGAAGAATCCCAATGATCTTCACGTAATTATCAGTAGAATCGCTCAGAACCAAGTCCGTCTTCATAAAATTAATGTGTAATTGATCTACAGTATGCAGAGCTGTGTAGTGAGAATACAAACAACCATCTTCCGGCGTATCATGCATCCTAGCAGGGTCAAAACCCGAATCACCGAACCTCAGCCCGATCATCAAACAAAACTCCTCAGCACCAAATCAAATGTTGGTTTCACCAACACGAAACCACAACTCGTTCTCAGCTCTCTCCACCTCAATCTCGTGCGTGCTCAGACCCCATGAAGCACGTATCGTGCTCTTCTTCCACCAGAAAGTGAGAAATGGACCGAACAGTTCATCCCTAAATAACTCAAAAATATCATCTCCAAAGCTCATCAATCTAATCCGAATATACTCAAGAATGTCCCGGTCGTAACAATTCATCGACCGAGGGACTTTCCCCTGCAAACTAGGTCTGATCCACTCTCAAATATGCAATTAAATAAAATATTTAAATAAAAGGAGAACTAAAAGAATTCAAATCAGAGATTTAAAAAAAAACAAGATCTCGATTTGCATATCGAGATCTTGATATGCAAATTGAGATGAAAATCGAGATCTCGTCGTCTGTCTCCTAGGGCGAGTTTACATAGTTTTTTATTACAGTCGCACGCAGCAAAAATCATTCCTAAATTATTTCTAATAGTATTTAAGCATAGAAATCGACGAAATATGAAACTAATCAACTATATACATAATAAAACATGTATTCAAACCTAATAAGCATACTAATTCGACGGAAATGCGAGCAAAAAAATTGGGAATTAACTTACTTGGTTCGGATTTTCTTCTTCTCTAGACATTGTAATCGATGGAATGGACCTCACATTAAATTTTTTTTACTCCGAAAGTAAAAATCGATGCTCTCCGAAATCTCGAACAAGCAACAATGGGGTGGTGTCGTTTGTGGGTGGGGTGGAGAGAGGGAGAGAGAGAGTAAGTGGGATAAGTGGGGGTAATAAAGACAAGTACAATTAATGTTTGACAATTTTAAATGTTAAATTTTCTCTCCAATCATTGAAGAGTAACTATAAAACAAATTATATTTTTAAACTTGTGGCTATATAACATATATTTTTATTCAAAATGACTATATAAAATTTTCACCCTATATAGATTTTGTGCCCGGACAACTCTTATAATATATCTCAATTAAAAAAATATTGATAGAGTTAAAGATTCTATAACTGATCCGATTGTGAATTATAACTCAACTATTGTGATGAAGTTGTTTGTTTATGAGAAGGTGCATTATTTAGTGTGTGAGGAAACTGATGAATGTGTCGTGGACTCGTTCTAACCCTTTGCCCATAGAATTAGGGCATTGCAAATCCTATATATAGTTTGTTGTGGATTTAAAAAGTTATTGGGGGCTCATAGTTCTCCTTTTTTTTAATCCTCAATCCTCTCTTCTTTATGATTAAGTCAAATATATCAAATTACCCTACTACTAAAATTTAAAAAAATAAAAAAAATCTTCCATTGAATTTAGCCCTAAACTCAATGCTATCAACGATTTGAGATTAAATTATCATAAGTTGTGTGGCAAAGGAAGTGTATTAAATTTTTATATTGATTGGAAAAATGATCCGGGTTAGTACTATATAATGTTAAAAAATCCTACTCTTTATAAATTAGTATTCTAAGGAGATGAGTGTTTTTAATATGGTATCAGAGTGAACCTATTTTCAATAATAAATACTTCAATAGCGGTTCAAGGTTTAATGATCCCATTGATTTGAAGTTAAATAATCTCACACTACGTCAAATGAAGTATATTAAATATCAACAATAATTTAAAAGAATGGTCCGGATTAGTATATAATATATTCAATTATCCTTACATTTATAAATCAGTTTTATAAAAAAAGTGAGTGATGCTAACGGTGTAGCTGCTTTGCACTTGCAGCCATACTTATCCATTAATGAAGAAGCTAAGTTTAGATTATAAAATAAAAAAATAAAAAAAAACAACGATCTTGTTTAATAAAAACCTCACCACAAATACATCTAACTAGCAAAATTTGCTGGTTCGTTACGAGAAGAGTAACAATTAAGAAATTCACGAAAAAAAATGGAATTGGACTACCGAGTTTGTCTAAATCAAAATATTCAATAAAGATATTAATATGATATACACAATAACGGTAGGAAACATGAAGACAAGAGAGATTATTACTTATTAGTGTTAAAAAAAATTAAATTCTAATCAAACTACATAATTAGAATTTAGAACCATAATTGCAATGCGTATAAAGACTGTCGAATATTTTTTATGAATATTTTTTATATAATGTAAAATTACAAAACTATGGGAAGGTTTTGGGTTAGGCAGACCTAAACGATTTAGGCGGGTTTTATCCATTAACCCAAGCTCAAACCCATATAATATACCCTAATTGGAATTAATAAACCCTATTTGGGATGGGTCAACCCATTTGGGTAGGATAAAACCCGCCTAAACCGTTTAGGCCTGCCTAACGCAAGTTTTTGCCCAAAACTATATATGTGGAAGAGAAGCAAAATTTATCTAACAGCTTTTAATAAGTATGGAAATTATCTATAATCTCTTTGATTCGAACTACAAAATGAGTGAGATTTAAAGTTTATTGTCGACAAATCCTCCTACCATTCTACGGTACTATTTTTAGTTGATGTAGAACGGTTAATTTTTAACCCGACACAATCTAATACGAATTCGCATAATAATAACGAGTTACTGTTGAGCCTTAATAAATTCGTATTGACCCAATAAGAATACAAAATATTTGTGCCAAATCATGTTATCGGACCAAGATCATGATATATCAATATTGTATTATGAGATTGAATTATTAATAAATCAATATCATGTTTGTGTTTATAATTTAATGAGCCGTGTCATATTTGTATCAAATACTCCCTCCGTCCCGCTATAATAAGCCCTTTTATTTTGACACATTAATTTCGGAGCTAGTGTTTAGTAGCTAACTGTGGTTAATAATAAAATTGACAATCGTAATTAACTTGTTTAAATCTTAAATATGTTAATTACGATTATCAATTTTATTATTAACTACAATTAGCTACTAAACACTACCTCCAAAATTAATGTGTCAAAATGAAAAGGGCTTATTGTAGCGGGACAGAGGGAGTACTATTTCTTAACAAATCATGTTTGTGTCATGTCTTAACGGATCGTGTTAACACCATAATAATTTGTTACACACAAATTATTAGAGTAGTTCTTAAGGTTAAAGGTACTCAAAAATTAAATGGGATGGTCTCAGGTTAGGCACGTCTAAGCGGTTTAGGCGAGTTTTATCCATTAATCCAAGCTAAACCCATCTAATATACTCTAATTGGGGATTAATAAACCTTATTTGGGATACGTGACCCCATTTGGTTATGAATAAAACTCACCTAAACCGTTTAGGCGTATCTAACGCAAGTTTTTGCCAAATTAAATTTACATGGATTGAGAGTTTTTTTTTTTTTTTGTTGAAATTCTGCCATGCATATAATTTTCGCAGTACTAACCCATAAAAAAACATTATGCTTAATTTATTTATATTTCAAATTATAGAAGATTAAAAATTACGCATCATATAAAATGAGTCTAAATTTGAGAAATCTTATTCCAACAATGAAAATTTGAAATCGGTCTTATTTAGTACTCCCTCCGTCCCATTGAAGTAGTCCCACTTTCCTTTTTTGTTTGTCCCATAGAATAGTCCTATTTTCCTAAATGACAACCTTTTTCACACTCACCAATAAAATATTAATTCCACTACACTCACAACTCTTAAATCCCGTGTCGAAAAGAAAAGGGACTACTCCACCGGGACGGAGGGAGTATTTTCTTAACCCCACAGAGAGACAACTGTATATAAAAAATCTGCTTTCTTGAAATATAAAAAACATTCAAATTATCGACGACGCCTGATCGATCCTCCTCCAAATCTCAATCTCATCCGCTGTTTATTCTTGTTCTGCAAAAAGTTAGCACTTCAGCGCCGTGTGCGTGTGTGGATTGTATATACGAATTGAGAGTGTTTTGATTGATTCGTGGATGGAAGCCATCAGAAAACAAGCGTCCAGACTCCGAGAACAGGTCGCCAGGCAACAGCAGGTATTCGACCTCTCTACGACGCGCAGATTCCTGAGCGTTTGTGTTTGTAATACTTGCGTTTCTGAATTTAGGAATTTTAGGCGAATTCGGACGGATCAGCTGCGCATTTTAAATGTCATGATAGTTTGGATCTGCTTGAAAATATTGACCGTCGCGATTTCTGAATATGATTGCTCATCTTGATTTAGTCTGGCAACGACTGCTGTATATTTTGTTTAGGTTAGATGGAATTAGGTTTTGACATTTGCGTTTTAGCGAGTATTTTGTTCGGCGAACTTGTGTGATTCTAGATGATCGCGGTTTTTGCTATTACCTCATACCGATAATTTCGAATTGTTGAGTTTACAGTTGCGTATGGAATTAAACTTATTTCAATACTAATGTTAAACTAAAGCGCGGGGAAGTTTATCGTTGTGATGCCGGTGACAGGATTTGGTAAATTAAATGACGAAACATATGTGTAGATATTTAATTTGCGGTACATCATAATGAATATGCTACCTGTATCGGTGTTAGTTGTTTATCCATTTTAAAACATTTTCCCATCCGTATTTTTGTTGTTTTTATGGAAGTATATTCTTACCGTGTTCATTCTCAGGCTGTTTTCAAGCAATTTGGTGGATATGGCGGTTCAGATAATGTTGTGCCTGATGACGCAGAGTTCCAGCAGCATCAAAAGCTGGAAAAGCTTTACATATCTACTCGTGCTGCCAAGGTCATTTTGCCTATTGTGTTAGTTCCATAGTAAAGGGTTATGAAAAAATCAGTGCCTTAACTTTCAGAACTCACATGTGCTGAAAACAGTTATTATATATGCAAATTACAGCATAAGGCTAGTCTAAACAAGAAACTGTTATTATTCGTCCCTACCATAGCATAAAATTCATTTTCATGACGGTGCACAGCAGAGAGAGAGTGTATGTGTGAGTGCTTAGGGTGCAATGGCTGTGGAGCCATCAGTTGAAGCTTAATCAGCTAGCTATTCAGTCTAATGTATCTAAATCTCATTTGATTGCCATTTTTTTTTATCCTGCAGCATTTCCAGAGGGACATTGTTCGTGGAGTTGAAGGCTATATAGTCACAGGGTCAAAACAAGTCGAGATAGGTTATTTGTTGTGGTTTGACATGTTCTTGTATTCTCTACGTAAATTTATCCATTATAAATATATTAATTCCTTTACTCTTCGTTTTTCCTTTAGGAACTAAATTATCAGAAGATAGCAGAAAATATGGTGTTGAAAATACCTGCACTAGTGGGAGTACGCTTTCAAAAGCTGCATCGAGTTTTTCAAGAGCTCTTGCTCATATGGAGAAAGAACGTGGAAATCTGCTTAAGGCCTTGGGCACACAGGTTATTATTTTTCCTCTACTTGCAGAATCTTTGATCGTTTTGTTGCCATGATCTAACAGTTCTGTTACTATAGTTTTTTAACCTTGCTTGTATGGAGTTACTTTTGCTTCATCTATCATGACAACCACTCATTTAGCTATCTCCTTGTCCAATTTTGTTAGTGTGTTTGCTAGTTGTTGCTTAATTTGCAGCCTGAGCATTTTCTCCCACTGGGATTTTGTGCAGATGTTGGTCAGGTTACTTCTTAGCTTTGGGAATGAATTGTATGCATATTTTTTGAAGCTTTTTGCTCATATTTAACATCAGTGTCTGTGGCAGTATCAGACCAACCACTACAGTTTCTGTTAGTTGAATGAAATTTTACTCGAGAGGTTTTGAGATGATCTTTTGTTTCTGTTTCAGCATCAATAACTAAACTGAAATTTTGTGTAATCTATTATACAATACTTAGACTATAGTTTATTTTCTTAAGAGTTCTTGACTTCTTATTTGCCAGGTGGCAGAACCATTGAGAGCTATGGTAATGGGAGCACCATTGGAAGATGCTCGTCACCTTGCTCAAAGATATGACAGGATGCGGCAAGAGGCTGAGGCTCAGGTATTTGAGTATACGTTGTTAAGTTATTTCCTTGATTATAACTGGATTATTTAGTATTGAGATCCCGGCATGCTGCTTATTGACTGAAGCTGCCCCCTCACCAGCTTGTTGCCCTGATTATTGGAACTAGATAGGCTGTTGAAGTTGCCAGAAGACAAGCCAAATTGAGGGAAGGAAATGCCCATCCTGACATGGCCTTTAAGCTCGATGCAGCCGAATCTAAATTGCAAGACCTCAAATCAAATGTGGCCACACTGGGGAAAGAAGCTGCTGCTGCTATGGCTGCTGTAGAAGCTCAACAACAAAGGCTGACACTGCAACGACTAATTTCCATGGTAATGTATTGTACTTCTATGTTTGGGATTGGAAAAGTCTCGGAAACTAGTCTTCAAAATGTTCCTAACTTATTCATATTGTTTTCAAGGTTGAATCTGAACGAGCATACCATCAACGAGTTCTTCAAATACTTGATCAGTTGGAAGGCGAAGTAAGTTTACATGTTTCAGCACAGTGCATATGATCCGAAGCATGTGCTCCCATTTATGGTGTAGAATTACTTTCCTTAGATTTTTGATGATAATGTTCTGTTCAGATGATGTCTGAGCGCCAACGAATTGAACCTGCTCCTGCTCCTGCTCCTTCTCCTGTTCCTGCCGCAGCTCCGAGCATGGACAGTATGCCTGCACCTCCATCATATGAAGAAGTAAATAGTGTCCCTACTTCCCCGGTACAGAATGGATCGACTGATGGAATGGGCTACTTTCTTGGGGAGGTAATTCGCTTGCTAAGTTTATACATCAGAATTTGGTACTAGATCTTGATCAATGTTCTTTAGTTTACCCTCCTGTTTATTGCTTATCCAACAGGTTCTACATCCTTACCAAGCAGAATCTGATGTGGAACTAACTTTGTCAGTTGGAGAATACGTCGTCATTCGAAAGGTTTGATATTCTTGATCTATTTCATATCATCAATTTAGAAGTTGTCTTGCTCGATGCTCAATCAAATTCTTGCTTGCATTATTAGTCTGATAAGAACTATAATTTGTATGTTTCTCTTGTCTTTCATTTAAACTGCCTCTTTTGTCTAGGTTATGCCTATCTTCAACGCAGTTGTTTTTTTTTTTTTCTTCCATTATTTATGTTTTCTGCTATAATCGAATCTTCTTCTCCACTTCAAGGTTTCAAACAACGGCTGGGCCGAAGGTGAGTCCAAAGGTAAAGCAGGTTGGTTTCCGTTCGGATACATTGAGAGGCGTGAGCGTGTTCTTGCCAGTAAGGTTGCAGAAGTTTTCTGAACTATTTATTGTGATTTGTTTCCTACATGTGTTTTTTGTATTTTGTATTCGTGTGCCGTTGAGATTTATGCATATTAGAGTTCACCTCCTACAGAAAGGATTACTTATTGAATGTTTAGTGCAAATTTTGCAGATTGATTTATTATTGCCTGCTGTTTTTCGTAGTTAAAAACTTGTCGAACCCTAATCTGTTTGAGTTGGTAGTAGGTTGATTACAAAATTGGATCTGTTTTCATCACTCAATTAATTACCTTACGGTATTTTCATTTTTCTGTACGTTGGCTTCTGCTCCTGATTGCGTGTATCGGAGGTGCTCGAAGATATAATAGACGATGAAAATAGAAATAAGGTGCTGTTAAATCGTTTTGGTTCCAAAAGATGATGCTTTCCTTGTTCTATTTGAAAAGTTGTTTTCTATTTTCACTTTTCTAAAAGTTGAACATTAACATGAAATGGAACGTGCGCTGCATACGATAGTCGAATACTCGACTAAAAAAGTCGCTGACGTATACATCTCTGTTTCGTCAAAAAGAAAATCAAAGAAACTGAAAACTTTTTAGAACTAATTAGATCGTTTGTATAAACTTTGTAGAGCATTTCTGTATCTTTTTGTTCAAATTTTATATATTTTATGAGCTCAAAAAGTATAAAACTAGCCAGGAATAATCACTCATAGCTCGATAGCGGAACTGTAAATTTTCATTCAAATTAACCGAATCTTCGATCATCGAGAGAATGCAGGATGAATTCACCAAGGAGTTTTAATTTGTCGCAACTAATAAAAAACAGTATTTTAGAATATACTGTCTACTGTTCTATGAGACAGTTTGCCACTTCCGACACACTTATAGTTGTAAGCCTTTTATTTCAAAATAAAGTATTTTTTTGTCTTTTCCAATTTGAAATGGGTAATATGCCTTGTATTATGCATTAACCACTTATAATTAACATGCTCAAGAAAAGGGGACTAAATTTATGCAGGCCATATATCTGAATCATTTAGTCTTAAAAAGCCTTGTTGTCAACTTAGCACTAAAAAAAAGAACATGTGTTGCTTTTATCAATACTCGCATTTGACAACACTGACAAAGAAACTGGGGCAAAAACTTACAGATGTTAAATGGTCGACTTTGCTGAGAAGTATGCCAAAAGAATTGCTAATATGATGAAGAGAACAGCAATCTGCATTGTAATATATTGTCAATCAGTTAGCAGTTTTTAATAATTGGCTTCTTAAATGAAAACTGAAAAACTTTCCTGGACTAACCTTAGCAACACTAACATCATACTGGGCTGTGCTCTCGAATATGTAAGATTTCCTATCAGTTAAGGTGCCAGAGTCCCTGCAAATTCTCAAGATAGTTTCTAAGCTGTCTTTTGCCTTCGTCGCATTAGGATCATTGTCATCAACCTAAAAAAGAGAATATACGGTGAATGACTCGATGAATATACTTGAGTATGAATATTTTAAAAAAAACTTAATTAAGACCCTGATATTATGATAGAATAGATAAAATTAGTTCTGCAATACTTTGGAATCCAATATAACACTTTTTGAACCAACTCAAACCGATTTTTTTTATCTCTTTAAAAATGAAAATTTATATGTGAAAATGGTATAGAGACAGTTTCTCTTCTCTATTTCACAAATCAAGAAGAAAAGAACTGAATAGATTTTCTGAGTTATGTTTGGGCTACCAGCCAGACCAGATTTTGTCTGGTCTAATCAAGTATTGTACCTTAAATTTCAGCATCCGAGAGAAGTCGTAGAAAGCTCCGTAAACATCAGACATTGTTTTAGTTCTGTCGATGATTTTAGCAGTAAGGCCTACAATAAGGAAACGTGAAACAAATATTAGCTCTAATAATGTAACAAGCATCTGCATTCAATTGAAAAGTCATTTCTGCAATCGTGAAACAACATCTCAGCTGGAGTTTGGTAAGCATTTAAATTTAAATTTAAAGATGTAATGAAATCTTCTTTTTTTAAGTTCCCTTTAAAAAATTTATGAACAAGATCAGTTCCTAATAACTCAAATGACTTCGGTTCCTATTGGAATCCTTTCCTATATATAGCACCAAGAATGTCAGTTTACCTCGTCTCATTTTCACAACACCTCTGAAAACTTCAATGTTGTAATAGCATAAAGATAATGTTCCAATTGCCATTATCTGGTTAAGTTAGGAAACGGAATCAGATGCGCCTTCTGTGGAAAACCCAAACTATGGAGTATGTTAAAAACTGTATGTTTGTGTATACCTGCGGAATCGCACAAAAGCGAAAGATAGCTGGATCTCTCAAAGTAGACATGTACTTCAGGCAGTCTTCTACATGCGTTAGAGCATTTGTGACCATGTCATTTAGACACTGCACTGCTTTAACTGAGTTTTCCTCGTACTTCAAGTCCTGAGAAACATTAAATAAACTTTTCGTATTCAACTTTACATTTGATAACGTGTTACTTTAGGGGGGAAAAGATGTACCTCGAGTTTGTTCACATATTTACTCCAAATTTGACGTGGCCAGAACATACGCGACTTTGGTATCTCATTAATATCCTCAAGGTAATCTCTGATAATGTTTGTTTTCTGTTTTGTTTCGAATAAAGGAAGAAAGTTCTTATAGTTTCAAATGCCATAGATCTCAAAGGCAGTTAGTTACTTGACTTTTTTTCACAACATACTGGAAATGGTACCTGAAGAAACAAACCCATTGAATTGGATAAAGAATCTGGAATAAGATCTTCTTTACCGGAAGCATGGAATAGTTTTGATAGCCCCAATCCAACGAGGCCAGCCACGTAATGGCAATATTCATCATAATCATCAATGGTTTCTACCTAGAAATAGAAAAGTGGTCGTAAGTAGACAACTAGAAACTCGTGATCATGCTGATGATCAAAAACAGAAAAAACAACTATTTACCTAATAATGTGGCATGAGAAGCATCATAATGCTGATGATGTGTCATGTACAGAAATAATAAAATTTATTTATTTATTTATTTAAGATATTGAATTATATATTTCATGAAAAGCAACTATAATGTATAGAACAGAAAATATTTCTACTGTCTAGAGTGATGCATACCTCCTTGCAAATAAATTTTGCCATCCCTGCACCCATTCTCATGGTAATATCCTCGATTGCCTCCTGATAACTACAACAAAAATAAAGGGGGATGGAGGGGGGGATAAAAGTTGACATGCATGCAATTAAGTACTTATGTAAATCACTCCAACTTCTAAATTATTAACTAAGACAAAGGCAACAATTTGAAACTGAAACTAAGTAAGATATTTTTGGCACTAAGAAGTTTTTTTTTACCACACAAAGAATCGATCTGCTCATATTTTACTCTCTTCATGTTGTCCATCTTCTTATATTTACTATAATTTTATCCCATTTTGTCAAAGGGCAATGATAAAAGCATCAACGAATAATCCTGACAGTGCAAATGAAGATTAAATTACTAGCGTGCAGATTGGCACACACACATCAAAAAGTTATTTGGTACACGAGTACACAAAAATGACAAGGAAACTGAAAATATTATTTATCACTTATAACTTTTTTTTCCCAAATTACACCCAGTTTCCTTTTAGTTCCACCATAACTTCTAATATTGCAACTACTTTTTGTGCAATTTTAAGGAAAATGTGAACCGAGCAAGTTTCACAGCTAAATATCGGATTCAAAAGCATTTACATCATTATTGGTAACAACAACATTACATGCTGATTCACCTAAGTGAATGGACTCAATCAATTTTTGTACCACTACATGGAACTTCTGTACTGAACAATCCATCAATTAAAATCATCATAAGGCCTTGCTCGAAGCCTTGAACGAAGGCCTATTGACTTGTAGACGTTTTGCAATCAAATGTATAAATTCTCAGATTGAAAAATAAAATAATCTAATTCAGACCTTTATTTTTCCAGTCAGTGACACTTCAGCTAACTTCAAACATTGTGCATCAGGATGCTTATAGTAGTCTTATTCAGACATAAACATTTCCTCCATCAGTGACCAACAGAAATATCATTTGAAAAACATATAGAAACTAGCCTGATCTTGCACGTCATTGCCAAATTCATCCATACTTAAACCACTGCTTAATACAATTGTGTATGTATGAGGGATGGATCTAAAAAATAACTTGTTTGTAAACAATTACAAATTATATGTTGACAGAATTGTGACACCACAATCTAAATTGCATGTGAAATATCTGCTACTTAACGTACCTGGATCCAAGCTCCAGAAAAGCCTTAGAAACGTGATGGAACTGGTCCATCAGAACTTTGTAGTCCTTCGTACCGCCTGTTAAAAAAATAATAAGAATGACTATACATTTTAATGATCTCCTTCAGTAAAGCATCAAATAAGTTTATTGAGATTTCGCTCCCCCAGAATAAGCATTCCGTCTCAGGATTTCCAATTGGCAGAAATGTTCCTTGCGTATTGGAGTAGCACATAATTAAAATCACATTCTCATTTTGCTTCTCATCAATTTGCATGAAACCAAAAGTAATATGATGTCACCAACATTGCATGTCCAGTTGGAGTTTCTAAATTGTTGAATTGATTTTTATTTTTAGGGTGCTCTAGATTTAGGTATGCACATTTTCAGATGTGTAGATACATATCAAGCAAAAAGAAATAAAATACCAGTCAAGTTTGAAATTGGTTTGGTTTAAGAGTGACCTTAGGTAGTTGGATGGGATGCATGATGCATCTAGTAACGGCTGCCTATACCTCATAGATGTGACCATTGACCAGTTCAATAACAAAATGCAAAGACATATTTTCTTTTAATGACAACTAAATTGTTGTTACTGACGCTTTAGTTGTAATCCTGTGGATTTTCACAAGGTCTACGTGTTCAAAGCTAACACTCTTACACTGAATCAAAATGCTGAACGAACTCTTACAACGTCCAATTGGACTTCCTGATTACAAAATTATCAGCAAAAAAGAAGGGCAGGGGTTAAAAACTCACATGAAAAATGCCATTCTCTGTCATATATGTGACGATGGAAAGCCATTAAAATAGGTACTTTAACCTCTGTTGCAATGCTAGTGTCATCCTCTGTCAAAATAACAATGAGAATATTACCAACTGTGAGATTAATTGCACAGTTAGTTATTTATGAGAAGCTTACCAACAGTGTCAAGGGCTCGAAGAACCAAATAGAAAATGCATATCTGTGAAATTCAAGAAAAATAGCACATTCATTCTCTGGATACGAGGATACATAACATTATCAACATCTTATAGCCATGGAGCAAATTATATCTCATAGGTGCACACCAAAACCAGTAGTCAATAATAATTTAGTATCCGAGGCTCCAAAGTCTAATCAATATCAGATATTGCATACTATATCGCTTACAGGATACTGAAGTTCACATAGGCTATAGTTGTTGAGATACTAGTCAGTTCGATTACAATAAAAAAAGTCAACAACGACAAAAACCATTAGCACAAAGTAATTAAGTAAAAATTCCTTTCAGAGATGGCGCGATGATTCAACCAAAAACAGCAAAAATGAGGATGACTCACAGCATCACGAAGATCGGTATCGAGCTGCTGAATAACGAGACCGAAACTTCTAGAAACCTTGTGAAGCATAGAGTAACAAAACCCCCAGTGTGGCTCCGGCGGGATCTGCTTCTCCGCATTTCTCGCTGCTAATTTCAGCTTCACCAGCGGATACAAATCATCCGGATGCTTCAAAATCGCACGTAAACTCCCCATCTCAAACCTGCCAAACACGGATTAACAAACAAAATAAACTAACTATTGCGATCAAATCAATGATCGTTGGATATGTAAGCCGCTTGATTCCTAAGGATCGCAAATTCATGTATAAAAACCACACAGTTAGAGATGACGATACGAATTTGCGATACACTTACGGCGTCTCCGGGAATGAATACTTCGATTAGCTCGAGTGTATATGCAGTGAGGCGGATGGAAATTATGCGCGTCTTCAAGAGAGAGGGAGAGAGAGGAAAATGTATGAGTGAGTGCGTTTGTGTATCTCCGTCTTATTTATATTTGTGAGTGACAGTGCGAAGTGTGAGAACTGTGAAGATAAATGGAAGTGGCTGGCGCGGGGTGGGGCAGTGGGGGTGGGGGCGGGAGTAGGCGGAGGATGTGCCGATGTGGTATTTATTTATTTTATGTTGACGAAACGTGAGAAGTGCGGTTTTTGATTGGTTTGGCGTTATTACCTTATTCTGATTTTTGGACTTGGTACAGAATTTATCGTCCTAACTCTTAACAATTATGTTGCGTGTACCTTAATTCTGGACAAAGCTCATAGAAATATTCTGATATCCAGACTTATTAGACAGTCTCTCGCATTCTATTTGTTGAAATTTCACAGCATTTATATATATAATTTGTAATATAATTGAGAAACTTATAATAGTTTGTAATATATTTGAGAAAATCACAATAGTTTGTAATATATTTGTACGATGACGTGTAATTTTAAATGCTGATGTGTCATCCGGCAAGCCACGTCAACTTTCCGTCGCCGAAAAATTGCTCTAGTCATAAATTTGGAACAAAACTGATAGTTTGTAATATATTTTGATAATTTGCATAGTTTGTAATATATTTAAGAAAACAATGATAGTTTGTAATATAATTAATATTTTCCCTTTATTTATATATATATATATATATATATATATATATAGAGTTGTGTTCATTTCTGAACTAAGTGTTTGTGAATGAACAATGACCTATAATCTAACCATTAATTTTTTTAATCTGATGGTTATAATAATGACACGTGGCAGTCATTAAATTTATTTATTTATTTGAAAGGGCATTTTAGGTAGTAAATATTATTATATTTTATAGTAGATTTGATAATTATGGTAGTTACCTAATTTTTTGGGATTTAATTTATTTAGCTTCTTTTAGTGTTCAATTAATTTGTTAATTCACCCTCTCCTTCACGATCGTCCACCCTCTCCCTCATGATCGTCCACCCTCTCCCTCACCATCGTCCGGCCACCAGCCATGGCTCTCCCCTCTCGTCTATCCCCTTCTCGCCGCCACAGTCGCAGCCCGTCGCTGCTCGTCATCTCGTGCCAATCAATCCCAGCATCAAGTTCTCTCGTCTATCCCCTTCTCGCCGCCACAGTCGCAGCCCGTCGCTGCTCGTCATCTCGTGCCAATCAACCCCAGCATCAAGTTCCACTTGGACGATTTTCGTCCAGTCTTAAAGTCCGATTCGCGATTTGGCCATTCCACTTGGACGATTTTCGTCCAAGATCCGTTGTTATGACTAGTTGTTTGCTGCCTTGTCTCATCTGACAATGTCGACGTCATTCTTCGAATCCGGCTGATACTTGGTGGATCGCCTTCACGTATAGATTTTTTTTTCTGTCATATGCGATTATCATTTTTATTTTATGTGAGTGTCATTATTTATGAATAAATGTATCATTCTTCGAATCCGGCTGACACTTGGTGGATCGCCTTCACGTATAGATTTTATTTTTTTTTCTGTCATATGCGATTGTCATTTTTATTTTATGTGAGTGTCATTATTTATGAATAAATATATCATTCTTCGAATCCGGCTGACACTTGGTGGATCGCCTTCACGTCTAGATTTTATTATTTTTGTGTCATATGCGATTGTCATTTTTATGTTATGTGAGTGTCATTATTTATGAATAAATGTATCATTCTTCGAATCCCTGTTTAACGAATAATTAAAATTGTTTATACATTTAATGATAATATATTACTGGAAGTTGAGAGAATAACCTTATAATGACACACAAAGTCATAAACAATGACACACAAAGCAATAAACAATGATAACGATTAACTTAAGATTATGGAATAAATCGTGGTGTATTTTCTCTTTCCAATTTATTTGATAATAATGGAAAAAATCATTAATGACAACCAACAAATATGCTAAATATTCGATTAAATTTGTCTAGATCGTGGGTTGATCCTAATTGGTAACTATTCCCATAAATTTCGTTTTTCAGTTTTTAATTGTGCGGGTTTTTTTTTTTTCCGTTTATGCCCTTTAAATGACAAAAACTAGCCTATTTAATGATAGACGGAAAGATTTAATCTGAAACGTTGATTTACAAAATGGATGGTTAGATTTTGTTCTCTGTTCATTCACATATACCTGTTCAGCCTAGATCACTCCTGTTGATGCATGAAATTTCACGGATTTTTTTAAGACAGAATACTCGTAAAAGAATGGAGAATTTTCTTGAAGATAATCTAAAAAAAAAAACCCCATTGCTATTATTTTTCACTCCTTTTATAAGGATCTAATATCTATTACAAGTAAGAGCTGATAATTTGGAATTAATCGCTCATTTCCCTTTCTAGTCTAAATTACATGTATTATGCCTCGTAGCGTGCCTTGCGATGCGCTTTCCTTGATTCTTTGGGCGTCGATTGTGGACTTAATTGATCATGACTTTTGGGGTACAACAACAGCCCCCCAGCTTTATTGAGACTAGAATTAGTATTAATAAAGCTGTTGCTTTGGTTCGAGTGCTTTCTCGAGTTTCATCATCGTTCGAGTTTGGTCGCGATTCAATCTTGGTGCGCATCTGAGCTCAATCCTGACGTGATCTTGGAGCGAGTTGAGGCTCAATTAAGACATGATCTTGGAGCGGTTCGAGCTCAATCAAGGGGTCGCATTGGAGCGGTGCGAGCTCAATCAAGGGGTTGCCTTGGAGCGATACGAGCTCAACCAAGGGGTCGCCTTTGAGCGGTGAGAGCTCAATCAAGGGGCTGCCTTGGAGCGATGCGAGCTCAGTCAAGACGTTGTCTTGGAGCGAGTCGAGCTCATTCGAGAGGTTGTCTCGGAGCGATGTGAGCTCAGTCAAGACGTTGTCTTGGAGCGATTCGAGCTCATTCGAGAGGTTGTCTCGGAGCGAAGTAAGCTCAATCAA
>JAPKLW010000103.1:177658-197690 GCA_026898455.1 Plectranthus barbatus | reverse complement strand
CTCGGAGCGAAGTAAGCTCAATCAAGGGGTTGCCTTGGAGCGAGTCGGCTCAATCGAGATAGAGTCTCAGAGCATTCACCACTCATTGCCTCGAGGAGGTCAATGGGTGGAAGGTCTGGCGGAGTTTACTAGCTCGAGGTGCTTCTCTTCAGATCGTGGATTCGCAGATCTCAAACAGTCTTATTTTGAGCGGGCGATTTAAATTTCGCTGCATGACAAGCATTTTGCTGTCAATAACTCTGATAGTAAGTGCTTCGAAGATAGTTTGGCATCTCGATGAGTGGTTCGAGCTAGAAGCTGAGTGCTTCCAAATTTAATAATCTTGTTATCCTGCATGCATTTAAGATACAAAAAATATTGCGAAAGAGCAATGAATTCAATTGAATATATTTTAGAAAGGTACTTAGCTTTTGATTTGAAATTCATGCCTGAAGCCCCCTTAAACTTATTGTTCTTTTGAACTCAATGAGTGACTCAAGAGAATGCTTTAGAGAAGATAGGGTGATTCGAGAACAAGAAGCACCATTCATTCGAAAAGCCCCCGTTCCTTACATCTCTTTGAGAAGCTCTTTTGTCTCTCTGTAAGATAATCAAGTGGGACAATAATGGTTAAATAGTTTTCAAGTAAGATGAATACCTTTCGAGTTTTTGAGAGCTTTGGAGAGGTTAACTTTGAAGCTCTGAGTGCTTCGAGTTATTAGTGGGTGGTCCGAGATATAGCTTGCCTTTTAGTTCAGAATGGCCCACAATTTCTTTTCGGCAAAATCGAGATATCAGTTGGAGGACTAATGTTACCCGAAGTACTTTGGCATGCTTCCAATTTGTGTTTTATAACTCAGCTATGGAGCCGACGGTAATGGCTTTAAGGCTGCTACTCCATAATTGACTAAAAAGTTGTCCCACTTGAGGGTCTCAGGTTTTATGTAGTTGAGATGCCCCTCCATTTGGATTTTATTTCACCTTGCTGGGTAGCTCCAGTTGAAGGCTTGATTTATGATTTGCTGGGTAAATCTGCTAACATGGCTTCCTTAGTTCTATTTCATTTTCCATTTGGTCCATATTTTTCTAGAACTTTAAGTGTTGCACAAGGTATATGGAAATTTATGTCGCAACAGTTCAGCAGTCGCATATCTTAAGCATAAAACGTAGGTGCTTTGAGAGGTGGTGCTATTTGTAGAAATATCATTGTGCACACAAAACACATACATGGATACTCTGATATGCATAGCATATGTATATAACTTACATGCAAATGAGCATAATATTGATGGACATGCAAAATGCATGCACAAATGCAAGTTGTTTTTGTGAATAGATTCACTTCATTGCTGGGGATTTCTTACCCTGTTTAATTTCGCCTATTAGGCCTCATTTCTAATCAAATATTGAAACTTGTCATGTAATATAACTTATGCGATTATGAAAGTCAATGGACAACACTCTAAGCACCATCAGAATTAGAAAATAATATGAAACCAGAAAAGTTCCCTCAAGTGTAATAGTCACATCATAATCTTGCCAATTACAAGCCTTTTCTTTTCATCAGATTCGGTTTTTGTGTCTGGTGAAACATATTGAATTCTCTGCCCTTGAGATGTACTCCCTCCGTCCCATGGGAATTGTCCCCATGGGATTCGGCACAATAACCAATGTAGTAGAGATAGATAAAATTAATATTTTATTAGTGAGTGTGTATTAACTTTCCATTTTAGGTACGAGGACAATTCGTGTGGGACGTACGAAAAAGGAAAGAGAGACAATTCGTGTGGGACGGAGGGAGTATTAATTAGTAAACTGGTTTGGTCATTACTTTCATGATGTCATGGTTGCAGCCATGTTAATGGGCAGGATAAGCAAAATTTAAAGTGTATGTTAATAACTTTAATGAGAAGGACTTTGTACAGGCAATGACAATCAACACATATTCATACCCATTTCAATCGGTTGAATGAATCAAAATGAGGTGGAAACTAGAAGAAAGAAGTAACCATATATAACATGCTCATGCTGATAATTTTGCAATCAATATTAAATGCACCAGAAATGAAATCAGCTATGCATTTTGAACCGAGATTCATAATCAAGAGCATCGAATTTATTGTTTGTACATGCTATAGCAATACATAACAAATAACACTTTCATAGGAAGTTCTAAATCAATGTTCGCAGTGAGACTCATAGAATGACCCTTATAATTAGCAGATCCTTCAAACTTTTACAAACACCACTTAAGAAAGATAGATAATGAACCAATAGAATAGGTATCAGATTTATCACATTTAAAAGCTACGGCACCAATTAACGAAACCTCAAAGATCGACAACACCAACAATAAGTTAATTAAACTATTTTAGATTTGAACTCCACGGCAATCAGATTTCAGATTTAGGTTTTTTTTAAAACTTAGAAATATTGAGACTAATTAGCCAAAATTTAAGAATCAACCCTCCTTTGAATATCGACACGAATCGAGGAAGCAAGCAACATGAATCGAGAATTGTCAATTAACCATGCATCAACGAAAATAGTAAATGGCATTACTTCATTCTATTTCTTCATATTCTCAACAGGAAGTAGGCATTCAAATGAGAACAAAATGCATAAAATTAAAGTATAGGGGGCTTCCCTTTTAGTGGTGGACTCAACCGGTGGTGAGATATGCGCGGGGCACTGTGTC
The DNA here is from genome assembly GCA_026898455.1 of Plectranthus barbatus. NCBI lineage: Eukaryota > Viridiplantae > Streptophyta > Magnoliopsida > Lamiales > Lamiaceae > Plectranthus > Plectranthus barbatus. The sequence continues at coordinate 195,013 of JAPKLW010000103.1, read as the reverse complement.
ACAGCAGCCCTTCCCGAGATGTGCGTGCGTAGGCGCCGGTGGTGGCAGCGGATGGCGTCAGACATCGCCGGTGGTCCAGCCGGCGACATAGAGGACAGCAACAGCGATTGCTGTGGCGAGGCTGCGTGTGCAGCAGCAGCGAGCAGATCGCGTGCCCAACACCGGCAGGCCCGCGGCTGTGGGCGGCGCGACGGGGCTGACCGGTCAACGGCGCGGTGGTCTGGAACAGCGGCAGCGACAGTAGGGAGGGGGCTGCGCTAAGAGATAATGATCGGGGTGTGGCCCTGTGCGTAGTCATGCGCCGCCGTCGAAGGCGGCCGGCGAAAGGGGAGAAGTGACGGCTGGGAGAGGGATGGGATTGTGGGTGCGCGACTTTGCGGCGGATGAATTTTGGGCATTTCACAATTTTATTTTTTCTTTTGGATTTTGGGAAAATTCTCTTTTTTTTTTTATTCTTTTCTTTCTTTCTAGTCTTTTCCTACGGACGGCGCCAATTGTTGATGCATGAAATTTCACGGATTTTTTTAAGACAAAATACTCGTAAAAGAATGGAGAATTTTCTTGAAGATAATCTAAAAAAAAAAACCCCATTGCTATTATTTTTCACTCCTTTTATAAGGATCTAATATCTATTACAAGTAAGAGCTGATAATTTGGAATTAATCACTCATTTCCCTTTCTAGTCTAAACTAGAATTACACCCGTGCGATGCACGGTCAATTTATTTATTTTTAAAATTTTAAATTACTTATATTCATAAATTCAATATTTTATTTTGATTTATTCAACTACTTATATTTGATTTTATCTTTTAAGTTTATAGTTTTTTAACAATAATATAATATTCTATTCTAACATATTAAGATAAATAATATGATTTTATTGAATAAGTAAAATATTATTTATTTTAAATAATTTTAAATAGAAGTATATAGTTGAATGATAGTATATTATTTTTTAATAATGAAAATACTTATCAATAATGAATGTAAAAAAATACGAAACCACATAATTGGGATAAAGTGAAAAATATACTTATTATTAGGATTTTTATTTTTTAATAATCTCGATTGCTAAGATTTTCTAAAAAGTAAATTTTTTAAATGAATCTATAATTTTTATATTATATATATTTGAAGGTTCATCATTTAATTAATCCATATATATAAGCATAAATTTAGAAATTATCATAATTTTAAGAAGAGATATCATTTATAATATTATTAATAAAAATTAAAAATAACAAATGATTATATTTAATGAATATATCATAATAGATCAATTGTAGATAATTAAGAATTGTACGAATTAAGGCCAACATATATTTTTTGAAAAAGTAGAAACTTGGGTAGTTCTTAAGTTCCTATACATCTCAAATCATATTGCAAATGCAATTTTTTATTATAATAATCTTTATGTTTGATATTAGAAAGTCATGAGTTATTATATTATAGAGAATTTTATGCATGTTGAGCTCATATCTTTGCTAATAATATATGGTGAAATTGGATAATTCTTTTTTACTAAATAAAACTAATGAATAATTATATATAATATAATTAGATTGAGTGAGTTATCAATCAGGAGTGTCGCAGTTAGCGTTTTAATTATAATCAATTGATTATATATTTAAATAATATTCGAAATATTCCTCTTCATTTGTCTAACTTTGCTTCATCAATATATTAATATAACTATAATATTAATATCTATATATTTGCATATTTAGATAAATATAATTAAAATTTTACTTTCTTTCCCTTGTAAAATTCATTTATAAAATGTGAAAATGCATTTCTCACTAAATAATAGACTAAATATTTTCATGTGAAATATATTAGTTTATATTCTTATATATTTACATATATCTTTGCATAATTAAATTTTATTATTTAAATAATTTTTTTTATAGTGTGTGTGTTTGAGGATTAGAAAAATCTAAAATCACTCAAAACGCGAAACGAAAGTAGTTAATATATTACTATTGTTCAATAGGTCATGATTTCGAGTTACAGTAGGTCATTTGAATGAACTTTAATTCATACATTATATATATATAGGGATGAGATCAAATAATAATAAATAAATACATTAAAATAAGAATGAATCTCATCCATTAGATCTAATTAAATCAATGGTTGATATCTAATCAAGCAACAATTAAAACGCAATCAAACAACAACTGAAATACAATCAAGCAACATTGTAATCAAACAACAACTAAAACACAACCAAGCAATATTGTATAGGTACTCAAGTGGCTTTATCATTTTATCATGGGGGGAATGTTTATCACCGGATCCAATCCCTATATATATATAAAGTTTAATACCCGTGAATTTTATTCTCAATTTATGTATTACAATTTACAAAAAAAAAAAAGGTTAGGCTGTTAAAAATTAAAGTTACTATCTAACTCAAAACTCTTTGCACCAAAAATCAAGTCTAGTATATTCATTAATATAAGTGTGATACTATATATTCTATAATTCAACCTTCCGAAAAAATGATCCAACATAATAGAATTATGATCAAGTTTTCACCTAATTTATATTATCGTTTGAAATTCTAACCTAAAATAAAAATAACTCTTAAAGAAAGATATTTGTAATTTTGAAAAAAAAAAATTGGCACAAATAATATCCTCTAACTTATTATCTATTGTATACCTATAATTTATTTAGATCAATAAGATATTATCATAATAATAGATTAAAAAAAATAGGTTATAGGTTGTAGTATTTTATGAATGAGATAAATTTGATAATAAGTTAAATATTGTTATATCTCTAATATTTATCACTTATTAATCTTGTCACATAATTAAGTGGTTTAAGGATATATATATATATATATATATATATGGATTAGATAAAATTAAAAAAGAAAAAAATTAATAAAATAATAATGTGATGTGATGTTTTTAGGCGGGAAAATGGCATTTTCGTAATTTCTTGAAACATCTTGCTTTTATATATATATAATAGATTACATGTATTATGCCTCGTAGCGTGCCTTGCGATGCGCTTTCCTTGATTCTTTGGGCGTCGATTGTGGACTTAATTGATCATGACTTTTGGGGTACAACAACTCCCCTATATATATATATATATATATATATATATATATATATAAAATACATTAATTTAAAACTAGGAACACATCTAAGTCAGCCAATACGTAAGGCCACCTCAAAGCATAGTAGCCTACCACCAAGCGAGCCCACCCCGATCAAGTCTATTAGTGCAAGTCATCCGTCAAATCGCTACGTCGGTCCTAATCAACTCCAAAAATCTCAAGGATAAAGCAGTGTCAAATTACCAAAAAAATGCTTTGATTTTTTTTTTCTTTAGTTACCAAAATAAAAACTCGGTCACTTTATTTACTCGACCCGCCAGGGGATTAGTTTGTATTGCTTACGTTGATTCATCCAGATAAGCTACTCCCTCCGTCGCACTTCAATTGTCCACATTTTCTTTTTCATCCGTTCCATTTAATTGTCCACTTACCTAAAAAGGAAAATTAATACACACTCACTAATAAAATAATAATTTCATCTATCTCTTACAACATTGGTTATTGTGTCTACTTTCAAGTGGACTAATTAAAAGGGACAGAGGGAGTATTTATCTAATTTTCTTGTCATTTTCGTCTGTCTTTGATTCATAATTTATTAGTTCCATTCTTTTACTATGTCGATCGATGCCATTATCTGTTACTTTTGCTAATTGTTGTGAGAATTCCTTATTTACTGATAAAATTGAACTTCAACAACGCCTAATTATTTTTAATGTACCTCAAACTCATGACCTCATAGTCAAGATGAATTGCCAAAAAAATAAACTGTGATGCGTGTAAAGTCACGTAAGTCTATTGGGCCGGCACGACACGTGAAGAGTATTGGTCTGATAAAATGAAGAACGGGTCTAAACGGGCTCAAAGGTCCAAAGAAAATCGAAGCAAACAGAAAAATGATGCCCCACCAAAGTTTTGCACCCAAAAAATGAAAAAGATTTTTTTTCTTTGCGTATATCGTGTATCTTCGTCGTTAGATACAAAACAACTAACTTGCCCCCTTCAAAATCTTTCCAAATTTAAGAAATAATATATGTAAAATATAGGGGTAATTATGTATATCTATCCTAAACTATGAGAATTTGTGGAATTCTATCCCATAGTTTTAAAGTTATGGAATTTTATCCTACACTACATTTATTTATGGAATTTCATCCTAATCCATTTGACATCATCAATTTGCTGCCACATCACCTGTAAATTGCCATGTTGGCAATCAACATCAGATTTTTGGCTGACGTGGATATTATGATGTGGCATTTATTATTATTTTATTTTTTAAAATTAAAGTAAATTTTAAAAAGTAATTAAATTTTAAAATTTTAAAATTAATTTTAAAATTGAAGTGAATGTTTTAATTCTATTCGGATTATTAAGATGGACATAATTTAATCTTAAATTTAAATACATTAATTTGTTATTCAGTAATTAATATTTTATTCTTATAATAAAATAATTAATATTAAATAAAATCTCATTTAATTAAATAGATTTTATTAATTAAAAATTCACTAATAACTTAATTAAAAACTAACATATTAAAAATTTTCTATTTAAATTAATAAATTTGGGAATTTACGGAAATAAATTTACTTTTAAATTTTCCAATTTATTTGTAGATAAGTTTATTTCTTAAACTTATTTTTGTACAACTCAACAGAGCTTGTGCACGACACCTAGAAATAAATAGTACTGATTGTAGTTACACTAATAAAATGTCAAACATGTTATTAGAAAAATTTACCATTAATTTGATATTGGAGTTTTGAATAAAAGTTTGTATAAAATTTCTAGATAGGGAAAATGTAAAAAAAAAAAAAAAAAGAGAAAATGCAAGAAAGGGAAGCAAACATAAAAGAAGCGGATATAATTAAATATTAATTATTGAATAGTAACTTTGATAAATGTACTAAAATAAAAAAAATGTATGGTTCCCATCAAATATTTTGAGTTACTAAAATTTTAAAAATCTAAATAAAATTAAAATATTTATTCAGTTTTAAAATTAACTTGCGAAAATTGAAATTTTATTAGTTTTAAAATTTACTTCAATTTTAAAAGTATTCTAAAAATAAAATAATAAAAAATGCCACGTCATAATGTCCACATCAACCTAAAGTTTGATATGGATTGCCAACATGGCAATTTATAGGTGATGTGGCACCAAATTGATGATGTCAAATGGATTAGGATGAAATTTCATAAATAAATGTAGTGTAGGATAGAATTCCATAACTTTAAAACTATGGGATAGAATTTCATAAATTCTCATAGTTTGGGATAGATATACATAATTACCCTAAAATATAGTACTACATCCGTCCCAAAATAATTGTCTGATTTGGAAATGACACACATACTAATGCAAGTAGAAATAGAGAAAATTAATATTTTATTAGTGAGTGTGTATTAACTTTTTAATTTAGGAAAAAAGATAATTATTTGGGACAAACAAAAAAAGAAAAGCAAGATAATTGTTTTGGGACGGAGGGAGTATTTCTTTTTCTCCTCAGTTCAACGACTATTCCCATCTTTTTTTCATTCACTCATTTCGTCATTTGGCGCTCCTCTCTGACTGCAGCGCCACGAATAGTCAAACATGAATCTACGAGCACCAATCCACCATTCTTACCACCTTCTTCCCCGTACCGTAGACTGGAGATTGAATCGAGTTCCCATTGTGTCCACGCCTATTTTTCGGATTCCGGAGCTGAAATGCAATCCGCTTTTTATTTCTAATTGCATTCCTCCGAGCAATGAAGTTGCAGAAAGCACTGCTCTAATATCACCAATTGAAGAAGAAGAAAAGGACGAACACGTTATTGTAGCGGAGAAAACAAAGTTTTCAGAAGAGATTTCTGATAATAGTGGGGATGAATTGTCGGAGAATGATAGTTTGTGGATTCAGATGGTGGAAATCGCCAAGTTTTCTGGACCTGCCGTCGGTCTGTGGGTTTGTGGGCCGTTAATGAGCTTAATTGATACCGCTGTTATTGGTCAAGGCAGCTCAATCGAGCTTGCTGCTTTAGGTTCGATAACTATTGAGCCTTTTTTTCCCTTTTCTTTTTTGGTCTTTTGCATATATAATCCGTCGTATTATATCAATTATCAAATATATTGGTGGTTGGGATTTTGGCAGGACCCGGGACGGTGTTTTGTGACAACACGAGTTATGTGTTTATGTTTCTTTCTATTGCTACTTCAAATTTGGTTGCTACATCTCTTGCTAGACAGGTATGATATATTGTTATTAAGTTTGGTCCAAATTCAGTAATATTGCCATTATCAAATATGAAGTGTGTTTGATACAGTTCAGTGGCGCAGGATAAAAATGAGGTGCAGCGCCAAATATCTAATTTGCTGTTTGTTGGATTGGCTGGAGGTTTTTTTATGCTTTTCTTCACTAGGTGCTTCGGTCCTTGGGCGTTGAAGGGTAAAAAAGAACGAAAATTTTCCATTTGTATTGTTTACTCGTCTAGTTTCTAAGTTTTATCTAATCAATCTCCAGCATTTACGGGGGCGAATAACCCGGAAATCATAGCTGCAGCGAACACATATGTTCAGGTTCATTGCTCATTGCCCAAATCTTGTCCTTAGATGCATTTTCTATTTTTTTCTTTTTTTTTTTCTTTTTTAATCTTGGTTAAGAATAAAAATAGTTCTCAATGCACTGCAATATCTTTTTTTTTTCATGTACTAATAATACTGCAGAGGATAATTGACTTGGAGGTTGAACATCAGTGTGTAGCAAGATCATTTTTTTTCCTTTCAGTTTCATCTTCTTTGTTTTAGGTCTACCTCACTGTAATGCATGTCCAGAGATCTGATTCTTTACTTATGCGAAATCAATCCATGTATTTCATTTTCTGCATAATCTGCTGTTAGTTGCCAAATCCTTAATGTGTTATGCTCGGTCTTTTCTTGTTCATTTTTTTATGAAACCGATAATGTTTGCACATATTTTTTTGGAAAGTCATTCTTTCGTTTAATTCCTTTCTTCTGTTACCAGATCCGTGGCTTAGCATGGCCAGCAGTGCTGATTGGATGGGTTGCTCAAAGTGCAAGGTCCTACATATATTCATAAATTTATGCACAGATTGTGTTTTTCATATTTTCTAATTATCATCTTTTCATGGCACAAGAAGTTTTTGAATATCTCTGGAAATTGATTGTATTCTTAACTTTCAGCACTCTGCAAATTCAGAAAGTTTGAATTGGCTCCATTCTTTAAATCATTTTCTTTGTCTAGTTAGTGGATACACTCTTATCTAAATAAGAAAATGATTATGAATTGGGGGGGTCTTTCTACACAGTTTAGGAATGAAGGATTCATGGGGACCTTTAAAGGCTTTGGCTGCAGCAAGTGCTGTTAATGGTGTTGGCGACATAGTCTTGTGCCGATTTTTAGGATATGGTATTGCTGGGGCTGCATGGGCAACAATGGTGTCTCAGGTATGCTAGAATATGCTGCCCAATCTCATCATACACAGTCATACTACAGAATTCGTGAACCTGTTTGTTTTCCCCCATCTTTGTAAGTTCTATGAATTAATTTTCACTTGTCTTAGGTTGTTGCAGCTTACATGATGGTTGGAGCTCTGAATACTAAGGGATATAATGGTTTTTCCATCTCTGTTCCATCCCCTGATGAACTCCTTGAGATATTCATGCTTGCAGCTCCAGTTTTTTTGACAATGATGTCGAAGGTTATTCACGCCTCTCTTGATTCTACTCCTGGTATCAGTTATTACCCTGCTATTTTTTTTGACATACTTTAATTTAGGTGATGTTTTACTCACTACTCGTGTACTTTGCAACATCAATGGGTACCAAAACTCTTGCCGCTCATCAGGTTTGGTTATTTGTATCAGTAATCTTCTCTGAATTATGGTGCAGTTCATACTGGCCTCAACACAGTGTACCTTCTGACTTCCTGTTCTATAGGTCATGATTCAAGTGTACTGTGTGTTTACTGTATTTGGTGAGCCTCTTTCACAAACAGCCCAGTCTTTTATGCCCGAGATGATATATGGAGCTAATCGGAATTTAGCAAAGGTCATATTTCTGACTGTACAAATTTATACTATTAGCAAGCTGTGGAGCATAATCTAAGTTGCATTATCGAACATCATCATTTGAGAATCACTGAGAACATTTCTGTCGCTAGTTCATTTTACGTTCTCTATCACTTCTGATTTTTGCATTGATTGAAGAAATAATCGTCCATTAATTTGCACAAGACAGTCGTTGAAAGATTTATGTGGAATGACAGGCTCGAACATTGCTGAAATCACTACTCATGATTGGCCTCTTAAGTGGACTGATTTTGGGGTCAATTGGAGTATCAATTCCTTGGTTATTCCCCAGAATCTTTTCCCCTGATCCTGAGGTCATACAGCAGGTGAGTTAATCTCAGAGCTAACAAACGAAATTCTCCTCTCCTAAGATCCAAATGGTATGATTAGATAATGTACACCCTTTGGCTTTGTTTGTTGAGTATTGCTCCCAATTAACTCCTACTTCTTGGCATTGGGAGTGGAAAAAAAAAAGTAACTCCTACTTAATTGTGCTCGTAGTAATGTATCATCCCAAAATGCATGCTAGTCAAATCATTCCATTGGAAGTGATGCATCATTTATGTTAATTTAATGTAAGCTAAACAAGAAAGATTCTTAGTAGGGTGGTTCAGTAATCATGCAGCTGGACTTATCCTTTAAAGTCTCAATTCCTTGCAGATGCACAAGGTGTTGATACCTTACTTCCTTGCACTATGTATAACACCTGCTACTCACAGCCTCGAGGGAACTTTAATGGTCGGTCAGCTCTATCTTGTACTTCATTCTTCTTTACTAGTTTCTTGAAGCTGATGATAATTTTACCTGCATCTATGCAGGCTGGACGCGACTTAAAATTCATTAGCATGTCGATGACTGGGATCTTCGCTTTGGGTTCTGTTCTCCTGCTGGTAAGTATCTTAAGTTCAAGGTCTCAAGTTACATTCTGCACCAGCAGTTGATTTAAACATTTGATTATGATTAGTTTCCTGACTCCATGAATCTAATGAACCTAAATGTCTAATATATGTGCAGTTGTTGAGCAACAGAGGTTATGGTTTAGCTGGATGTTGGTTTACACTAGTTGCATTCCAATGGGTAAGTCAAATCAATTGATTCCAACACTTGCTTCATATTGCCTAGAGTTTCTGTAATCACATAGCTCTGATCTCTCTCGCCAGTCACGGTTCTCTATTGCCTTACGCCGGCTCACCTTGCCTACCGGTGTTCTCTATTCCGAGGACCTAACGCGATACCAAATCGGGAAGCTGAAATCGGCATAAATACTCGAAGTCAGTTATGTAAGTAACAATAATGCAGAGATTTGTTTCTGATCTCACAATGTGGGCAAATGTCAAGAGTTGCGGTTGTAGTTCTTTCCATGTTGTATTATTTAGTGCTTTTTCAAATTTCATCATTTGCTGTTGTATTGTACTGCTAGCTTATAGCTGTTATATTTAAAGTATAGAAGAATTCTTTATTTATACTTAGGTATATATAGCTTCATTCTGAATTTATGAAATATGTAAGCTTTACTGTGTTTAAATTTTTTTAAAAGTAAAATTGATACAATATTAATTAGAAAGATTAGCAGCATCAGCTGCCAACAAATGTTTGAGGATAACATACAAAGTATAAGGTTCATGATGAGTACAGTTAGCCAAATGACGTGCAACCCGATTGTTAAACCGACTGATCCACCGAAAGGGGATATCAACAAAGAATTTTGAAGGATGAAGAATGTCAAGAATGAGAGTACCCACACGTTAATATCATAATTTGTATATTTGATCAACTAGAAGGTGGAAAACCATTTTCTAAGCACAATTTTGTATCTCTTAGAAAAGAATTATTAAAATCATTTGTAGTGAAAACCAACAACGGGTGTTTGGTCTAGTGGTATGATTCTCGCTTCGGGTGCGAGAGGTCCCGAGTTCGATTCTCGGAACACCCCTTGTTATACCAAACTATTTTTTTAAAAAAATCTAGCATTTCTTGGACACAAGTATTCTGATTTTCCCTAACAAAAAAAGTAAAAATAAAACCTTGCTCAAAGTCTATTAAAGTGGGACGGTCCGTCCCATTACAATAGTAATAATATGTGAAGATTTTTTTTATTTTAGGAAAATAAACTAATTCAGTGAACAGACGAAAATGAAAAAATTTGAATAATCTAGCGGGACGGAGTGAATATATCAAAATTGAACTACCAACCACTAACTTTATAGCCACTGTTTAACACAAATAAACTTAAAGAGTAGGGGGCTGAGTTTAAAATAAATAGCAATGCACAGGCTAAGCGAACTGCTTATGAGTTATGACTAGCAATTGGTATAGTAAATAATATAAACTAAAGTAGATTTTTATTTTTATTAGAAGAATTAGAGTAGAAAAAATTTACTCTCCCCAAGACGGATGGATGAACACTTTTGCCATTTTACGTTTTCTCTCTTTCTCCAAAGCAACAGTCGCTTGTTTTTTAGTAGTAGTAAAAATAGCTATTTTCCTCTTTCTTTAGGCCTAGAATTATCAACAAAATCTGCCCAATATTCTCATATTCTTTTTCCTGTTTCTCTTCTTGTAAAAAATAGTTTTGCCAAACAAATTAAAATGGATGGAATTCTATAAATTTGAATGAAAATGGAAACGGTATTTTAGAGTTTAAAAATGAGTTATGCAGATGCTCTTAATATCGAACAAAAAAAAGTTTGGTGTTCTGTTAGTACCTACTATCACTAAAAAAAATTAAATGGTGATACTTCCAATTATGGCATTTGAGACCCAAATAAAAGAGTATGTTGTCACAATTGCTCATTAGTTAGTAACACATAAATTTAACTTTGAACAATGTTATTTTTCTAATATAACTATATCATTGTATTATTATTACTATTCTTGATATAAACTTATTCAACCTCATCGTAAATGGTCTAAGCAAAACTTGTTGAGGTTTGATTTGATAAAAATACCAAGTCACGGAATCATGCGAAATAAACAGTAAGGTAGGCCCGTTAGTGCAAAAACTGAACTGAATCAAAAAAACCAACCGAATCATTGAAATTTGGTCGGTTCGGTTGTAAATTTTTCCGTTTGGTTGTCGATTTTAAGATTCCGGACCGAAAACCGAACCGATCAAATTAAAATACAAAAATTAAATATTATATATTATATAATAATAAAACATTAAAATATAAAACTTAATTCCTAAATTCTCAACCCAACCTTCTCGCCGTAGCGCAACCCTCCCCCGCAACGGCAACCTTATCCCAACATATTAAACATCTTTTTAATATTCAGTTGGAACCGAACCGAACTATTCGGTTCGGTTGTCGAACAGTTCTGCAAAATGGTTCGGTTAATTCGGTTCTGGGAATTTCGGTTGGTTTTCAACCGAACCAACCAAATGCACACCCCTACCCGTCACACTTGCAACGGCTCGACCGGCCTGCATATTTTGGGATGATTTAGGCCTCTAGACTATTACAAATATAAGGTTTCAATTAAATTGTATGGCCCAAGTGATTTTGGACCCAACATAACTTAGTGTTACATGAGATAATTGCTTCAAATCTCTCTTATATTTATCCATGGCCCCCTATCCAACAATCATGGAATCATATATATGTATGTATTTATATAGGACCACTGTGACTATAAAAATGCTAAGAAACAAAAACTTGAAAAAAGATGCATCTTGCATGTGCCAGGGAGGGTGGTGTTCATTATCAATGATGGTTGATTGAGAATTGAGACCACCATTTAACATGTCATGTATCTTGGCTTCTACTCATTCCCTCACTATGAGTAGTCATATGAAATCATTCTAGAACCCACAAATGGGACAATGTTCAAAATTGTATTAAACCATTTCATAAATTTTTTCTCTAATTAGAACTTTGTATTAGTATTAAAGAATATTTTAGTTCTTTTTTTCTTCACGTAATACACTAAGGGCACCCACAATAGTGAGATCTTATAAACAGTTAAGATCCCGCCATGTGTGCGCCACATCATTAATTATTATCATTTCATATTTTATAAATATCCACATCAACATTCACTATCAATTTTTTATTCATCCACTTTTTATTTTATACTATTCATGGGTCCCACTTGTCATAACAATTATTTAATATTATATATATATATATATATTAAATATAGATAAATAATTAATTAATTAAATTACAAATTATTAATTTAAATAGTTAATTAATAAAATTTGTTTGTTGGAGAAAAATATCTGTTAAAATATGATCGTTGGAGAAAAATATTCGTTATAAAATATAGCCGTTGTAAAAAAATTACATTTACAAAACATATATATTAATAAAAATTAAAATAAAATATAAAAACATTTAAAAAAATTTATATCTTAAATTAAAAGAAAAAAACGAATTATAAAAAAAATAAAAAATCAATGTTTTACAAAATTTTAAAAAAAAAGAAATAAAAACCATTTAAATAATAAAATAAATGAAAAAGGGAAAAAAAAAAAGGTGAGTAACGCCACACGCCCTGGCGCGTGTGATGCACGCTCCAATAGGAGTGCGCGTGTATCGCACGCGCGCGTCGCCGCGGGCCCTCTCCTCTGCAAGCTCTTGGATCTTAGTTAAGCAACCCTCTCTCCTCATTTCTCTTCCTCTCTCCGCCAAGAGGATGAATGAAGCTGAGGTGGGGATCTTAATTATTTAAGATCCCCCACTACAACTGCCCTAACTGACACATTATCTTCCAGACATTATTTTTATTATATTTTCTAATAGAATGATAAATCCATATAATAATTCAAGACATCTTACTATATTATATCAATTTAAGCTCATTGGTAAGATGCAGTGACATTACAGAACAAGATAAATTATTTGATAATTTAACGAGTCGCGATCTCATAATTAAATACCATAGATTCAAACATTACTATGATTTTGCAAGTTTGAATTTTCGTATATAATCACAATTGATTAACGGCTTTATCTTAAGTTGAATGAATCCCTATTTGGGTTGTAATCGAACTGATTAAAGTTGAGTAGCGTCACACTCAAGTTTGATTTTTTTTTTTTAATCTTTGAGTTTTTTATCAAATATTTTAAAGTTTGTGAACTTAATCGAAACTAAATGAACTCGGATTCTTTTTTTTTTATATTATCCTAAAGATTTTATCATACGTGTTACTCTTAAACAATGGAAGTATTAATCTCATATAGTTATTATTTTATACTTCATACTAATTTTGGTTGATGAGATTGTTTGCGAGTCAAAAACTATCGTTGGTCCCGATATCAGTGAGTATACTTGCACATACAAACTGGTGTGGTTCTTGACCAATTTATGTTTCTGAAAACAGTTTGTCAGCAAGTAGGGATTTAATTATTTAGTTTGTGTTATGAAATTGGAGCTCGAACAATCAACAATGGAGGATGAAAGAAAAAGAACACAAAAACTTTTATTACTTTCTTGAATCGAATACAAAATTGAGAGAAGAAATCCTCAATACAATCTCACTAATTTTCTCTCTCTCTAACTTTTCTCACAGAATCTAAAACTTCTCTCTCTCTAAATTTCTCTCTGAATATTCTCAAAAATCTCTTCTTCACTGAACCTCCCATCTCTCTTTTATATTACAATTCCAAACAGAATAACCGACTAAGAACGAAGCAGAAAGTTCGATCCTAACGGCCTAACGAATATAACAAATTCAACTAATCACGCCTTGACACGTGTCTTCCAAAAAACTAATTCACAAAATAGAGTAACAACTTTCTAAGTACGAAATGCGATTCTCCTGAATCTAATCTGCTGAAATGATACTTCTGCTGAACAAAGATTGCTGAGCTACAGTAGTCTGCTGAGTTCCTCAGCACTCATTTCCACTGCTGACCCTCTCAGCACCCAACCTCAGCACTCTGCTGAAACTTACTCTGCTAAATCCATTCTAGCACCGAACTTTACTTTGCTAAGTCTCCTAGCATCTATTTCAGCAACTACACATACATCCTTGCTTTAGCAAACAATCTCAACATCTAGCAAACATGTCTCAGCAGAATATTCTCAGCAATCTGCTGAATCAAATTCTTAGTAATCTGCTGAATCAAAACAACTCAGCAGAATGCAGTCATCTTCAACAGTTTGAATATACTACAATACTAGAATGTGTTGAGTTTCAAAAATTCTTACAGAAAAATACAGTAGTAAAGAACAAGGATTTGTAGAGGTTCAGACAACACGTCCTACGTCCTCTCTTCAGACTATGATCTGGAAATTCACTAAGACTCTGTTACAAAATGGTCTCACGATCTATTGTTAGCTTGTAGATGTCACTCATCTAGGCTTCTGGTTCATTTGGCTTCGTAGACTAGGAGTGTGGCATACCACGCAGCCTCCTCCTCCGAATATTGAAAACTTCATAGCTCCAATCGAACTGATTGGCTAGACGCCCGTAATAATCATAGCTGAAGATCTGCAGTGACTATTGTGTTCTTTCTTGAAAAAAAAAACACCAAAAAGATAACTCGAGCTTAGAAGCTACGAGTATCGTATTCAAGAGATGACACACGGTAGGCTGAGAGTTAGCCTTGATGATAGAAACGCTTCGAGTTTTTACTTGCACTGAGTGTCGTTGCTATTTTCAGGTTTCTATATTTTTATTACTTTGAATACTTCGTCTTTTTTCTAGACAGAGTAGAAGTTTTTTCAAATTTGCATCCGTTTTAGAGTCATTTGAGCATCGTCCATGTACCTATTTTCTGACGGGAGTAGCGTGTTTTTCCTGAAGTCCTGCACCTACAACATTCTTTTTTGACAAAAGATGTCGACACACTGTTTTTGTGCCAAAACGACTCTGATAGTCTGATGAAACTAAATTGGTTTGTACTTCATTAGTCTTTAAGGAATCTCCATTCTTAATTCTTAAAGACTGATCTTTATGATTCCTCTTACTTGTTTTCTCTACCTCTTTGTGTGATTAGAAACTGAAATTGTCATTGGAGATTATCGAGACTGGTGTCTTCAATCAGTTTCTCTTAATCATCAGCTTCAAATTGGAAGCTAGTATCTTCTCTCTCTTCACACGATCCAAACCAGGGTTTTAGATTTCCACTCAAATTATCTTGCTCAGCTTTGTTAGTTCTATTACAATTCGATGTATATCCTAGTAGGGCTTTACAAATTTATGAGAATGAAGCTAATCTAGAGACACTTTTAACTTGGTGGTTTCTATACATTTTTTTGATACATTAAAGCAACAATTAGGTAGCAATACTTCATAACAATTATAAAACTCAAAGTTTAATTTATTTAATTAGCAAGCTAACTCGAACAAATTTTTATGGATCGAAACTTAGAATAATTTTCCTATATTTTATCTCATTTACAAACCAAGAAATGGTTGTGGAGTGGCCGTGTTATTTTTATTCACTTGAACATTTTTTATTTTTTTTAAACATTTATAACGTATTTCTTCATATTGCATAACATGGAACGAGTGGGAAAAATATCCTAACAGCTTTGCATACTTGTGTATTCAATTGCAACCAAGTTAGTTCGTGCCAAAATTTATTTTATTGTGATAGTTTTTTTGGATAGGTTTGGAGTAGTTGAGAAAAGCTTGTCTTCCAACATTTCAATATGTTGCTCATGATTATATCTCACCTTTTTTACAGACGCTGTTTCTTTATTGTATCTTCTCACCTTTATGGATGAGATTTATCAAACGTTGCTTCCGCAAAGGAGAAAACAACTAACTGTTGCAAATCCCCAACTTACCAAAATATCTGTTTTATATCTCTAATAGTTCATATGTTCAAGGACTAATTATTGCATTTTTTTAGTTCTTATAATTTAAATATCATCGAATATTCGAACTAATTATGTAATAAGTCATACACTAATTGTTGACTAATCAATTCTGTAAATTATCTTTTATAATATTGAAAGAAAATCACAACATTTTCATCACTCAAATCCTTATTATTTTAAATGAGTTTTATCGATCTAGGACCCGAAAGATACTTTAATTATCGATTCAAGATTCGAAAGATTAATTATCAATTCAGGACCTGGGACTTGAAAGATCACAAAAGTTCTCAATCCAGGACCTCAATATCAGGTCCTGGATTGAGAATTGTTTGATCTTTCGGGTCCTGGATTGACAAATCATCTTTCGAGTCCTGAATTGATAATTAAACTATCTTTTGGATCCTGAATCGACAATTCTCCTAATTTGGACTTATCCAAGTCGTCCCCAAAATTAAAAAATGGAGTGTACTTGTGCAAATATAGGTAGAGATATCAATTCAACTCGAAATTTATGAATTAATCTCATAAACCCAAGTTAAAAAATGAGTTACAATTAAAATATTTTATCCCGAATAACTAGAGGTTCGATACACAGTGGTGGAGCCACATATCAAAGGGGGACTTCAATCCCTCCAAAACCTGAATTTATTTTTATTTTAGTAAGTAAGATATTCTTATTTTTTATGAAATTATTTTATTCACAACCAAGAAAATGGGTTTGATGATAAAGAAAAGTTAGATTAGCGATGGGAGAAAGATTTATTCGTAAAAATTGAATAAAACTCCCTACAAATTTTTTTTGTATTCACTACTAACACATGATGGATCCAAAAAAAAAAAAAAAACCAACGAATTGAACTGATTAATTCGGCTAAATTTTTAATCGTGGAAAGAAAAGTAGTCGTTATTACATGAATACGCTATATGGTTTAAATTTGTCGCATTTTCACCAATCAATGCTAGACACAAAATATTGAAGTTAAACACCCAAAATAATTGTAAACACATGCTCATTCATTTACTCATTCATACATGTAACACGCGACATGAACCCTATACAATCTATATAATATATGAAAAAAGAATAGTCTACCATAACCGTTTCCGTTAAAAGTTTTTGTTTTAACTAGTATTGCACCCCCACACGATTTGTGGGGATTTAATATATGTGATATGATTAACCAGTCAAGTAACATAAATTCGATAGATTCAAATAAACAACATATAACGTGCTACATACTATTAAATTTTCATCTAGATTCGTCCCATTTTTTTTAATATTGTGTAAACTTAGTTTCTCTCTAAATGATATTTTTTGTTGGTTATTTTCAATTGATTAATTATATTAAGCATTAAAACTATAAAGAAATAATAATTAAGGAAAAGTTAATCTACTTGCATTATGCATATACAAAATATATGTATTTTA
>JAPKLW010000103.1:138918-172658 GCA_026898455.1 Plectranthus barbatus | reverse complement strand
TATTGATATATATATTTTTAAATTTTAAATTAAGACAAGATTGTGATATTATATATATAGGAAATATATTATTCTCTAATTATATATATTTTGTCGTATTTCATGCCGTGTAATTTTATTTCAAGTACTTGTGTTGTTTTATGCAATGTAATTTTATTTCTTAGTAGTTATATTTTTTATGTAATCTATGTCAATTTTATTTTAATAATCGCTTTATAAGTTATATATGTTTTAAATTAATTATTTTATTTTTATTAAAAAATTAAATAAATTTCAATAAAATAATTATATATATATATAGTGTGGTTGGGTGGTTGAGTGGTCATTGATAAACTTGACAAAATATTATGGTTGGGTTGGAGTGATGTGGAGAGAAACTAATAAAATATAATAAAGGTTGGATGGTTGGGTGGTTGGGCCGGTTGTTGATAAACATAGTCTCAAGGTCTCAGACCTTTTGAACATGAGAGGTCTGTGGGTCCCACCTTTTCTTTTCTTTAATTCTCTATTGAAGAACCAATAAAATTGTAACATTTGTCTTCATTCAATTTGTTAATTAATTTTGTAGAAATATAATACTAAAATTAATATATCTTTTAAATAAGAAAATAAATAATAGATAATACATATATCAAAATTCATGATTTTTGATTTTCTATAAATAGAGACTAATTTTGATATATATTTTTTTATTTTTATATTAAGATATACATATATACATATATATATATATATATATATATATTTATATATGAAACTAATTTAATTTGTAATATTTTTATATCAATTTAATTTTATTAATTGTTCACTTGAATTTAATCAACATTTTTTTTACAAAATAATTGTGACCGTTTATTCTATATTTTTATTAATTCAATTAAAAATGATATTTTTATTTAAAAATAAAATCAAATAAAATAATTATATATAATGATGTGGTTGGGTGGTTGCATGACCTAAACTTTGTAAAATTATTGTGGTTGGGTTGAATGATATAGATGAGAAAGAAATTAATTAAATATTATAATAGTTGGGTGGTTGGTGGTTGCTGATAAATTTAATCTATAGTATTCGTTCATTTGCATTATATAAGAAGTTTTAATTTTAGCAAAAAAAAAAATAAAATAGGCACATTCATTTAGGGACAGTAATCATTTGTTTGGTGGACAACACAGAACCGAATTGTTACTACTGTGCGTCACAACACATGTGAAATTTTCGGCTGATGCCACGAATTTGATTCCCAGCTGAATGATTGATATATAGAAAATTGATATAATTGAAATTGCAGTCTCATTTGACTGATTTTATCAGGAAAATATCGATTAAATCAATAAATATGTTTAGAAATTCTAAAAATCAAATTGGTCAAATAATTTCATTTGACACATTCAAATGTTTTTAAATATTAATTTGATGAATAATATAAATAATAAATAATATAAATCTTGGGTATCAAGCCTGCGAATCCGTTCTGGCTTGTTACTTGCCGGTCTCCGACGTAATCTTGATTGCGCTAGGATTCCACGCAGGGACCAAGGTCCGCTCTTGAAGCTTTGACCGCTGTGGAAGTTCGCCGAAGCCTTCATTTCTCCGATCTAGTACACCACTGTCTCGCGCTTGATTTAAGGACTAATGATTGGCTCATAGCTCACCTTTGTGAGCCTGTGCCTTCCAACCGGCCGTCAGAGATAGATTTAGGGCGTCGACACTGAGGGCACCCACTGACTCTCAGAATCTCTCATCTGAACATTGGATCGAACCACATGAGGGATCAAGAAAGTAGAGAGAAGGGAGAGCAAACTATTTAGAGAGAGAGAGAGAAAAACGACGCATCTAAGGTTAGGGCTTCGCACCAGTGAGGGAGCAAACCGGATCACCACTATTTATAGTACTGGGTCGGGCATAACCGTATAACTGCCCCCGATCCATAACCCGAACTAGCATACCAACCCATAAACCGGTCCACAAACCCAAGCAACAATTAGTGGGCTAGGAATAAACAAGAGATGGGCTCAAAGTAATTGGGCTCGGGAAAATACCAACCCAGGCCATCACTCGCAGTAAATGTTAGGAATGACTCATTCATATGACATGTTTTGATATGTGAAATAGACCGCAAGTTAGTGAGTCTTTAGCTAAATTAGTTCATACTTGTAATGTCATGTATAGGAACTATCGAGTTGTAAGTCGAAGCTGATCGCAAACTTATTGGAAGTTTGCTGCCTGAAATGCCTTCATTAGCACAGGGCCATCACCTCTGAAGGTTGCTGGCAGACACGCTACACATGCACACTCTTTTAAATACCAGACTCTAAGAAATGAGATCCTAAAATTTACAAATCATTAAAGTTTGTTCGTTCAATGAATCAACTAGCATACATTCCTCGAACTAGCTCGGAGCCGTTCTGACTAAAGTCTGCAAAGTCCACATGCTCTGACAAGTAAGGACGCTGCAAAACAGGAAAAGTGAGACTTCTGATCAGACGGGTTCATTTTGTCTCACAACGACTTCAAATTCAAACCTCCCATCCTTTTGGCTTGTTCTTGTCCTTTGTGTCGGTAGACACACTGATTGTCGACCAATACAGAGCTAATTTGGGCGAATTTTTCATCTTTTGATCAACTCTTCATCATTTCATTTCATTTGGACCAAAATTTACAAAACTTTAGCATAACAAATGTAATATCCTCTATAAATGGGTCATGCGACTCATGCTCAATTATTGACCTAAAACTAATGCAAATGCAAGAAACAATAAAGAAAACAACGTGATAAGTGAGGCAAAATACAAACTTATTATGAATCTAGAAAATTAGCTAATGAGGCTAAAAAAATTTAATCTCCACCTCAACTTCAATTATTCAATCCTTTAATATCCAATTTTTTCTTATTTGAGAAGATTATCTTATGAAATATTGAATAATAACAATAATAATAATAATAATAATAATAATAATAATAATAAAAAAATTGTCTAGAGATGCTTGAGCCCGCAGCCCTATGATATTGATTAACAACAGTGCTACTGAAGCAATTTGAACATTTAAATTCGAACATCTATCGATACAATAAACACTTATTGAATTGTATTTAATTAATACTATTAATTTTGCTATACTATAATTATTTACATTTAATCTAATCAAAACAGTGGATTTTATATTTTAAATTGTAGATCAATCTAACATCATTTAATTTGAAATGGTCCTTTCATTTTTTAAATAAAAAGCACAAGATGACTTCTCGTCTTCTATCATCAATATCAAAACCGAGCTTAAATTAAACTTGCTTTGCTGACCGGACTTGCTCAAAATCAAGCATTTCCAAATAGTGGACCGGGTCTGCCCGCGCGTGCTTTCGACTCACCGGTCAAGCGAGTGTACGGCTCGGTTGCCTGTCGATATAGTACTTAGGTTTTGTTTCTCCGATAAACTAAATGGAGCACTGACAATTTTTACTTTGCCCCATGCACTAATCTCCACTGTTGTTCCCGCTCATTTTCTCTCTCAGATAAATTCAAATATTAAAAACCACCATTTCAACGCCGGTTTCCGGTCAATTTTCCGGTTTCCTTTATTTTTTAAAAACCGGTTTCCCCCAGTTCGGAAGGGATGGATTTGTACAATATTCTCCATGGGACCGTGGTAACGAAATCTTACCTGCTATTAAATAATTTATTTATTTTAATCGGATTTCCAACCTGGAGTTTTACCATTATAATAATAATAATAATCAAACGCATTTAAATTCAAAAAAACTTGAAAAAAAAAAACAAATTATTCGAAAATACCCTTCAAGTCGTTCTCACTTCTCAGTTCTCACCAATTCGTTCACCTCCACCTCTTCTCTCACTCTCCTCTCCCTCACACCACTCTCTCTCTCTCTGCAAGTCTTCTTTGGCTTAAAGAAGAAGAAACAAAGCTATCTGTATTTCATACCTTTCCTCACACACCACTCGTGTGCGAGTGTGAATAGATACATATCTATGAATGCATCACCGTTCAAGCTTCTTTGACAAAGAACATTTCAGCTGAAGAAAAGCGACAACAAATCTGAAAAAGGAAATCGAACAATGTCGTCCCCTTTGCTAGCTTACACCACGTGATTTCTGACACATTCTTCGTCTCCCCCTATTTTGTTAATAAGCGGATATGCGTATGCATACACATTGCGGGAATTAAAGTCACTGACTACACAGAGTGTTGCATTTATTATTTTTGTTTGGTGGTCTTTTGGCCTGCGGAGAAATGGCGAGCTCGTCTTCTCGAGGAAGGAGCAGCTCACCTTTCCATTATCAGAAACCGTCGAGTCCGTACTCGTCGACGTCGTCCACATCATCGATGATGAATGGTCGGTTAATGCCGCGGTCGTGCTCGTCCTCTGTGACGTCAATCCACGATGGCGGCGATGGTTTTGGCGCTAGATCCATGGCGCCGAGCCAGAGTGGAGGGGATTATACGCAGAGCCGGACGCCGGTGAGTTATCCATTGGTAGAAGACCAGATGATTGGCGAACCAGAGGACTCTACTCCGAGATCGGGGGAAAGCATTTCTGTGACGATTAGATTTCGGCCTTTGAGGTGCATTAGAGCTTTATGGCCGATCTGATATTGACTGATTTTGACTGATTGTTTTGATGTTTCAAATTTGGGAATTCCATGAAGCTAGGGCTAGAATCGATGAGAGGAAATTAGAGGATTCATTTTTGATTTGTTTGCATTTTCTGTTGTGGCGACAGTGAGAGGGAATTTCAGAGAGGAGATGAGATTGCGTGGTATGCAGACTGCGACAATATTGTGCGAAATGAGTATAATCCGATGACTGCCTATGCATTTGGTAATCTTTTTATGAACTTTTTCTTTCTTGTGTTTTACTGTGAATTTATAGATGAGTGATGTGATCTGAAGCTGAATTATATTCCCATGAGCTAACACTTCAGCTGTGAGATTTGAATAAAGGGACATCATATGATTTTTTCCATATAGTTTCTAAATTTGGAAGGATGCCATTCATATCTAATCTCTTAAATTCCTTTATTTTTGTTTTAACAGATAGGGTATTTGGGCCTGATACGGTTACTGAAGAAGTGTATGAAGTAGCTGCTCGACCTGTAGTTAAGGCTGCAATGGAGGGCATAAATGGTATGATCAGCAGTTCTTCAATGCAATGTCTGTTTAGTGATGATTTTTAAATTAGGACTTGTTAAAACTTACTGAAGTTTTCTGAATTCTTATTCTTTGTATCACCTTCACATTGGAGCTGCAAATGTTTTACTGCTTGTACTTGTGCTATCTAACCTTTTTTGAGTCGATATGCAGGAACTGTATTTGCTTATGGTGTTACCAGTAGTGGAAAGACGCACACTATGCATGTAAGTTAAATTCTCCATTATGATGTTTCCTTAATAGTGCATTGTTTACTACTTGTGGTAGAAGGATTCTATAAATCATTAATCAAGTTGCATCTCGAATTAGGAGTTGCGAGAGAACTCAAATGCATAGAATGAGACTGAACTATTAGAGAATAGTTAATGTTATTATGGTAGTTCACGTGGTCCATATGCAATTCATTAATTATCTTGAAGAAACTATATCTCAAACCATTTCGGGTACATTAAAAGGTTTTGGCATTCTATTTTTGAAAGATAATCTTAGTATTTATTTGAATGTATTAAATGTTGTAAGTTTTTAATCTTGTATATCATCTACACTGCTTAAGAAGTCATAATATCTAAAACCAGCAGCTCAAAATGCAGTAACTCAAATCATTTAGTATAGAAGATGAGATCTTCGTATACATGTGGATGGTTCTGGCTTGTGGTTTCTGCCATCTTCTTTCATTTTGCTTGTCCCAGGGCTCCCATACGAGTTCAGATGTCATGTTACTGTTACAGAATGACTTAATGTACCTTGTTGAATCTATTTCTTGAACCTATATTATCAGGGGGATCAAAATTGTCCTGGTATTATACCATTGGCCATAAAGGATGTCTTCAGCATGATCCAAGATGTAAGTTAGCTTGCTCTTTTTCATAATAACCCTATTGTTTGCATTTAAATGTAACAAAACAATAATTGATGTGATTGTTGCTTATACTTCAATTATTTATTCTTCTGTTTTCAATTATTTTTTTCCTTGGACATGGATGGCTGATGTTAATCTTCTATCAGACCCCAGGTCGTGAATTCCTACTTCGGGTTTCATACCTCGAAATTTACAATGAGGTTAGTGCTAAATTATATGCATTCGAAATTTGACAATGCACCGCTAATTGTGGGACAAGCTATTCAACTTTTGGTCTGAAAATCTCAACATTTATAGTTATTCATGCTCCTCAGGAGTAAATCCCTCAATTAAGTGGATATAAAAGAGTTCCTGCTATGAAACTCATAGTCTAGAGTCTACAGCATATGGACTTGTATCGTTCCAAATCTTTAGTGCAGAGCACCTAGTCTGGTGGCCTGCTTATGTAGATTCTTGTGCTTCACATTTTTGTGACCTTTTATGTCTATGCTATCAGGTGATTAATGACTTGCTGGATCCTACTGGCCAGAATTTGCGTGTTAGAGAGGATGCTCAGGTTTTTATCATACAAATTGTTCTTTCCTCCACTCATATTTGCATGCTATCAGTTGCATGTTCTGAATATGGGAATTTCTTATTTAGTCTTTGCTGAGATTTTCTGATCAGCTAGATAGATGATCATGCAGTCACAGATGACTGTCGTCCTTGTTGAACATTTGTAACGGATGAAGTGGTTACACAAAAATTAGAACTTGTGGATTTATTGGATCAGTATTCTCTCTCAGCTGAAACTGACAGAATTAAAATTTCTATTGATTTATGTCTCCTATATACTCCTAAATGCTGATTTGTCCACTTTTCTGAATGTGCCCAGGGGACTTATGTTGAGGGTATAAAGGAGGAAGTTGTTTTGTCCCCTGGACATGCTCTTTCGTTTATTGCTGCTGGAGAAGGTATCTGCCTTGTCTTTTTACTTCTTTTTCTTTGATCAGTTATTGCTTCAGATATCAACTGGCACATCAACAACACATCAACAAAAACTGGGAAACTAGCTCCTTTCTTGCTTTCTTATAGTTCTTTTAGTGTCCTCCAAACCTTGCACTCACTTTGAGGAAATGCTCTTATTGAAGCCACATCATATATGAACATTTTTTTGTAGAAAAGTTTCAGTGTATCCTAATATTTATCATATGTTAGAAATACATACAGCCTACAAGTCAAACAACCTAGTGGAAAAAATATTTTGCCAAAATTTAAGGCTTTGCAGCTGTCCACAGCTTTACTTCCTAGGGAAAAGAGCTAGGTACCATCACAAGCATTTCAGTTTTATGGGTGGTAGTTTTTAAAGTTAAATATATGAACTTTCAAACAGGTTACATAGTACACCTGGACTAAATTGACAGAGTAGTCTCTCAAATTATTAAGTGAAAGAGATCAATCAAACTTGTATTTCCTGAGCCAAATTTTACAATTTACTATAAATTTGAGTGGCTGAAATTGGTGTTTAACTCTATGTAAGAAATCTAATACATGTTGCATTGCAAATTGTATTTAGAGTATTGAGCTCATTACCATTTTATGCAGAACTATTCTTGTTTTCACAACTCTTCGCTCATACTTTTATAGTTGTGTATGTGTAGAAATATATTTTTCTCATTTTCATAACTTCAAACAAATATGAACATCGTCGCACATACTTTTAAAATTTGTATTCATGTAGAAATATATTAAAAAGTTTCATGTAATTTATTGGTTGCTAACAATTATAAACTAATAGTATGCATTTACTCTTATGTAATGGCAGAGCATCGTCATGTTGGATCGAATAATTTTAATCTCTTCAGCAGCCGCAGTCATACAATATTTACTTTGGTATGTTTATTCTACTCGTCATTCGAAGTTGTCAATATCACTTGCAATTACTATTGCAGTGAACTTAGTCTCTTCTCTTGTATTCTCATGAAGACATTTTTATTGCAATAATCTGTTGGGAAATTCCCTATCCTTTTGACACCATCTCATAAGCCTTTTCCAATTTTACCGCCTTTTGCATTTATGCCTACATTCCTTCAATTATTTTTCTCCACTATTATGTTCCCTTCTCTCATATTGTTCATCTATCTTCTGGCCTTATTTTAATCTCCCACAATCTAAAATATTTCTTTCTTGCACAGATGATTGAAAGTAGCGCGCACGGTGATGAATATGATGGGGTTATTTTTTCACAATTGGTAAGCATTTTTGTCTTATTATTGGATATGGGATAATACTTGACTATTTTTACATTGAAATATATTACTAACATAAATATGTCACTCTTTGTTTGGCTTCATTTATATAGAACTTAATTGATTTAGCTGGATCTGAGAGCTCAAAAACTGAAACAACTGGGTTACGGAGGAAGGAAGGATCCTACATCAATAAAAGTCTTCTAACACTTGGAACTGTGAGTTCATGATCTTCTTGCCCATCTATTATACATTTATGCTCATGTTTCTTTAATTATCTTTCTGAATTTCACTTTGTTCGCTGCTTTTTTGTGTGTGTGTGCTTGACTGATCACAATCTAATGGTACTCTTTTTTTCTTTATTTAAACGATTTGATAATTTGAGACACAAAATGACTAAAAACTATGCTCTTACTAAAATTGTGTTCCTTGTCAGTATTTATATATATTTACTTGTCTATAACATTTTTTCCATATTTTTTTAATTTTGATTTGGCTATATTTTATGTTGTGAAGGTGATTGGAAAACTTAGTGAAGGGAAATCGTCACACGTTCCTTATCGAGATTCAAAGCTTACTCGACTTTTACAATCTTCACTAAGTGGGCATGGACATGTTTCGGTGAGCTTAGGATCATATTACATTTGTAATATCTCAAATGATACTTTTACTTGATATTGCAACTCATGAGATTTTATCTTGAATGTCCACATAAGGTTCTTTGCGAAGGGTAGAGCTTTGTGTTATTTTGTCATGTATTGGTTCTTTGAGTACTTGGATGTCTCAACTACAACAGGCCCTATTGTTATTTTGATGCTATATCTCCCAAATTTATGTGACATGAAGATAATATCTTTGCTTCATTACCTCAAAGCTTTGTGTCAATTGTCATTCAGATCTCTTTGTAAGTTTGTGTATCTCTTCCTTGGATACTTACAAAAACTGTTAGTCTGCTACTAATTGTATATATACTGTTATAAATTTATGGTATTTAAATGATGCTATGTCTCCCAAATTGATGTGACATGAAGATAATATCTTTACTTCATTACCTCAAAGCTTTGTGTCAATTGTCATTCAGATCTCTTAGTAAGTTTGTGTATCTCTTCCTTGGATACTTACAAAGCCTGTTAGTCTGCTACTAATTGTATATATACTGTTCTAAATTTATGGTATTTAAATGCATCTGATTCCTTGTTCAATTTCTCAAAGCTTATATGTACAATTACTCCGGCATCAAGCAATTTGGAGGAAACACATAATACCCTCAAATTTGCGAGCAGAGCTAAACATGTCGAAATATATGCTTCACGTAATAAGGTGAGTTCAATTGTGTATTAGTACAAGTTTTTTCCTTATGTAAAGAGTGGACCCAGAGTGGCATTACTATATTCTTAAATTTTCAGATAATTGATGAAAAATCATTGATCAAGAAGTATCAAAGAGAAATATCATGTCTTAAAGAAGAACTTGATCAATTCAAGCGAGGAGTGCTAACTAGTGTTAACCATGAAGAAATTCTGGTCCTAAAACAGCAGGTACCATACACGTTATCTTGGAGATTGGGTTGGTTTGAAAGCAGCAAGGGTTGTGGCTGCATAAATATTGAAGTGTGTTTTTTTGTTCTATTTAGTACTCTCTCTGTTGTGTATGGTGTAGTTGGAAGAAGGACAAGTCAAAATGCAATCAAGATTGGAAGAGGAAGAAGAAGCCAAGGCAGCTCTAATGAGCAGAATCCAAAGGTTGACTAAGTTAATACTTGTTTCCTCCAAGACTTCAATACCAGGATACATGGGAGACACACTTTCTCACCAAAGAAGTTTTTCTGCTTCTGAGGATGATGTAAGTAGTGTATAATTTGTTTTTAAATTTTTTTTTTAATGTATGTTGCAGTAATTATACTTGCATTTTGCTTCAAATCATTGTAGTTGCAGTATAGTTGATTTGAATTCAGGATATGTTGATAAGCCAATTTGTTTGTTACTGAAATCTTGAAATTTTACATCAAAGTTGTTATGTAATTCCTTACTGTCATTACATTGATTTCACCAACTATGAAAATAGGAAGGATGCTCTAGTGCAGAAACTTGACTATTTTTAGATCATCCAGGATTCCTTGTTGTAACTATGCATCTCATAATCCCTTCCTTAAATTTATTAGAAGTGTGCCAATGAAGAAAATTAGTTTGTGTCTCGTTCATTTACCATTTTATGTTCTCTTGTCTAACAGAAGTTGGATATTCTGCATGATGGTTCTGTAAAACTTGATGGCGAGAATCAAAAAGATTCTTCTTCTGCTTTAACTATCTCATCAGATGCTTATCATTTTAAACATAGAAGATCCTTCGGGAAGTGGAATGATGACATTTCACAAGCTGGCAGTACTATAACTGAAACAACTCAAGCGGGTGAACTTATTAGTGGTTCTTCCTATGCATCAAAATTGCCTATAGTATGTTCCAAATCCTTTACTAATGGAATATGTCTGCATTAAATTTTTAAATGTTACTATAAATTATCTAGGTGTTGGTAGTAATATATGCAAAGGACTGGATGCCGCAATTGGATCATATAATGTTGGAAAAACATATTCCTTATTTTGGTGGAATCCTCCGAACTATAAAACTTTTCAAAAATCTTATTTATGCTGTAGCCTGTTTCGAAGTGGTTTCTTCAATAGACACCTCTATTTAGTTTGAAAAATAACTTTTTGTTATAGTCGATCAAATTGGTCCTTTGCGGTTGAATTGTCTGTTTGTATATGTGGAATATTTGTTTCTCTTTGTAATTGTATTGCGTCTCAAGTTGTGGTCTGAAACTTTGACCATATCTGAAACGTGTGATTTTGTTTGTAGT
The DNA here is from genome assembly GCA_026898455.1 of Plectranthus barbatus. NCBI lineage: Eukaryota > Viridiplantae > Streptophyta > Magnoliopsida > Lamiales > Lamiaceae > Plectranthus > Plectranthus barbatus. The sequence continues at coordinate 161,547 of JAPKLW010000103.1, read as the reverse complement.
TTTTTCTTTCCTTAATTTGGGTTTTAGATCCTAGTGATGGAGAGTTATTTTGTAAAAATACTTCTGATTAGCTATCTTTGTATGTTTGTTATGGATTGTAGGATGAGATGACAATGTCAGATCATATGGACCTCTTGGCAGAGCAAGTGAAGGTTCTTGCAGGAGAGATTGCTTTTGGCACAAGTACCCTAAAGCGTTTAGTAGAACAGTCTGTGAATGATCCTGAAAGCTCGAGAGCTCAGGTAATATCAATTTCATTTATTTTTTTAGCATATCAGTGGGATAATTGTCAGTATACTTATTCAAGAAATATGTATATTTCTGTTGTGTGCTTGTGTAATTGCTGAACTAACTTTGAACTCACAAAATTTGTCACCAATTACAGATTGAGAACTTGGAGTATGATATTCAAGAAAAGCAAAAGCAGATGAAAATCTTAGAACAACGAATGGCTGAGAGTGGTGAAGCTTCAGTTGCTAATGCATCAGTGGTTGAAATGCAGCAGGTTTCTCGATTGTTGCAAATTGCTTGTATATTTCAACTTACCTTATTGAGTAACTGGCTTGAGATTTCTTGTTTGATTGTGTCTTTTTCTTTTGACAGACTATCACGAAACTTATGGCACAATGCAGTGAGAAGGGTTTTGAGCTTGAGGTTATTCTTTCTTTATATCTTGTCCTGTTTTTATTGCACACATTTGTGTCATAATTGCTATTATCATCTGCCATTTCCTGTCACCGTTTCTTCTAATGAAATGTTAGTTTTACTATTTCTTAATGTTGAAGTTAATAAGTTTTCCTTGACCTTGCAATACAGATTAAATCAGCTGACAACCGAGTACTTCAGGATCAGCTTCAAAAGAAAGTAAGTTTTAACATTGTTATTGCTTGTTCTCGTAACGAAAAGTCCTGGACATTTTGTTTGTCCTGCCTATTCTAGATTTTAGTCTTAATATATACCCTTACTGTGGTTGTCCTTCGATTATTTTTAGTGCGCAGAAAACAAGGAATTGGAAGAGAGAGTATTACAACTGGAGCAGCAATTAACTTCTGTTTCCAATGACAATAGGCCATCCTCTTCCGATAACTGTGTCCCTGATGAATATACTGAAGATTTGAGGAAGAAAGTTCAGTCGCAGGTAATTCTCACCTAGACTTGTGATGAAGTAGATTTTTGAAGTGGGATGACGTAATGGTGTTATTTAAAGCACAGTTGACAGTTCATATGTGTGCCTGATATCTTCGTGGGGAAAATCCTCATTTGGCAGTTTCTTGGTCATTATATAAACCGACATGTCTCATCTTTTGTTGATTGCTAGTTAATGAGGATATGAGGCGTCTTTCTCAAATTTCAGGGGATTGGTACTACTTTTGTATTCCAATATATAACTCACCTTTTTTACTAGTACAACAACTAATATATATTTGGATTTTGGAGAATGTACTTGCTTTTTTATTTTTTAAAGCCACGAGTGTTAGTGTAGCTGCAGGAACATAATTCAAACTTTAGTTTCTGCCCATGCCTCTAACGGTCTCTACTTGCAGAGGAACCCCTTATAATTATTTTCTCTTTGAATTGATTTAAATAATGTTTGAACATAATGGCCCTAACTTTTGTTTTTATTTTTCATTATTTTCTAATTGACTCAACTTGTTGAGTTTAAGTTCAAGACTGAGTTGCGCCATGTGTCTTCATTTGTTGGCACATGTTATTGAGAATAATCTGAAATTTTCTCGCTGAAGTCCCAAAACATTGCATAGCTTATTTTCGCAAGTGGCTTACTTTATTTGTTTTCATCTTACAAACCACTGGCAATTATAATGTTTAAGATCTTTATGCATATGTTTCTTTTTAAGGATTTTGATTTTTAATATTTCAATTTGATTGAAATTGGTCTGTTAGGAAATTGAGAATGAAAAGCTGAAATTAGAACGAGTCCAGATTCTAGAGGAGAATAGTGGACTACATGTGCAAAATCAAAAACTAGCTGAGGAAGCTTCTTATGCGAAGGAACTAGCATCAGCTGCTGCAGTGGAGCTGAAGAACTTAGCTGGTGAAGTTACTAAATTGTCAATACAAAATGCAAAATTAGAGAAGGAGATTCTGGCTGCTCGTGAGTTGAGCACCAGAAGTACAAGCAGCAATGGTGGTAACCGCAAGCACAATGACCAAAGAACTAGTCGTAGAGGTCGGGTGTCTGGTAGAGCAAATGAGGTTTCTGGAATGGTAAATGATGATTTCGACATGTGGAATCTTGACCCTGACGATATAAAAATGGAGTTACAAGCGAGAAAACAACGGGAGGCTGTCCTCGAGGCTGCCTTGGCCGAGAAGGAACTTTTGGAGGATGAGTACAGAAAAAAGGCCGAGGAGGCAAAGAAGAGGGAGACAGCTCTAGAAAATGATTTAGCTAACATGTGGGTGCTCGTAGCTCGTCTAAAGAAAGAGGCCACTATTTTGCAAGAATCTAAAGTTAATGTAACACAGAATGGTGATACGTACCAAGTAACTGACTCAAAAATTGATGATAGCTGCAAAGATCCAGCCGTTCGAGACCGTCAGGCACAAGACCATTCAATTGCAGGTTCAGTTGTTGCCAAAGAAGAACCTCTTGTTGTCCGCCTGAAGGTGAATTATTGCTTCTTCACTCTTTTAACTGTGCATTGCTTGTTAATCTTTTTAAACTACTTTTTCAGTTTAAACTGCGTTATTTTGGTGGTCTCAAATGGATTCTATTCGGATGCTTCTTAATTAGAGGGTATCAGAAACCATAATGATCAATCTTAAATAACAATAATGTGTTCTTATCATTTTCTTCAAAACCGTACAGGCTCGAATGCAGGAGATGAAGGAGAAAGAACTTCGACACACTGGGAATGGAGATCAAAACTCTCACGTTTGTAAAGTATGCTTCGAATCCCCTACAGCAGCTATGCTTCTGCCATGTCGTCATTTTTGCTGTAAGTTATTTTCCTGATTGAAAATCCCAACACTCACTCACTCACCATCGCCATTCACAAATATTTATGCTGTTGCAGTATGTAAATCATGTTCCCTGGCTTGTTCAGAATGTCCCATTTGCCGAACAAATATCGCAGACAGGATTTTTGCCTTTACTTGACACTACAGTGCCAGTTAACTACCCTTTGGAGATAAGGTAATGACTTAATTACCCTTTTTACACCATTCCGTGACTGGTCTATACATTATTTCATATCCTTCAATTTATTCATATTGCAGGGCACATGATTCTCCAATGTTCACCTGCAAAAAAATTAAAAAAAGAAAAGAAAAAAGAGGTGGGGGCGCCATTCTTTGATTAATTATCTTGTATGTAATTCATCATACCGTATATTATCGCACTTGGTTTCTTCCTCTGCACAAACGGGACTGTACCTCACGAGTCCCCTTGAGTCGAAGACGACCGGAGAGACGACCTCCTCCGCCACTCGAAGAAACATACTTGCCTCATCTCATTTGATGTTTTGATTGATTGGAACTTGTTATTTATGCAGGGTATTGTAATGTTATTGTGCTCCCTTTTGTATAAATTAGTAAGCCAAGCCACTGAATGAATCTCCTACCAGCTAGTAAGCAACATCTTATCTCAAATCCTGATGCAATGAAAAAAGAATGAAACTGTCGGTATTGCTATTGCCTAGCAATTTTCTGCACAATTTCTTCTCACTATTTTCTTCATCACGGATGAGTTGTGATGTTTGTACTATTCAGTTCTGGGTCAGAATTTATGCAGTGTCTCGTTCACCTTGTGAAGCCATTTAACATGCTTGCGGTGCAACCATTTTTTGCAGGTTTTTGACTTTCTTTTTTTTTTTTAATAGGAATACAATTATTTAAACTTACGTTTAGATATTTTCGAGGAAACTTGAATCTAAAATCTCTGGGTCTAGATAAGGTGTTTTTACCGATGTAATGGACAAATTTTCAACTTTCACCACTTACATCTTAAACAAGGGATTAGTTTTGTAATACTCCCTCCGTCCCGGCTGAATTGTCCCGGTGACTTTGGGCACAATAACCAAGGAGTGTGAGTGTAAAGTAAGTTGAGTGGAATTAATATTTTATTGTTGAGTGTAAAAAAATTGCTTTTTAAAGTAATGAGACAATTGAGATGGGACGGACGAAAAAGGAAAGTGGGACAATTGAGGTGGGACGGAGGGAGTATTTTCAAGTTCACTGCGATAATCAATTATTACACTGAAACAGATGGATTTATTTTAAAATCATAGAAATTGGATGTTGTCATGCTTTAAATGATGAAACAATTTTTGAAAATGAGTTGCATTATACGGATAGCGTCATCTCACCAAATAATTAAATTAAATAATGCTTGAATAATAATTAAGGAGAAGCAAAGCCAAAACCAAAGCCAAAACCGTGACGAGTCATAAGTAAGGCAGCGTGATGATTAAGGAGTTTGTCCGCTCTTAGAAGAGAAGCTGCCCAATTGCAATCACTCTGCCCCGTTTTAAAAATTATCTTGCTTTCTAGTTGGGGAGCATTTAACCATACATGATCGCTTTTGATACGTGCCTACTACTACCTTACATAAATGCATACACGATTTACGTGTATCTTACACAAATTTTTAATATATATATATATATATATATATATATATATATTTTGGGAGTATATATATGCCAAAGTTAGTTTGTGTTAAATATATTTATATTATTTATTTAAAAATATTAATAGTTAATATTAATTTTTTCCCAGATTTTATATTTAATTGTTATATAAATTATATTTGATGCAATTAAGTACAATTTATAAAGCAGTTAAGCATAAATAAAAATTATACTTAATTTTTTAATATTTGATGCTTTAATTTAACTTTTAATAACATGAGATTCACTCTCTGAGAGGGCTTATATCAATCCAAATAGTGTGTATCACGTAATTTTATCATATTAAGTAAATCCATGAATTGGATTTGGATGCCCTCTTGCGTTGCGGAAAGTATGACTAAAAGTCTTAAATGTTGGTGAAATCTTAACTACAACATAAATTTACATTTTTGAATTTTTATAGTCTTGAATTCCATCTTATACGGATCTATATGAAAATTTTGTTTTCCCAATAAAACTCAACCATATCCACACATACAATATTCTATTGGTTAGATTGTTTTATTACCGCCGAAAAAGTCGTCTGAACGTTAATAGAGACAATACTTGAAAATTGGAAAGTGTCGACTGTCGTCGGTAAGCAAATTCTGGCTTGCCTACATTTCAAAATAAAAATTTATTTAAAAAACAAATTAGTACTCCCTCTGTCCCACTTCATTAGTTCCTCTTTCATTTTTCATCCGTCCCATTTAATTATCCCTTTACCTAAAATGAAAAGTTAATATTTACTTATTAATAAAATATTTATTTTCTCTAACTCTACTTGCATTGGTTATTGTGTAAAATTTCAAGGGACTAATTAACGGGGACGGAAGGAGTATTATTTTTCCTACCGTATATAAAATAAGAATTCTGACAGACAAGCCTCTGATTCGGATTTGTAGTTGGCACAATAGTTTGATTGGTACGATTTTTTAGAAACATAATTAATAAAAAATTAAAATTCCCAATGTGATCCTTCCTTTCTTTTTTCTGAAAAGATAGTTAAAATCAAACAAAAGGAAACTTTAGATAATAATCCTACACCCATAAAAGGAAAAAAAAAATTATAAGGCAGATGTGCTCTGACAAAAATGTTTTATTATTAATTTCTTCCAAAAGTAATTGATATATTATATGGAGAAATATAAATTAAGACGAAAAACAGCTTTACCTCTCAAGTTGTGATTTTTATCATATAATAAGAGTTTGCAGTGTGCAGGCGCATATATATAAATTGCTAATATTTTATTGGCAAATTCTCAGATGAGACGGTTTTATTATTTTTATTGTGAGACGAATTTAATGAAATGATGTGTTTTCTTATTGCAAATGATGTCTCGCCATTTTTTTTTTAAAACGAATTTAATGAAAAGATGTATTTCTTTATTGCAAATAATGTATTTCTTTGTTGCAAATAATGTAATTTTTAAAAATGAAATGATGTATTTAACTTATTGAAATGATTTATTAAGGTCCGTCTCACAATAAAAAAATGTTGGGACCGTCTCTCAGGAGACCAACTCTATTTTATTTAGAGAATTACTTTGAGATTATGTCCGAAATCAAGAAAATATTTGGTTTATTTTGTGATATTCTTCTGAGATTCTTCCTATTTATTAAAATGACTGACAACGAAATTGGAATAAGCATTAGTGGGTAATGTGAACATCTTATATTAAAAAAAACCATCTTTATCATAATTGCCTTTTTTAATCATATATTAATTATCACCATGTGTAATTAATTATCGACTACATCGTTTCAAATAATACATGATATGTCCAGTATAAAAAATAGAATATAATCTATACTAGCTAGGAATTATCTTCATTGAATCTAGACTTGTTTCTCTATATCTTACATAATATTCCCTTGTATTTATTTTTTGAAAATGCAGAAACTCTACATCTATAATAAAATAGCAAAAACCACCCCAATTCTTGCAAATTTATGCAAACGTTCAATTACCAAATGCATCTCAGTTTTAGACTTCAACCCAGTATGAATATCAGTGGCGTATCCAAAAATTTAAAATTGGGGGTACAATATATAACTATACTAAATTGGGGTTACATTATATAAAAATATTTAGTAAAAATATATATAAATAATAGTAAGGATACATAAATTTATGAAAGAAAAACATTATTTTGGGGGTGCAAATGTACCCCATATACCCCTGTATACGCCACTGATGAATATGCAATTTGAGTATTTGCATGAGATTTTATTTTTTGCCCCTAATTTTGGTATTTTCTTTCTAGGATTTTATTAATCATATATATAGTATAGTAAGATATTATAATGGTTATCAATGAACTTATTGAGGAGATAGTTAAGGAGAGTAAAGTAAAATTTATAATAATATTATTGAAGGACTGTTGTGGTAGGTTATTTATTAAATGTGTATACTTTTAGATATTTTTCATGACAGCACATGACTTAGTCCTCATCCTTGGAGGATTATTTATGTTTCATTCATTTTTTTCAAATTTGAAAAATGGGGAAAACTCACATCAAGTTATTTCTTAAAAAAAATTAACTCACTTCAAGTTAAATGAGAATAGGGATTCCTCACAAAATTCATAATTTGTAGGGAGAGAACAAATTGACAAGAGAAAGAAAGAGATGTCACCTTAGGTGTAGTCATAAAAATATATTGTCTGTGACTAAAAAATCATACATTTGAAATATTTTAGAGATATTTGAATTTTAAAATTAAAATATTTTATTTAAAAAATAAAAAGAGAGAGAGGGAGTGGGATATGAGCTTTGTTTCCTTAAATAATTTTTTTTTTGGTAAATTATCTTTATTTAACTGTATGGGTTTCAAGCCATAAAAGTTCTTAAAATCCCTGTTATTTACCTGAGAAAAAGGGCAAATAAACAAGAAATAAATAATTATGAAAAATCATAACTCATTAGCCAATGATAACTCATGAAAAATAAAATAAAATAATTACCAATGGGGGATTATGCAGATATTAAACAGAAGGTGGGACCCACGTGGGCAGCTCCAAAGAGAGTGCGGCCCACATTAGCAAAACCAGCTGTGAAGTTTGCAATTCCTCTCCTCTCTCATGTTCTTTCACTTCCTACTTCGTTGAATTTTTTTATTTTTTTTTCTCTTTCATTGCCAAGATCTGGTTTTTGCTGTCTTTCACCATCACACACTACACACACTAAAGAACAAATTTAGGGGGCCTTCTTTAGTTTGAATTTTTTTTCTTTATGTGCATTTCTGTTCTTATTTTGAATTCCACATTTTATATCGGCAGAGACTTCATTTGACTCTCTTGCAAAGATACGAGTTTGATCGTGTGTGATCCCATAAGCTCAAACCAGGTTAGTTTCTCACAAGATTAGATTCAAGAATCAGATTTTATGGCTTTTGTTGAAATCCATTTATTTTATAACCAGATTCAAGAATCAAAGTTCTATGAACCTTAGAATGATGGCAATTAGTTATTTTTGAAATTCGAATTGTCTTTTTAGCTCATGGGGAATGCTTTAAAGTCTGTTTCGGGTTAATTACTTGCAAATTAGATTCATGAATCAAGTTTCTAGTCTAGGACTTTCAGAATATTAGAAGTTAGAATAATGAGTGTTTTTTTTTTCTTCTTAAAAATCTTGTGTAAGACTGTGTCGGCTCGGTTTCTTGCTACATCATATTCAAGAATAAGTTATTAGTGTAAGATTTCATGAATCTTTGAACAATGTTGTTTTTTAAAAATCCATACGCTTTTTGAGTTGTGGAACACACTTCTGAAGTTGGTTTCTTGGAACTCTTGAGTTCTTGAATCTATGGAGGAATACAGTTGTAGAAGTTTAACTGAAATGGAGGTCAATTAAACTAGATATGGTATTTCTATTTGGTTATAAACTCTTGAAATAGAGATCTAATGTGAAATGTTATCTGATTTTGGGTGGAAAAAATAATTTTTTTTTCAAGATTATAAATACAGTTATTATGGAAAGAAGGTAAAAGAATGAATCTTTGAAATGATTAAGTTGATCTTTTTTTTTTAATTTGCAGATAAGGTTAGTTGAGGAATGATAGATGGGTAGAAAAGGAAATTGGTTATCTTCTGTAAAGAAGGTTTTCAGTCCAAATTCTAAGAAATCCAAGGTATGCAAAGCTGAGTTAATTTTAATGGCTTCTGTTTTGTGATTGAAGAATTGAATATTGATAGCTTCCTATGCTACTGGTGTAAGTGGTTTCTATATCTTTGTTCGTATCTGCAGAGAGCCAGTCGATCGAAGAGCAAATCATTTGAACATGAAAAGCTAGTAGTTCTTGACTCTCCTAAGCCAGAGGTAGTTGAAGTATCTCCTCCTCCTCCTTTGCAAGATGTGAAGGTGGCAGAGGAGGTGGATGATGAGCAGCCGAAACATGCTTACTCCGTCACAGCTGCTGAAGCTGCGGTGGCAGCAGAGGTGGTACGACCGACCACAGTGACTCAGTTTGCCGGAAAATCTTCTGAGGAAGTTGCAGCAATTAAAATCCAGACTGCTTTCCGCGGCTACCTGGTATTGTAGTTCACTAGTTTTCGGTTTCTTCATTCAGAATCTGTGTTAGTATCAATGCCAGATTCTTCAATTCATCATCTTCTAATCATGCATATGGCTAGTAAACTAGTCCCGGATACTTTTCTTGACAGATTACTTGAAAAAATCCTCCACATTTCTTCTTCTTAGTTATGCTTAGTTGTGTTCATGATCAGGCGAGGAGGGCGTTGCAAGCTCTAAGAGGGCTGGTCCGATTGAAATCCCTTGTCGATGGACCAACTGTGAAACGGCAAACTGGAAACACTCTAAAATGCATGCAGACATTATCCCGTGTGCAGACTCAGATTCAATCAAGAAGGCTCAGAATGTTGGAGGAGAACCGGGCACTCCAGAGACAGCTCTTGCAGAAACGTGCAAAAGAAATGGAGACTTTGAGGGTTCGTTCTTTCCTAATGCCATTGCTATATTCACACGCCCTTAAACCATCTATCAGCTTAAATATTTCTTCTACTAGATGCAACACTAACAAATTGGATTCATACAAGTTTTTTCAGTTAGAGTTTTTAATTCTTGCTGCATGGGAAAAGCTCTCTTGATGTGGCTGTTTAACACATGGAGACTTGAGTTGCAGATGGGAGAGGATTGGGATGATAGCATACAATCGAAAGAGCAGGTCGAGGCGAACCTGCTGCAGAAATATGAAGCTACAATGAGGCGTGAACGAGCTATGGCTTATTCATACACTCATCAGGTATAGTATATATATATGCTAAATCTCTCCACCACTCTGGAATGGCATCTGTTTCTTCTTGGTTGTGGTTTGATTGGAATGATCTGGACCGCGCAGCAAACGTGGAAGAAATCAGCAAGATCTCCCAACTTGCTGTTCATGGACCCTACTAATCCTCACTGGGGTTGGAGCTGGCTAGAGCGTTGGATGGCTGCGCGGCCATGGGAGCCTCCCTCCACCGGAGATAAAGATCCTAACAGAAGCTCCGGATTAATAGGAGAAATCACCAAGTCTTTTGCTCGTCACCAGCTCAACTCCGACCAGCCATCTTCACCATCAAGTGCAACTCCCTCCTCGAAGCCAGCACTGTCTTCGGGTACGAGGAAACTGAAACCAGCAAGCCCGAGAGGGAGTTTGATCATCAGCCAAGATGAAGACTCGAGGAGCTGCTTGAGTGTGCAGTCAGAGAGGAATAGGAGGCACAGCAATGGTGGCTCATCATCGGTTAGGGACGACGAGAGCTTGGCTAGCTCCCCGTCCGTGCCTAGCTACATGGCAGCCACTCAGTCAGCCAAGGCCAAGTCAAGACTGCCTAGTCCATTAGGCTTGGAGAATGGCGGCCCCACGCCGGAGAAAGGGTCTGCCAAGAAACGCCTCTCGTTTCCACCCTCACCGGCTAAGCCAAGGCGCCACTCTGGACCTCCCAGGTTCGAAACCAGCTCCGTTGCTGCCGACATTGGCGAAAACGGGGCTCTCCATTGATCCATGGATGCAGCACTTCAGCTGTTGTATGGATGCAACAGTTGCAGATAGAAGAAGAAATCAGTATTTAAAAAGATATTGTCATTCTTTCATTTGGGGCTTGGTTTGAGGTTGATTTGTTTCTGTGTTTGAGTGGTTTTACTTATAAATTTTTTTATTTTAATTTTCATTCCACCCATATATTTTATTTGCATTTGTTGTTCTCAAATGTTGTTGGGATTTGCCATACTTGAAAACTGTTTTAGAGAAGGACTTATTTATTGTTTGTTTGAGTGAGTGAATGTTTGTGAGGATATATCACATCTTTTTGTATATATACTTCACTTTTTTCCTTCCTTTTTCAGTACGATTTCTATCTATAATCTTCAAAATTGATGAACATTGTAATACTGCTATTATTATTTTTCATTCATTCAAACTCTGAAAAAAAAAAAAAAAAAAAACCTTAACCGTCAAATCTAAGTACAAACTATTCATCACCATTTAATAGAAATATTTCAGATTGTAAATGAATAGGTAAAAAAAATCCTATTTAAATAATATGATAGTTTGTGGATTATTTAGATTTGAAAGTTTCGGGAAAAGGAAAAAAAGAAAAAACTTAAATAAGGTATACGGTTAGATTAATAAAGGATGAATTTTCTTAATTAAAATCTAATGGATTTATTCCTATTTGGAATATAATACTAGCATATTTACGAAACTGTAATTTATATATAACGAGTTTGCAATTGTTAAAACCCTAATCGATTAAGAAACCGCGAAAACCCTGAGATACCAAACCAACGCCAACGGCAACGATGGCGGGAGGAAAAATCAGGAAAGAGAAACCGCCGAAAGGCGGAGGCGGCGCCCACTTTCAGGGAGGAATTCCGTTCCACAAGTCGAAAGGCCAGCACATACTGAAAAATCCTCTCCTGGTAGACTCAATTATCCAAAAATCCGGTATAAAACCCACTGACACCATACTCGAGATTGGTCCGGGTACCGGAAACCTCACGAAGAAACTTCTCGAAGCCGGAAAATCCGTCATTGCAGTCGAGCTCGATCCGCGCATGGTGCTCGAGCTTCAACGCCGTTTTCAAGGAACTCCTTACTCCAATCGATTGAAGGTCATTCAAGGAGACGTTCTCAAATGCGATCTCCCCTACTTCGACATCTGCGTTGCCAACATTCCTTACCAAATCTCTTCGCCGCTTACATTCAAATTGCTGTCTCACCGTCCGTTATTCAGATGCGCGGTGATCATGTTTCAGCGTGAATTCGCGATGAGACTCGTTGCTCAACCGGGCGACAATCTGTATTGCCGCCTATCCGTTAATACGCAGCTGTTAGCTAGGGTTAATCACTTGCTTAAAGTTGGGCGGAACAATTTTAGGCCGCCGCCGAAGGTCGATTCCTCCGTCGTCAGAATTGAGCCGCGGAAGCCACTTCCGCCGGTGAGTTTCAGGGAGTGGGATGGGTTAGTTCGCATCTGCTTCAATCGGAAGAACAAAACTTTGGGTGCGATTTTCAAGCAAAAGCACGTTCTCAATTTACTCGAGAAGAATTTCAAGACTTTGCAAGCGTTAGAGCTCACGACTGAAGGGTTTGATCACGACGCTGAAATGGCTCGGAGTTTATCCGCATTGGCAGATACTTTAGGGGGCATGAACATTGATACGAATGAAGATAAAGACGACGATGACGACAACGATATGGATATGGACGACGGAGATTCGAAGGCCTCTGATTTTAAAAATAAGGTTGTTGGCGTGTTGAAATCTGGGGAATTTGACGATAAGAGGGCGTCAAAGCTTACTCAAGCAGATTTTATGCATCTGCTATCTTTGTTTAATAAGGCTGGAATTCATTTTTCCTAGAAGGTTTTCGCTTCTGTTATTCTTTTATCCATCTGCTGGGATTCACTTTTCTTAGAAGAATTTCGATTCTGTTTTATTATTTTGAATCCTGTCAATACAGTTTTGGTGTTATTTCACTTGACTTCAATGTTAAAGATGATTTATACGAAACGAAGTAGAATGTTTTATGAATTTTGAAATTGGGGCATCCCTTAGTTTATCACCACATTTAGTCATGAAGTTTGATTATCTTTGTGGTTGTATTGTTCAAGAAATATTCGTGCGTAGTTTTCATGTGAAATGGATCTTTACTTCTGGGAGAGAGAACAATTGCATGACCTTTAGTTCTTTTCCATACTAAGTGGTTTGATTGCTTTCATTGCCTAATTATATTCAAAACCAGATATGTTCATAACCAGATAGTATTTTGGTTGTTACAGGTCAGATGTCTTTGCTCTCTGTCTTTTCTTACTGTAGATCTTCTGATTTTTCCATCTCCCTACTCTTACCATCCCTTCTTAAGGGAGTTTGTGTAACGTGTGAGCTAAATTCTTAGTATGCTTTGAACAATTGGCATGGTGTGTTGTGCACTACTTCATGAGTTCATGTTTTGCAATGGCTTGAATGTTTTTGTTCAATTTACTTCACTAAGCTATTTGAGATTTGATTTTCAGTTTCCTTGACCTAGCTATTTGAGATCTTATCAGTTTCTTCTGCTAATTATTCTTGAATCAGTGCTTTATTTTCACTGCTTGATAATATATTAGTGAATTGTTGTGCATTTCATCGTGGTGTTAGTTTTCAATCCTTGATTGTTTGAACTGGACTGCATTATTTCGCATACCCTCTTCAACTTGTGACTGCGGCAACATTAAAAGCATGGGTCATGGTAACAGGCAACGGCATATTAATAAATTATAGGCTTGTGGCGAATACTGTTGAATTCAAATTTGACTCATTTAATTAAAAAGTGCTAAAAGAGTTTTTATTGTTTGCCACGGTTTATGCTTTAGGTGTCTCTGTAGGATTATCATGTTAACTAGTCACGTTTTTAAGATTTTTTTTTACTCGACTCTTTTGCTTAGGACCTTTCAATTTTGGCTTTCAGATCAGAAAATATTTGTGTGGTGGCCTAATCCACAGCTTGCATGAATCTATGCTGTTGATTTTAACATTTAGATTATTTCTGCTTACTTCAGAGACTAATTGCCATTGAAATGGTAATGCTTATATTTTCAGTCAATACTATGAAGTTAAAAAACTTGGCACAAATAAAACTTTTCACATTTTGTGGGAGTGGTTTCTTAGGTAGACAAGCAGAAAAAATTTGGAGAATTTAAGTTAAGCATGGTGTTAAATTAACCTGATTCTTGTTTAGGTGGACTAATGTGTGGAACTAAAATTGCCAAAAAAGAAAAAAATGTGTTGAAATAGGAAACTCACCAGTCATATGCAATCTATTGGTTGCTTGACCAAATAAAGTGAATACTCTAGCTGGCATCAGAAATGGAACTTTCCAGTTGTGGGGACAAAAGGGTTTTTGATCAAATACATGTATGATATTCACTTGGATAGTAATTTGAACCAGATGATGGAAAAACTTAGTTGAAGTCATTAGAATGCCCTACTATCTCAGGCAACAAGAGTGGGTAGAAGGGACTAGAGAATGAGAACAAAAATTAAATAAACATAGTATAACTGGTGGAGGCTTTCCTCTAGTCATTATTCATTAAAATTGTCTGAATTTGTTACTGATTGAGACCTGACTTTCTGGGATAGCAAAACATCCCTATCCAAAGCCTTTCTGCCTCATTTAGATATTTGAACATGAGGTGATGTAAGAAGTAAGCAAATCGGCACATGCATTCTTCATTCGAAAGGAACGAGACCTGCTCATCAATCTGCAAATTCATCCAAAGATAGTATGTGAGCAAAAGAGCTTAATATTTTTGTCAATGCGTTAAACTGTTGGTCTGGTTGGATCTTTCATTGAGGTGGAATGGTTTATTTAATCATTATAATATAAACAATATATAAGCAAACCTTACAGAAACCATAATGTGAAGAAGGATCCAACAAGTCTTCGACATGCCAACCAGGTAAAGTCTCCATCAAGTACTCTGATATGCTACTAGTTGATTCTGAAGCTTGTTCACTGATGGGTTGGATCGACTCATTGTCCCTCGCAGGATTTGATGATGTCTCCGAACAATTCGACTGGTTATGAACTTCATTTGCTACTGAAGTCTTGATCTTTGTTTCAGATTGTGATCCACTGGACGACGCAGCACCTTGATATGAAGAAACATCCGCAGAAAGCTTTACCCCAGTTAGAAGAAACCTATTATGCTTTTTGGTGAGTTCGTTGGCTTTGTGTATCGGTACATCGCAATCTCTACAAAGCAAAGCCCTGTCTTCTTGACAAAACAGTAAAGCTTGCCTTTCCTGTATAAGTAGAGATGATTGTTAAGTTTCTGTATTATAAATAATCATATCAAATCATCAGTTTGTTAAAAGATTTTGCTCTTGATGAAAATCTTAACATTGATGTAACAAATTACAGTATTTGTTTATATATACCTGGCAAATGTCGCAGCGTGGGGATTCCTTGAATTGAGGATGAAGAAGAGAGAAACGTGGATGCTTGCTCGCAAGCTTGTTCGCATTATGGACTCGGTTGTCGCAATTCTGGCAGAGGGCAGCTTCATCTGCGGTGCAGAACACAGCTGCTGCTTCTTTCCCACAGACATCACACTGAATCTTCATTGTGGCAGCTTCTGTAAGTCAAGTTTGTGTACTTCTACGTCTTTAAATATTGCTTTTTGGAAGTGATTTTTTAGCGTACGTGTATGTGAGAATATATTTAGGTCAATTGTAATGCTTAGGGAGAGTATAAAGAGATGGTTAATAACTTTGGTAGAATTGAATGAGGAAAGTGACAGAAGTTTTATGGGCATATGGGTCTGGAGGAAGGCACAGCTAAGCTACCAGGAATTTATTTTCCTACTGAATTAAATGGAAACCTCTGGAAACAAGATCATTCATATTGGCAATATTCTTGTCTATCTAGCCCCTGTCTTGTCTGTCTAATTCTATATGACTCCTATGGGGTGGGGTGGGGTGGGTGGGGTGTTAGATATGGATGCTAGGCAAAAATAGTTGGCTTTATTCAGAGAAAGCGCTATGTATTGCAAGTAGCGTGTAGTGCTATCAATATATATCTCTTACAGATGTTTGACAGTTTATTCATGTGAAAAAGGCATCTATTGATAAAACATCACAATAGGGAGATGAATTGAACACTTTTGTAAGAATCTTGTGTGATATTTCTTCTCCCAAATCTCACTCTGACTTTCTCTGTCCAGAGATGGGAAATGGGAGGCATAACTGTATGGGATGGGAGCCCTTTAAGCTTTATCTGTTCATTCATTGATCCTAGCAGCCTCATTCTCATTATATTAACAACATTTTTAAGGTAATAATTTATACGAAAAGCATTGCTGGTGAGTTCGAGCTTTTCAGGATTATTTGGATGCATGAGTTTATATTAATGCATTATTATTAAAAAAAATAAGTGAGGATAGGAATTAGGATAGGGGTGGCGGCAACACCGGCGGGGTAATTCAACTGTGCAGTTGGTCCAGTCTAGCTAAGATGTTGTGTTTAGAGGCAGTCATGGGCAACCAAAACAAGTTGCTTTCACCATTATTTTTCGCTTCAAATATGCTTTAAAGTCTGCTGTATCATAAGCTACCTATTGTTTTGAACTTCAATTCCAAGTGGGGATGAATTAATTCTTCCAACCAAAAAACTCATCATTATGAGTGCTTTCTCTGTCTGCTCCTGCATTTCAAGATTCTCTACCCATAAAATCAGACTACTTTGTTTTTTTCCCCCTTCTCTCTTCATGGGGCGGGTGATTTTCTGCCACTTGGTCATTAAAGAGACTTTATTTTGGGTCGATTTGAATTATATTATTATTATTATTATTCTCAATTTGTCACCATGGATATTTACCAGCAAAAGGTTGAGCTGATGCTGAGCCTATTGTTTTTGGCATTTTGCTTTTAATACCATGTTTTTCCCACATTGAGAAACATTGCCTCCGTGAGTTTGAGATATTTGTGGTCTTAGTGAACGTAGATATAAATGAACAAAGGGTAAGAAAATATTTACCACCTTAATTATATACCATATGTTAGTATGTTACCAACGACATTATTGTCTCCTTCCCTGATTTTCTTGGAATTTTTGTACACAATTTTATCTAGAGGATATCTCTACCCAGGGGCGAATGTAGAGTTCGAGTATTGTGGGGGCTCGACCTTAATTTCATGGGATCGATACTACATAATTTTACTTTTTTTTTTAATATATATAGAGAGTTGCGTTCAAATCCGAACTATATGTCCTGAATGAACAATGACCATATATCCAGCTATTCATCTTAAAATTTGGACGTCCCATAATGTGCCACGTGTCATTTTTAATTAATTTTATATTAAGTAAAGGGTAATATAGGTATCACAGATTTATATAAAATTGTTAGTTATGGAAATCCCTAATTTCATGGCAATTAAATATCTTTCCCCATAATTATTATATTTCATTCTCAATTAAATATATTTCTCTCAACGTTACATTTATTTTGCAGAAAACCTAATCTCCTCCATCGCACTTCGACTAACCCTCTCTCTCTCGTGTTTCTGTGAGCTTCTCGTCGCGTTTAGCCGCAGGCGCATTTTGATTGATACCGTGGCCTCACCCACGCAAGATTTTCACTTGCGTGTAGCCTCCTTAGATGAGAACTCAGTACAATAATTTCTGGGCTGCTGCCATTGATTCATATAAATTTCAATTCTTGAAATGAAGTATTCTTGAACCAGCACTTTGCAAGAAAAAGGTGCAACCTTTGAAGAATGCTAGAAGTCGCACCGCACGCCGTTCCAAACATGGAACAATAAGAGGTCTTGAGTTTTGATCTTTATATATGTTGTTTTACTTTTTTTCACTCATTATTTTTTTTCGCTTTGAATTTAGGGTTCATAAATTGATTTTTTTTTTATAGTAAATGTCGTGTGGCTACACAGCGCTGAATGTAAGGCACGCAGATGATCGATCCGACTGTCACTTTGTGGATCGCCTTCACGAGCAGATTTCATTATTTTTGTGTCATATGTGATTATCATTGTTATTTTAAATGAGTGTCATTATTTTTGAATAAATGTATCATTGTTCGAATTCCTGTTTAATGGATTGATAATTATTTATTTATTTTCTACATTGTGTGAACTCAGTTAATATGTAGCATTGTACGCTGTTTATTTTATCATTGTTACCTGTATTATTATCATTTTATCAAAATTATCATTTTAGTCTTAATTGATTTATAATACACCTTTAAGATCATTGTTATCTTTATTCAATATCATTGTACGAATAATTAAAATTGTTTATATATTTAACGATAATATATTAGTGGAAGTTGACAGAATAACCTTACAATGACACACAAAGTTATAAACAATGACACACAAAGTCATAAACAATGATAATGATTAACTTAAGATTATGAATAAATTGTGGTGTATTTTCTCTTTCGAATTTATATGATAATAATGGAAAAAAACGTGGGGCATTTGATTTGGTAACTGAATCCGAAAAATCAGCATGTAGATTTAATTCCATTTCATTTTTTCTCGTTTAGGACTAATTTGCCCTTTCAATGATAGAAGAAGCTAGCAACAATGATAAATGTCAACAGAAAATCTGGGACGTCTATTTTCGAAATCAAGGGCTGAATTTTGGTCTCTGTTCATTCATGGACACATGTTCAACCATGAACGCACCCATATAGGCCAAAACACCAAATCTAGTCCAAACTATTCGTCTTTTTTCAATTCTAGTACGAACTATACCTATTCTCTATTTTATGTCCAAACTTTCAAAAATCATTCAAATCTAGCCTGTAAAAATATTCCGGCGACGGAAAGTTGACGAGGCAACCGGAAATTCTCGTCATATTTAAAAAATAAAATGATTTAAATCCACCTCATAAAATATAATTCCACATCATATTTATTTTAATGTCATATTATTAAAAAAAAAAAACTCAAACCTAAAACTTTTTCCCCTAATTCATTTCCCTTTCGTTTCCCCCTTCCCTTTCCCTTCAATCGACGGCCTTGCCGTCATAGCCACTCCCATTGTAATGCTCTCGATGCACGAATTCCACCCACAATGGCTCATGAATCCGCCCGTCGCCGGGTGAGCTAAGATCTGCAGCTGTGGTGCCCACCCCCTCTCCACCATTCCCACGCCCTCCATTCTCTCCTCAAACCCCGCCGGAAGCCGAGCTCGACGGACTTCATCGTCGAAAACGTCACCTTTATTCGAATCTCGCAGTACCCAGAGGAATTTCACTTCACTCTGCTCCAATCCCAAAGCTAGCTTTGTGATTTCATCGTCCGACATTGAAACTGTAGTGTCGAACGCGACGTAGATCACGAAATCCGGCTCCTGCTTGTCCAGCCATTCTAGGGTTTTGTGGTGGCCCCGTGATTGATTGTCTGGCGGCGGAATAATTGGACCGATCGCCCAGCTCTTTCTCTTCCCAATCGGCCCTTCTCTCTCTAGAATGTCCAGATACGGCTCTTCCATCAATCTGCATGTTTGTATAGATCTCCAGATCTGAATTTGAGTGGATCAAATTGTGATACGCTGAGATCTTGGATCTCTTTGGGTACATCATCTTGCTCAAGAGCCTCGACGTGGCTTTTGCTCAAATAAGAAATGAGAGAATACGCATATATGCACCAGAGAGAATAGGACTCGGCATTAGGTATGGAAGAAACATCATGAACCATGGCCTCACCGTCGATTGAAGGGAATTGGTTACAGTCCAACGGGAAGGAAGGGAAGGGGGGAAATGAATTAGGGAAAAAAGGTTTTAGGATTTGAGTTTTTTTTTAATAATATGACATTAAAATAAATATGATGTGGAATTATATTTTATGATGTGGATTTAAATTATTTTATTTTTTAAATATGACGAGGATTTCCGGTTGCCCTGTCAGCTTTCCGTCGCCGGAATTTTTTTACAGACTAGATTTGAATGATTTTTGAAAGTTTGGACATAAAATAGAGAATAGGTATAGTTCGTACTAGAATTGAAAAAAAACGGATAGTTTGGACTAAATTTGATATTTTGGCATATATATATATATATATAAAATTTGAAACGTTGTGGGGCAGCTGACCCCGTAAGACTCTACATGGCACCGCTCATGTTGTCGAATCCATCGGTTATCTCCTTCCCCATTTGAATTGCCGTCTATTTAAAACAAAAACCACTGTAAAACTGAAAAATTTGCAGCCACGCCCATGAATTACAGTGCATTTTGGACTACAAAAAGCTTCAAGTCAACCTTGATTTTCTTTCCAAGTAAACATATCTCCAAGCTTTGGATTTTTAGAAAAAAATCAACCTTTTTTTTTTTTGGTGAACGTGCTTTATTTTTTTTGTCATTGTTTCATTTTATCGTGTTGTATTTCTAATAAAAAACTTAGAAAATGTTTCTCTGTCTTCTATTTTATGTGGTCTGTTTATCATGCTTTTTAAGAAACATCATTACATGGAATGCCTACTATTATGGTGTTTTCTTTTAAAAAATAAATAAAATCAAAGAAATAAATAAAACTGCTTATAATAAAATCTGGAAAAAGTTATATGTGATTTATAATTGATGCACCAATAATTTTCCTACTTTCAAAAGAAAACAACTAGCCAGAAGGCCCAGAACAATAATTGAAGTGGATCTTCAGATCCGCATTATCTGCTTTCATAGAGAGATTTCTTTCTTCTTCTTTGTAGTATCCTAATAATGGAATAATAATCACACCAAACTTAGATTTTTGTAATTATTGCTTCTCAAAAACATCCAATTAAAAAAAAATCTCTAAATTAGAGATTTTGTGGTTCATCTTTCCCTTATTCCATTTCCTCGTGTTTAAAAAAAAAAGCGTCTTTCTTTCTTAATATAATTATGTGGAGAGTGTCAATTTCCGAGAACACACGATAACACGACACATATATGCACGATAAAAGCAAGCACGGACACGACATGAACCTGTGAAGCTCAAACACAAACACGACACGAACCCGTTAAAACTCAAACACGATAATGTCACGACACGAAAACGATCCGACACAATAAATTTCTTTAATACAATACGATAACACAATACGAACACGACAAGAACCTGTTAAGCTCAAACACAAACACAACATGAATCGTTAAGCTAAAATACAATAATGACACGACACGATAATTACCTAACACGCATGAATTGCCAGCCCTTGTGAAAACAATCTATTTATGATCAAGAGATCATGGATTCGAACTTCTATGGGGACATATATGGTGTGTATGTTTAACTAAATGTAAAAAAAAATGAGTGAAGACTTCCTGTCTTGGAGCACAATGAGTGATTTAAGCGCCTTGTTATGTTCAATAGATCATAAGTTCAAGTTTCAATGAAGATATTCGAGTGGAGTGAGATTTAATGCATTTTTTATATTTATTTAAACTTACATACCAAAATGTTTTCAGGGATCTCTTGGTCAGAGGCAAAGTGTTTTCACTAGGGTTGACAATTCGTGCGTATTGGGTCGTTATCGTGTCGACCCGTTAAAAATACAAGATTCCGTGTTGTGTTCGTGTCGGATCGTGTTATATGATAATATATCGTGTTATCCGATAATTATATCGTGTTTGTGTCGTATCGTGTTCGTATTACCCATTATTTATTTCTTAAAAGATTCTCGTGTTCGTGTCAATATCGTATTAACAGGTAATTATCATTTTGTGTTAACCGGTATTATTATTTTGTGCTACTAGGTAATTATAATTCTCAGGTTCTTAACATATAATTATTGTGTTCGTATTAGTGTCGTATCGCTCCGAGTCGTGTTTAACCCCATTATTATCATGCAGGTTCGTGTCGGGTCAGAAATTATCAGCCCTAGTTTTCATCACTGTACCACGAGTAGGGGATGTGCATTCTATTATTTTATTTTTGTTCACAATAATTTAAACCCACACATAGATGTCCCCAAAAAATCTCAAACTTATGGTCTCTTAATCATATTTTTGACCATTGCGTCCGAACATAGGACTGCATTCTATTCTTGAATAGGTATATATTAATTATAAACAGACACACCCAGATATTTCCTGAAAAACTCCAACTTATGATCTCTTAGTTACAGTCAAGATGTTTTAATCACTATACCCCGAAGCGAAGCGAAGTACAATGCATTCTATTTTTCAAATTAAGTGAAAGAGGTGGGTCCAACCAATGTAACCAATCTCACTTGTCCGAACGCGTAAGGTTTGATTTAAGTGGGCAAGCCTAAGTTCAAGACTGGAAAAGACTAATAAAAAGAAACACTTAATTAATTTGATTGGAGGGGTGGATCCGAACTCAGCCTATATTATTATTCAAGATCACACTTGGTGGGAGCGGCTTCCACATCATTCTATTGCAAATCAATCAACTTTTATTTAATACTCCCTCCGTCCCGGGACAGTCGCAACGTTTTCCTTTTTGGGCCGTCCCGGGACACTTGCAACGTTTCCATTTTTGGCAAAAATTAACATTTTAATTACCCCTTAATTATGTTAAATTAAAACTTAAAATTTCAATTTTTTTTTTTTTTTATTAAACCTAATTTTAAAAACCAAAAAAAACCTACCCCACCCCAACCCACCCCAACCCACCCCACCCACTAATACCCCCCAATTCCCTCCCCCAACCTCATTCCTAACCCTAGCCGCCATCGTCGTCTTCTTCGTCCCCTTACCTCCCCTCGGCGATGGCGAGCTCCGACGGCTGGTTCAGCCCACGTCGGAGTCGTGGCAAGCCCTCGCGGCCTCGGTACTCCCTCCCCTCACCCCGTATATCCTATTTCACCTATATGGGTGAAGAAAACCCTAATTTAATTTCTCCACCCTCGCGCGCGCCGGTGGCTGACTCGGAGGGTTGGATAAACCCTCGAGCGGCTCCTTTCGACCTTCGCCGCCACCCTCTGCCCGCCGCTCTTCCGATGTTCGCCACCCACCCCCTGCGATGACTGACCCCAGGAGCTCGG
>JAPKLW010000103.1:113300-138908 GCA_026898455.1 Plectranthus barbatus | reverse complement strand
TGCGATGACTGACCCCAGGAGCTCGGGGTTTGAAGGAGGCGTTCGTGAAAGCTCTGTGGGATCTGAGGCCCTTCAACATTCTGATCTGCTATGGCCGGCTGGTATCTCTGATCTCGGTTTATCATTTATGTTACCTATGAATGCTAGTGAACTCCCTATTGTGACTGATTCTGAAGTGATTCGTGATTTGGGTTGGGATTTTGTGGAACAATTGGATTAATGTTGGCAAAATATGTATTGATAGTTCATTTTGATGCTGCTACATTGCTTGATTACAAAACACTAGACTAAACAAGCTGCCTATACATCATATGTTCAATGCATCTCTGATTTCTGTCATCTCGATGTTGTGCTGCTCTGAGATGTAGCTGATGCAATCCAATATGAGTTCTCTTGGCACTTCCAATGTCTGTGGTAATGAATTGTCTCTGCGTAGTGCTCCTTTGCTCATGTGTGGTATCTTGTATGCATTTGAGCCCCTTACCTTCATTATCTCTATCATGCATGCTTGTACTTGAGTATGTCATCCTTGACAACCTATCAAGGTCTAACTCTAAACTCCCTTGTTTTTTTACCCCTTTTTTCAGATTTTTCAAATGAATAAAACCTTGATTCTCTCTTTGTTTCTTTGCAGCTGTCCAAAGCCGATGAACGGTGGATCGGTGGACTCCGAAGATGTTGGTTGCAGAGGTGATCTTGCCCCTTAAAGGCTTACCATCCTTGCTGCCTTCAAGTAGAAATTGAACGAGCTCATTCCGCTTCGATTCCGAAAGCTCACGGCCTGCCTCCATTCCAATT
The DNA here is from genome assembly GCA_026898455.1 of Plectranthus barbatus. Lineage (NCBI taxonomy): Eukaryota > Viridiplantae > Streptophyta > Magnoliopsida > Lamiales > Lamiaceae > Plectranthus > Plectranthus barbatus. Next base: position 138,110 of record JAPKLW010000103.1, on the reverse strand, counting down.
CTTCTCTCGGCCTCTCTTTTTTTTTTTTGGATCGATGATGAATGCTTCTGAGATCAAATGTGTAGTGTTAATGCTCATGTGTTTGTTTTAATGTGTTGATTTGTGTTGTAAATTCAAATTAGGGATTAGGAGCAAAAATGGCTCCAAATTTGTGATTTGATCAAAAGTGTTGTATTGATTACATGTAATTTTAAATTTAATTAGTGGATGTGATTTTTAGCATTTTTTATTCTATTTTTTAAAACTTTAATTAGCTAACTAATCTAACCCCACTAACTCATTAATCACTTTTTCTTAACCTCCGTGCCGGGTCAAACGTCTCAAGAGACCCGGGACGGAGGGAGTACTATTACTATTAGTTAGCAAGCCACGACTTTTCTTCTATAGACAATGCATTTGGAGGCACTAGGTGACAAACTTCCCCTTTTCCAACCTGGTAGAGATCGATATATATATATATAATATATATATATATGGGGATAGATAATATATCTATCTAGAGAATCATAACAAACCAAGCAAAGCATGTACATGAATTGATGTGCAAGTTGCTTGCATTATTGGTTTAGATTTGATGAAAGAAGCTAGAGTGGTGTGGGAGATCAATCATGCTGATATATATATCTATATATATCTATATATCTATATATATATATATATATATATATAGATATATGCAAAGGCGGATCTATGTAGGGAGCCCCCTAGCCCGATTTTATTTTTCATTTTTTAGTATCATGATCCGGTTTTTTATGGTATAGCTCTCCTTTCATAGAAGAAAAAATGGATTAAATAAAGAAAATGATGATATAAAATGATTGAAGTTAAGGTGAAGGCGAAAAAAAAAATTTAGCCCCCTCGACAATTTTTTTTAGATCCGCCACTGTATATATGAACAGTCTCGGACGCCGGCACATGATGGCTTGATCAAGATTTTGGTTCGAAATAATTTAGAGTGGATAATATTGACCAATAAGTTAAAAAAATCATGGGTTGCATCTACACTTTGAGAATGGGATAGATAATAGATTGTTCACCCAGGAAGAATGTCTGGGTACTGGAAATTGTTGACAAGTTTAAGGACGTTTTCGTCTTATGACAGAAAGGCTTCATTTCATTACATATATATATATCTCTCTTTCTCTTAGTTTTAGGAAATACTCCCTCCGTTCCGGTCAAATTGTCCACATTTGACCGGGCACAATAACCAATTCATGTGAGTGGTAATGAGAGTTAGTGGGATGAATATTTTATTGATGAGTGTAGAAAATTTGCTATTTTAGGAAAGTGGACTAATATTGTGGAACAGACGAAAAAGGAAATGTGGACAATTTACTTGGGACGGAGGGAGTACATGATTAGTAATTTGGGTGCAATCAGGGTTAAATATTTGATTATTAGGTTTAGTTTTAGCATGTAATAATCGAATCGAAATAATTAAATTTACATTGGAGATAACAGAACCGAACTAATTGCTAAAATAACTGAACTGAAATTCTTATTTGGTTTTCGGTTATAACCAAGTTTTAATATGGATTTAATAAATTAATAAAATTCCAAATTAAATATTAAAATTATATGTGTTATATATATTTATTTTAATATATATATATATATATATATATATATATATATATATAGAGAGAGAGAGAGAGAGAGAGAGTTGTGATCAAGTGCTAAAAATAAATTTTGTGCTAAATAGGAATGAATTTCAACCATTGGATTTATATCATCAATGGTTGAGATTAAAGCATCAAATATTAAAAAATTAAGCATAATTTTCGTTCGTGCTTATTTGCTTTATAAATTATACTTAACCAATTAAGTACGATTTATAAAGCAATTAAGCATGAAATCTGGGAAAAAGTTTTAATATCAACCTTCGATATTTTTAGATAAATGGTGTAGATTCATTCCTATTTATCACAAACTAATTTTTAGCATGAGATGAACTTCATATATATATATATATATATATATATAGAGAGAGAGAGAGATGTGATCATATGTTACCCACATCCCCTATGTTATATGAGGCCAAATTTCAGCCACTTATTTTCTGAATCTAAGGGTTCAGATTTTTTTGATTTATTTATTTTTTAAATTATCATTTTATTTTAAATTTAAATGAAGGCTATTATTGTAAAATAATGATATCAGTTATCTCTTTCCTTAAACATTAATTTACCTTATCAATTTTTTTTCTTCAATTAACCATGATATATTATTTTTAATATTAAGATAAATATAACAAAATCATATATTTACATATTTTAACTAATAAATCTTGATTTTTATTCATCAAATATTCGTATATTATAATATGAGTTATTTTATATATTATACATTCAATCAGTGATTATATGAGAATAGTTTTTAGTATGAGAAATAAGAATAAATCTTAGCCTTTGATTTTGTGATTTCAACGCTCATGATCTATTTTACTCCGTGTGCAGTTTTCTTCGATTATCCTGCAGTTTTGCAAAATTAAGGTTATTTTTGTAATTTTAGCTTTTTTTTAAATCTGAAATAGTATCTCATTAGATTTTTTATTCATTTCTTCGCGCTATTTGATTTCTTCTTCCTTCTTTGTTCGAATTGATTTATATTTCTTTTGTCGATCAGATTTTTTTTCTTTGTTTCTGGATTTCGCATTCGTATTCGGTCTCGACGTTGTTAATAATGCATGGATATAGTTTAAAAAAATTTGTTTTATTCAGATCGACGTTCATTTTTTCTATTATATTGTGCATCTTTAGTGTTAACTTTGTGCATTTTTGTATCTTACATGTTCATTTATTCCAAAGTGTGTTAATAAGATGAAGCATTTTAAGGGCATAGTTTTAAGAACTGTTGATGTTGGTATTGAGTTTTATAGAGACTACGCTCGTGTTGTTGCTTTGAAGAAGAAGATGTTTAATTTTTTTAATTCGTATTTATGTAAAAATGAAGTAAATCGGGCTAAAAATGAAGTAAATTGGGCTAAAAATGAAGTAAATCGGGCTTAAAATGCAGGTTGCTGTTTGTGTTTGAGTATTTTTACAGTTTTAGCCTTTAAAGACTAAAACTGCACGATATTGGGGCAAAAATGCCGCGTTTTTCAATATGCTGAGAATGAATCCTGTTCGTCGATTTGATGAGATGGACGCGCGAGATTTATTCTTATTTCTCATAGTAACTCCTATTCTCGCCTGATCACTACCCTTCAATCATATGTGTAGTTGAATGAAAATAAAATATATGTATCCTACACCAAGCCTACAAAATTAAGAACATAATTTAAAAAAATATCCCATAAACAAATTATGCTTTTATTATTTAAAAAATACTTCTCCGTTCTGTCAGATTAGTCCCTTTTTTCTATTTTCGTCTGTTCCGCCAGATTAGTCCCATTTTCTAAAAATAAAATGGAAATTTTTTTTTACTCACATCAATCAAATATTAATTTCACTACACTCACAAATATTAATTTCTATGCCGAAATCAAAAGGGACTAATGTAATGGGACGGAAGGAGTAGTAAATATAATAAATTAGTAAGTTATAATATTTTTTAAAAAAACGACAAATATAAATTTGTTAGTTTTTTTGCTATTGCTTGTTATACATCTATATTATAATAGGATAAATAAAAAAATAAAAAAATAAAGTATTATTAATGTGATTGTTTTTTGGAGGGAAAGTAGCAATGATGTAAATATGTGCAATTATTTTAATATAATATATTAATAGATATATTATAAATATTAACATAGAAATTATATATATATATATATATATGTATATAATATTTTTTATATATAAATATATTTATTAATATTATATATAAATTCGATTATTTCAATCTAAAGAAATTAATTAAGCTGAAAACCAAAATAACCGAACTTAAATAACTAATTTTTTTTATTCGATTCGATTTTTGATTTTTCGATTTCTTGCTGGTACAGTTGTATCTTTATTCAAGAAAATGCCTTTGAAAATCTGATATTTATTTTAAACGAAAAACTGAAAGATATTACTTTTAAGTGGGCTTCGTGGCAATCCAAATTAAAATTGTTGACCCAATAAGATCTAGTATGCATCAGACAGAAATTGGGCTTGAACTACATTCTTCAACTTTAACCGCCTTAAAAAGAAAGAAAAAAATAAATAAATTCTTGATTATTCGTTAAACCGATTAAACACATTTAAAGATTGTCGGTTCGATTAGGAATAGCCTAACGCTTAGGCGGTCCTCCTAACCGGGGATTCTTATAACAATCATTCAAATTGAAAATCGTGAAATCCTTGTGTTTAGGTGTTTTGAAGAATAATCGACGACTGAGCGCCGCTAATCAGTTCTGGCGGCCAATATTTTTGTTCTTTTTATAACAACAATTAACATGTATATAATTTCAATTTTAATTTATTAATAAAATATATTATAAATGTTAAATATAAAAAATAAATTTATCGATTAATTACTCCCTTAACTGCTAAGGCACTGGACCCTATGGAAACAGCTAACTAACGTCTAACAATTATGGATGATAAAATGGGAAGGACCACATACTGATACAGGTACGACGAGCACGTCTTGCGTGATGCTTTTTTTTGGTCCCAGTTGTGTTGATAATGTATGTGTCAAGATTGTGGTTCTCAACTTTATTTTTACAACCAATTTTCCCAAATTGATAAGAGATATTTCCCATTTTTAAAATTTTCAATGATTTTTTACAATATATACATTATACACATTAAATATTTGTTAAATTCACACATATTATAGTTGAAATTCCATGAAATATTATGTCAAAAGTTGTCGAGTCGCAAATTCTTTTTAAGTCAAATATATGATATTGTTATAATGATGGGTATGAGCAAATATTTTCCATTTCGAAAACAAAAAATTTGTTGCGGATAAAAATAAATAAAGTTATCCTTTAATAACATTGTGTGTAGAAGAGAGATATCTACAAAATACACGAAACTTAAGAGTTGGGAAAATGTGTGAAAGCCAAAAGCAAATAGAAAAAGGAAAAACATATTGAGAAAAAAAGGAGTAATACAATTATAAAGAGGATTATGCTCCAAGATACCTTTGCCACGTAAATCTAGCCAATAGAAACTCGAGTTTGCACATGTGGTTCCAATAAACGCCCAATTACTGCCACGTGGCTTGATATCCATTTTATTTAAATTATTTTCCATTTTTCCTCAACTGTTGCGTTTCTCATTTGTACAAGAAATTCGAGTGAGGGTGAAAGAAGAGAAGGGGAGATTTTCTGTTCAAATCGAGAGTGAAGATGATGAGATTTTTGGGGAAAACCACTGCATCAGCGGGGAGGAGCGGCGGATCCATGGGCTCGGTGGTTTGTGGCGGCGAGGAGGGGCTGTCGACGTGGGAGATCGTCAACGTGGTGCACTCTGACGATGAAGACCTGTACTCGTACGACAGCGATGAGGCAGTCAGCACCGACGACGATCTGGAGCCGATTATGGATGAAAAGGACGACGACGATGATGTCGATGTGGATGAGGATGCACCATCGCCGCGTGGCTACGTTTCTCCGAGTGATTTAATAGCGATTCAGGCGATGTCGGTCTCTCCGCCGACAACTTTCCCGGTGGAGATGGCGTGCAACTATGTGGTTCGCGATTTCGCTCAGGAGTATTATGTTGATGGTGATGTGGATGATGAAGCGGGCGATGGTTACGATGATGAAGATGTGGGCGATGATTATGATGTTGATGATGAATTGGTGCCGTGGAAGCTGAAGGGAAGGTTTGGGAAGCAGAGGATAGTGAAGATGGGGATAAGGAAGATGGGGCAGAGGGGTGGACCGAAGCTCAAAGCGAAGAAGATGCCGTATTACGATAACAGGCCCGGGTTGTCGTATGGAAAGCTTCGTTAGTAGGGGTGGCATGGTCAAGTTGGGTTGTGATGCAGGGTGGGAGTGGATGCGCAGTAACACTAGGGTTGGAGTTGGTCTAATTTGGTTGTTTATTGCTGCTGTTTAAATTGTTGCTAGTGAAATTAGATGTTAATTTGCTCTATCCTACAGAGGGTGTATATATGGATGATTTATCTATATGCAATTTCTAATTCAAATATCTTGTCTCTGGAATTGTGCATATTTATTAACTTGGTTTCGCATTTTGTTATCTGCGTGGTAGGATGCGACTCTACTTTTCTAAATCAAAATATGATGCCACTTCAATTAGATGTTATATAACTATCAGCTGCTCATATTTAATGTCAAACTTGATCTCTTTTTAATGCAATTATGTGTTTTTCTAGATCTTTTGAGTTTTCAGGGTGCTATCTTGTGATCTCCACCTTCTTCCATTGCTGATTGCTGCGTCTTGGTAAGCTTTCATTTTTGTATAAATTGATTAATCTTCTCTAGAGAAGTTTCTTTACTCATTAAGTAACAGTTTGCACAAAACTTTGGGAAAAAATAATGGCTAGCGTGAATTTTTTTTTTTTTTTTTTATGGTGTTTATAGACCAACTCTAGTTTAAATGTACGTTAGGATTTTTTTTTTTAATATTTTGTGCGATTCTTTGAATGTAAAACTGATGAAATGTGATCTTCGTACTGGTGGAGATGACTTTGAGGGACAAAAAGCTTCAATTTTCTATGACGCATGATTTGATTCATTGAGGCAGATGAGAATTAATATAAAGTAGCTGCAGGCATGACGGTGAGGTAATCCTTGAACATAGAGACCTAGGTGTATATGGTTGATTGTGGTCATCTTATGTAAGAGAAAAAAGAAATCTTGTGGCTACATTTTGCTAGGAAGCACTTATATTTTGTGAGCTAGAAGACTATAATTTATCATATTCATGGATTGCATAAGGAATTCATTCTAGACTAGGCCACTGTTTAGCTAAGTACAACTGAAAAGTCTTCATTCCCACTGCCTTTTGCCCTGTGATTCAAGGCTAATACTATAACTCCATGCTCGTGGAATTTATTATATAGATCAGACTTATTAAAGTACAACTGCAAAGTCTTATTCTCACTGCCTTATGATGATGCCTTTCTTTTAATTTTTTTGACTGCTGGAATGATAGTAGGGTAGGGTTCTTGGTGGCAGGCTAGTTTGATTAGATCAGAAGATGATTCAGATGATTGTGTAATCGAGTTTAGTATTCATTGTGTAATCACTTCTCCAAGGCTAGAATAATCTAGAGGGGGTTAAGTACCAGTCTACCAGATAAAACTTGAAATTACTAGTCTCAAGCACCTCTAAAATGTTGCAAGAATAAGACTTTTCTCGTATGGTAGATTACATTGAAAGGATATGTATGTTCCAAAATTGCATAATATAATTCTTCCCCTCTGTTTTTTTTTTTTTTTGTCAATATATATTTGGAAAAAATCTTGGAAGAGCAAGGATAAGAAGTTCACTGACTCACTATCGCTCTTGATTCCAATTGGAGTTTGCAGTGGTGGAGGAAATTTGATTGGAAGAATGAGTTATTCTATTTTTAAGATATATATAATGAAATTGTTGATGAATTGTAATGATACAGTTTCTTGATATCCTCTATTGTTGATTTAGCAGCTGAAACATATTTGAATTAGTGTAATATGATTTATGTGGGTAGCAAAATCAGAGGAAAAGAAATAGCACTATTGTCGTTTTTAACTAATGTAGATGATGTTGGCTTGTGAGGTGTGAACTGTATCTTATATTGTGCTTTAATATTGCCAGAAATAAAGGAGATTGCATTGCGTCAAATAGTTGGATAAAATCTTGTATTTCTACAGGTCTCATCTGGGCTGTCAAATTTGAGTCAATTTCCCTAATTGCTGAGGTGTGTATAGCCTGCTCTCTCTCTCTCTCTGGTGGTGTGTAATGGTGACGGTGGATGGGAAATCGATAGTGACGCCACCGCGGCGGTTAATGTGGCGTGGAACAGGGTATGGTTGAAAGATAAGCTAGAAAGAAGCATTACATATATTATTACTACTAAATTACTATGGAAGTGATTAAATAAACGCATGCAGTTGCACCAAATTCGGTTCAAGGACTATTGAGCTGTCACTTATGATGGACAGTGGACTTCACTTGATGCGAGTTTTCACTCCTCACCAATTTCGTCTTCTTCACATACATTCCCGCCGGACTCTCTCTCTCTCTCAGCTATACAGGATAAGCCTAATTTATGTAGTAACTAGTCAGGCCTTTTTTTTTTTTTTTTTTACCGTGTAGGAAAAAAAATTAATGGAACTAGGTAGGAAATAGGCTCATTGAATTATCTGATTTTTGGAGAGATCCCAACCGATCATTCCATTCATCAACTCAATTCATATGAAATAGCCAAGCTATTAAACAAACTCATATATTAAGTACTAGCAAAATTACCCGAAGTGTTGATAGAAAAACTATATAGTATAATTGAAGCGTTAACAAATGTATTAATGGGTCATGTTTAATTGAACATTATGGGGACAAATTAATATACACAATCAAAGCATATAAAGCATTCACTACATGAAGGTTTAATTCGAGTGATTGGATTTGGATTCGATTAGAGTGGAATATTCATTCTTGATTTGAGATTTCTTTTTTCCTAATTCAAACCCCTCTGTGTAAATTATCTCAATTTATTATAATTATCTCGAGCTTTAAAATAGCTATTATATATATTAAAGGAGTTTTGATCCATCTTGCCAAAATTTTAGTAAAACGTGGTTGTTGAGAATCTTAATTATAATTAAAATATTAATTTAATTCACAATATTTTTGCAATTATTATTTTACTGAAAATTGCGTATGCTTCCCTCTTATCGTATTTTCGAATATTAGTTCATATTTAATTTGACATCAAAATTAAGAATATTATAAAATTATACTTATTAATATATACAAAAAATATCAAAATCGTACAATTAACATATACTCCCTCCGTCCCACGAAATTAGTCTCATTTGCCTTTTTTGTCCGTCCCATCTAATTGTCCCATTTCCTAAAATGGCAAACTTTTTTACACTCATCAATAAAATATTAATTCCACTACAGTCACTAACATTGGTTATCGTGTCAAAACCAAATGGGACTAATTACATGGGACGGAGGGAGTAATAAATATAAGGATAATTCAAAAAATGCAGTCACATTTTTGCTAAACGTAGCTATTTTAATACTTAAAAACTTAAATTAAATTATACTATTACAATCTTACCCCAGTAGCATATAATTTTAAATTTTAATGCAAATGATGAAAAACAAACTTATTGATGTAGCCACAACTTAAAATAAAAATCAAAACCCTAAAAACAAAAATAAACTCACACATGCAAGAACAAGAATCCATACTCCAATCTTTGCCAATAGCCTCCACACACACCAACTTAAATTTATAACTAAAAAAAATTTAACAACGTTGCCACCAAAGTAAAAATTAAAAATGAATTACCACTGCAATTAATTCCCCCAATAATTGTTGGAAGGGATCTCTAGTTTGATTTATTTATTTATTTTTGTTTGGAACTCCCCCTTTTTTCATGTTTGGCATAATTCCTTTCAATCCCACGAAACTAAAAAATTGAACAAGGATTGGTGTAATAGCGATAAAGTTGGATACAAGAGAAGTGAGTTTTTCAATTCTCAGAAGCCGAAGTTCATTTCTTCCTCAATTGGTGGTGAATGGTGAGTGCAGCATTTCTCTATTTCCATGTTTTTAATTTTGTAGAAACACTCGGTTAGATTTCAATTTTGTAGATTCGGTTTTTTTTTTCGAGTTTTGGTTTTTATTTCATGTAGATAATCATTTTGTTTTTCGAGGTTTTGGATTTTATTTCATGTAGATTGAAAAAGTATTATATGTTTAAATTTGATTTTTATTATTTAGATTAAAATTTTAAATTGAGGGTTATAGGGACAAGATTGTAATATAATATTATAATTTAAATTTTTATTTTTGAAAGGGGTTATATTTAGCAAAAATGTGGTTATATTTAAAATCACCCTAAATATAATGCATCCACACATTTTTATAATTATTAAAGTATTTTTCTCAATATACGTTAAATGGATAAAAATGTAATTTAAAAATAATCATGTTCTCTCATATTATGATTTTAAATACATAAAAAACATATTCGTGCAATGCACACACGAGCAAGGTTGTAAATAAATCAAACTATTCGTGAGCTACTAGATCTCGACTCGATAATAGATCGTTTGGGGAAGTTCTAACCAAACTTAAGTATCGTAATATTCGATTCTTAAGCTCGTTAGCTAAAATTAGTAAGAGTATAAAATAATTAATTATATAAATATAATATTTTCATGATTTAAGAGTGACATTGATAAATCTTTGAAGTAATGAGAGAAATTTGAATTTTGAGCATGTATATCAAATTCATTTTGGAATAAATAACATTTTCTTCTAAAACAATAATTAATATTTTAAATATATTTTAAATTCAGAAAGTTTCTTAGGCTCGATTAAGTCTCAATAAAGTTCATGAACTTCAAGTCTTTGATAAAAAAACTCGAAGCTTGATTCGATATATACTAAACGAGTCAAACTTGAGCACGACACTAATCAGCTCGATTCGGTTTGAGTATAACTGTAGTTTTAACTAAAATCTCACCCTTGAAGTACATAATATCATGTTTTATCTATCTAGTTAATCACTTAATTAAAGTAAACACTTTCTAGATAAACACAGTCAATTGTAAGTCATCATGACAATCATAATCATGGTAATTAATCGGATAATCTTACTGATTTACTAATAAATTACAATTAAACAAAGTGACACACTTTTAAAATGATTTCTTAAAATTCTAACAAAACCAAGTGAGAGAGAGAGAGAGAATAGTTAGAAGGCGATTTGTGCGTGGGTTTACGTCAACCCTAAATCGAACAGTTGAAAAGTGAAAAAAAATGATTAGGTACAGTAACGCAGAGACTCTGTCCGGTGAAATGGGGGAACTACGCTTTGAATGCGGTCCGAATTAACCTCTAGAGTCGCATAGATTTGCTGTTTTAACCACTGGGAATTGTAAATCTTTAACTGTAGGGCAATACTAGGCCACTAACTTGTATATCTAGGGTTCATGTCGCTCTTTTTAGGTTTCTGCTGCTTCTCCACTTTCTTTTGACCTAATTCTGTTTCTTCATTATTTCAATAAATAAAAAAAAATGAAAAAAAATCTATTACTTGTTGGAGTTTTTTCAACGATTGGCAAAAATAATTCGTAGAAACAAAGTTAGGTTTCATACTTCATTTGATCCTCACATTGCATGTGTATGAAGTGTATATAATTTCTCATGCTACACATTTGTTGTTTGATATGGACTAATGAGAGTAACACATATGTACAAGATTCATTTATATGCTTGACATCTTGATCTATCAATAGTTACGTAGATCACATGTTAAAAGTTAGTTTGTGTCTCTTCTTTCGGAGTATAGTGATCAAAATATCTTACATGTGATTGGGAAAATCATAAGTTCGAGCTTCTTCGAGGATATTTGGATGTGTGAGTGGGTGTGTGTGTTTAATTAATGTATTACTATTAAAAAAATTAGTTTGTGCTAAATATAAATGAATATACATTATTCATCTCAATAAATCAATAGTTGAGATTAATTTTTTTTAAAGAATTCATGCTTAATTACTTTTTTCCATCATTAATTCTATTAATCGAATAACTGAGATTCAATCCTATTTAACACAAACTTTAATTTTAACAAAGTATTGATTCGGTACTAAAGAACCACTTTGTGTTTAAATAAGAATTAATTCCCAACTTTCATCAACACTCGATCATTGGTCCAAATTATTGATGCAATTAATTCAAGAGCTCCAATTCATTTTTATTTATTGTAAACATTATTTTTAATGAAATGTCTCATTATATATATAGAAGGTGGATCCTAAAAAAGTTTCCCGTGAGAAAATAAGAACGTTGCTTGATTATATTTACGATATTGTTTGATTGTGTTTTGCTCGTTATTTGATTATCATGTTTGCTTGATTGTGTTTTAGTTGTTACTCTATTGTATATCAATCATTGATTTTTTTAGATCTAATGAATATAATTCATTTTTTTCTCATATATATATATATATATATATATATATATATATATAGATCATATCAGGTAAGTAAGAGAAGTCAGTTACACCTACTGTCAATAACTTTGTAAATCTATTTCACACATAATTTCGCGAATAGCTTTTATTATATGGAATTGCCTGAGTTTTTCATGAAAAGCATAGTTATACAAATACTGATCAAATAAATGATGATTAAAATCGTTTCAAGTTTTACACATTAATTAACTCTTTTTTATATATGATAACTCGCATTTTACTCTTAACTGAAATACTATCAAGTTTAAATTCTCTCCACAAAAAAAAAAAAAAAAAAAAAGCATTTATGAAAAGCTGTAAAATACTAGTTAGCTAGGGGAGTTGCACATATTTAATACAATAAAAATGTTTATTAAAACATAAAGGAATGGATCCCACATCAAACACGTAGTAGAATTGATCTGAGCCTTATTCGATATGTTGAGAAATGATGAATTAATATATAACACATAGTTAATTTGATACCAGCACGTTTATCTAAGTTTAATAAATCAATTAAATTAATTGCTAACGCTTTGCTCACCTGTCGATCGACATGTTAAGAAGAGTTTCATTTCATTGTATTAAAATTAGTAAAGTTACCGACAAATAAACTTTCTACATTTTGAGGAAGATATTAATGTCAAACATAGATGTCCCTTTTATTTAAAATAAAGTTTGGGATTTTTTAATTTCATAAGCAACAGAGTTTACAGGTTCACTGTTCACCTCTCTCTCTCTCTCTCTCTCATCATAAAGATTCAGTAGTTGTATGCACGTCTGTGTAAATCTGTTAAGAAATGTAGAAATCGGAATTGGATGATGTAAAAAATATAGCTGCTATAACTTGGGATTTCTTTAATCCAAATATATCATGATGATGTGAAATATATATGTATATTATTTATATATATATATATATATATGTGCTGAGTGATGAATAGTTTTATGTATGTGCTTGTGCTGTCCCACAGAATAAATAATTTAAAGGTGAAAACATGTAATTAATCCCAATATTGGTAAGCCGTAGTGATTAAGGATATCATTTAATCATGGATTGAAGTAAAGGAAATGAGACTAGGTTGTAAATGAATCAAACAGTACGTGAGTTATTTGAATTTCGATTCGATAAAAGTTCGTTCGAGCTCGTTTAGGGATGCTCGTTTATTAAATGAATCAAACTAGAGCATTATAGTATTCGACTCGTGAGCTCGTGAGCAAACTCGTTAATTAAAATTAGGAAGAAATATTAAATTATTAATTTTATATTATTAATATTTTAATAATTTAAGAGTAACAATAATGATATATTTTCTAATAATGACAAAAGCTTTAATTTGAGCATGGATATAATATTAGTTTTCGAATAAATAACTTTTTCTTTCGAAATAATACTGAATATTTTAAATATATTCTAAATTTAGAAAGTTAGTTTAGACTCGATTAAAGCTTGATAAAGCTCATGATCTTCAAAGTATTCGATAATAAAGTTCGAAGCTCGACTCAATATTAAACGAGTTAAACTTGAACACGATACTATTCAGCTCGACTCGATTCGATTGGACTGATCAATCCATTTAAATCACATATACTCAATTCATATATATAAAAAAATTAGGAATAATAAATGACGACAATAAATGCAGTAGCTAGTCTTTTACAAAACTTTTATCTTGTCAATTTAATGGAAGAATAATTTGAAGGGACAATTGTTATGATGAATCTCAACAAAAAAATGATGAATCTGTGTAATAAATAGTTCTGCTCTCCTCAAATAATTAACACTTGTCATTCTCCCAACTTATATCATTACAAAATCATACATATTCATCTATATTTATTACTTGTGAAAATTAACACACACGATTTTCCTTTTATTAAACTTCCAATTAAAACATAAGTCCCAATTGATAATTGATAATATATAACATGACATATTCAACTCTCCCCCCCCCCCCCCTCTCTCTCTTTCTCTCTCCACACTCCTGGAAAATAAACAATTTCTTATCCCATTTTTCTAGAGCACCGCACTCAAATATATATATATTATTTTAATAGAAAATTTAGACCCATTATAATAATTGAAACTACAAAACAAAAAAACCTAATGATGAACGATGTTAACCCTGATGACAAAACTAAAACATAAAAGGCAAACATAATTATAAATCCATATTAATAATAATTAAATGAAGTTTGTGACTAAAATAGTTAATTATAATGGTATAATGAATAAATTAAGCAGCTATATACATGATCTCTCATCAGTGATGCACCTAAATATTAGCTAAAATATTTACTTGTGTATGTGTGTAGAATCCTAATTCTTGATATAAAATCTGCAACTACATATACCAAGAAAAAATTCAATCTTTGAACAAATAAAATCTACAAAAACACTAGAACATGTCATCATATATAAGTTTAATTAGTACTTGTATATTTAGACTCGGAATCGATCATCCCTTCCTTTTCACTAGTAAAAACAAGTATAGTGAACATTATATAATGATAAAATCCGTACGAGAAGGGTACATATTCTTATAAACCTGCCTTCCATGATTATCCCCTCAGTGAGGCTAAAAGATCAGAATTAAATATGCAAAATTAAAGTTTAATAATAAGAATATTAATACCCTTTAGGAAAAGCTTGTGCATGCCTGGTCCATGAGTTTTGGCCAATACAATTTATATAGATGTTAAAGTTCTAATCATATACTATACAAAAAAGAAGACATCACTAATTATTATTTAGCATAAAGCTTGATTGATTGCAACCCCCCTATATCAAGTTAATTACTTTGTGAAAAAACATAATTAAATTCTTGGATCCCTTTCCTTCTAAAGTTAATTGAAATTTTATATACATGTACCTTCCATAAAAGGAGTTTTTTTATATGATCTAAAATGGGAAAGTCTTATTTAAGTAGGGTATGAGTTAGAATGCACTACAATATCAAATTTCTCAGGGTAATTTTAGTTTTTCTTTTTTCTTTTTCCTTTTTTTAAAATTCTTGATTCTTTGAGTTAAAATATGGTATAATGAATAATTCTATATAATTAATTTCTTCTGAAGGACTAAGTATATATTCTATATTTGTGTTGCTGTGGTGAGAGGGAATCATTCTTTCACTTTGGCTACTGTGAATGTCTCTTTAGCATATGCATAAAAAAATGGTTAAATATTTTTAACATGTATTTTATTTCCATTGCTTTCTGCTTAAGGTCACCATCATCAGATAAAAATTTATAAGATGCCCACCAATTATTTAATCTTTTCGCCGATTAGAGATTTAAAAAAGCATGTTAATTAGGGTCCAAGAATCTTTATGTTCAATGTATTCACCATTACACATGCACACCTAAATGCTCCAAATTAAATAATAAAGACCCACAAATTACTTACTAGATGTCACAAACCCAAATCTTCAGATTTTTTTTTTAATAATTTTATTATATACATTAATTTAAACACATATCATACATATTTACATCATAACTTTTTAATTAGTTATATATAAGTAAAATATTTTTACCACTCACCCGAACAAGGGATCAAATCTTCAGATTTTAATTCTTGACAGTTGCAAGCATACGAGGATTAAGTAATTTATAAATTAGTAGTAATTATGTTTTGTTACCCTAAAATGTGGAATTTACTTGAGAAAGAAAGTCAAGCTTATAATTAAAAGCAAAATGAAGCCGACAAACAAAACGTATAATCTGGAAAAAAGAGGCTTCGAATTTCATAAACTATCCATAAAAACACAAATATCTCTAACAATCACTCAAGATAATCATAGGATCACAAGTAGACATGTTCCATGAAACACATGCACACACAGAGACAACCTTTATTGAAATCTCAGAAAAGAGCAAACAATTCTTCATTGGAAACAGAATAATAATGTTTTTATTTAGGCAGACTCCAATTGAAACCTCCTTTTTCATCTTTTTTCCTCTTAAAATATATATATCAAAGTAAGGGATATGCATGAACTAGGAAAAAGGGATACAAATTCCCAATTCCTCAAACAGTAGTGAAATAAAAATGGGATTTTAAATCATATAAATGAAGCAATTATATAGGTCTCTCCAATATTTCTAATGTACTTCTCTCATGATCAGATCTTCACAGTAATAATAATTAAATTAAACATCGATTTTTTTTTTAATTTTTTTCTTAAAGATTTTGAAGCGTTAATTAAAAGAACTGTGAACTAGTAGTGGTAAATGCGCAGAAAGAGCTAGGATATGGAGAGGGGGTTGTACCAGTAGCTGTTGCACTAGTACTATTGAGAAAATTAGGCTGCTGCAAGAAGCCAATTCCAGCAGAGGAGCTCCCTCCGGTTAAGTTATTTCCGGTTCCTTCCGGTTCTGCAGTGCCCTGATCATACAAAATCCCGGTGAATACATGCCCTCCGATGCTCACCGATGTCTGATATGCATACTCGTCCACCACATTGTCCATTGAGCTCACTCGAACGCACCGGAACATCGCCGGAAAACATACCTCGCCTGGAAAATCCCCTTCCTCTAACCCTAATTCATCAAAACAGACAAAATCCAAATGTTAGAATTCATTAATTGATGTAATAACTTTCACCTAGCTAGCTAGTGATTAACTAATTCATGTATATATGATCATATCTCTGTAGCATCTGAAAATCAAAGCAGTTAGATTCAGGCAATGCTGTAGCCTTATTTATTGAAAGATATTAATTAATTATCATGAAATAGAATTAAAATTAAATAAATATATACGTAGACACATACGTATATATATGTTTATATTAGGTAGTACTAGGTAAATAAGCTGGAGAAAACAGTGATCTAGCTAGAAAAAATAGAATTTCATGAAATAAAAAAGATATAATCTTTGGTATAAACATATAGCAAGGTTTTCATATTTTGTTTGTATCAGTGTGTTGTACCATAGCCTGTAGGCTAGGGTTTGTGGGCTTTCTTACAAACAGCAAGCTTTTTTTCACTAGAAGCAAAGCAAAAAAAATTGTGTTTCTTGATCAACACTGTACACCTCTCTGATACAAAATGTTTCAAACCAAAAATCATAACTTCACTTTATGGTGCGTGTTTGTGTGTGCTGGCCACGGATCTGCCAAATCTTGTGCACTGTGTGTCAAGGAAAAAGACAAACACAATTTCTCTCTCTCTCTCTCTATGTGGGCTTGGCTTACCTAATGCTGTTTGATTTTCTCTGTAACTCTTAGGGTTTGAGCCGTAGTGGTGGTGCTCGACGGTGGTGGAAATCTGGTGTTGCTGCTGCTGATGCATCACATTGTGGCGGGGGCGGCGCTGCGCCACCGGAACCCACGTGCTCTTCACGTGGGTGGGGCAGTGGAGGCCTCGGCTCTTGCAGCAAGTTCGGCACCTCGAATGCTCGCAGTCTTTTTTGGCTTGATTGCCGCAGTCATGGCATCTGCTGCTCGAAGACGACGAGGAGCTATTTATCCCACCTATTTCTTCTCTCCTCATCATCAAAAAAAGTTGAGAAAGATAAAAGGGTGTGATGAAGAGAAAAAGAAACCAAGAAAATTGGCTTTTTTTTCTTTTCTTTTCAAGAAATTAACTAGAATAATAAAGGGTCTCTTCCTTTATTTTTTTCTTTTCTCTTCTCGATCTCCTCTGATCAGTGATCATCCCCCAAAAAAATGGGATTTAAATAAAATGGGTTTGGCTCTCTTTGATGATCAGAGACACAAACGTCTGATCCAATTCCCAACTTCCCATTCAGCTTTTTAATTTCTTGCTCCTCTACCTCTCCCTCTCCCTCTTCTTCTTGGTGAGTTCATATCACGGCTCGCTGCTCAAGTGTACCATGCTACTTTGTTTATGGTAAAGGGTGAGTTGGGATGGGGTGGGGTGGGTTGGGTGGTTGAAGCTTTTTTTTTGTTTTTTTTTTTTTAAAAAAAATTTCTATCTGAAGCAACGTTTGTAAATAAAATTCAGATTTATTTTTATGAAAGGATCTCGTTAAATTCTGTCTACGGATGACTGCTACAGTGATTAATGAGATTCCGACATTTACTCTACGCAGCAAACAGTGACTCCAAATTAGTAAGAAAGTGGACAACTGTTCATACATAAAAGAAGAAATAAGGGTTTTTACTGCCCACAAATAAATGGCCTAGCGTTTATTATATTGATGTAACCTTGAGCCTTTTTATTTTCTTACAATCAATTCCTTAAAGATTTGAGCAGGTCATGAAATGTTTCTAGTGAATAGTTATAGTCCTAGTGAAAATGAAAATTGATTACTGTTAAATATTCTCTCTCCCTCCCTCTCTTCCATCAACGATCCTTTTGAATTATAAAGAGCAACAAGAAAATGATCAATTGAGAAAGCCAACACCACGAAGCTTGAAATATTTTTCCCTCTGCAATCATGCTATTTATAAATCGTGTTTTTTTTTACTTTCTTACTCGTACCAGGGTGACCAATTTTCTCTCTCGTCGACGACAAGCATCATAAATGAGTTTGTTTTTTTTTTTTTTTAAGAAGATGAACAGGAGAGTGGTGAAGAACTTACTTTGCTTGCTTGTGGGGATTGTTGAGTTACTTTGTTGTTGAAGTTTTTCTTTTTTCTTTTTCTTTTTTTTAATTCAGAATATACTTTGTTGAAGTTCCACATAAGCTTTTTAGTGTGCCTAGTCAGATTGCAAAGGCGAAATTTCGGCTCACTCTTGTTAGGTTTAACATTTGAAGGGTTGTACGTACCTTGTAAAATTTAAGTAGCTCTACTATACAAAGCTAGTGTAGTAATTAATGTCACGGTTGGGCAGTGTTGTATGGATTTCTGATGTAAAATATCAGAAAATATTTAATTTTCTGTTGTATGTAAAATATTTAATTTTGTAAAAATTAAATATTAGCAAATTAATCTACTTGATGGGTAAATGATCGTGGTATATTTATTTTCTCAAATTCAAATTTCGGTGAGTGAAAAATGTGTCCACAAAGTGACACGGTTGATGTGATTATTACATAAAGTGATTATGTAATAAATGATATCGCACGTGGATTAATTACACTAATTATGAAGCGTTTATGAACCTTAATTTATGGGCTAAAGAAATGAGCCTGCGAGCTTGACAAGTAGGACGTCGACGTGGTCGGTCCAATCAACGTGGTGCACACGTAGCATGTAATGTGGAACGCACGTGTTGTAGTTGCATGGCGACGGTTACAACTCATGTTGAAACACACCACGCGCGCCCGGTTCTCCCGCACCCGTAACCGCCGTGTCTCACGCCCGTAACGGTTCAAGTCAATGCTACCATTGATGTTGCGATTGTAACTGACAAGCCCCCTCGGTTTTCTTAAAAAATCTCGAGTTACCATAGATAACCATATTACAATATCTTTTTCTTAAAAAATCTGCATCTTTTCATACCTTTCCAGCTAGCTCGGTTTTCACTTCCATTTAGTTCGTCAGAACTTCTGCGATCGCCGTGCTGGCTCGTAGAAGACGAAATCATTTTATCTTTAGGGACGAACGCTATTAAAACGAGCATTACATTGGCATTTTTATTTTAGCAGGAAGAGAGATTCCTTGACTCATTTATTTTATTTAATGTATTTATTTTCGCCACTTTCCATTACCCCTGCTTTGTTGCATTTTTTATTATTAAAAATTGTATCACTTGATTATATTTGTTAAATTAGTAGCTATCACAAGCTGCGATTTCCAACACGCAATATTCTTTTTATGTTATTCGTGTACGTACATATATATGTTATTTATATATTGTTTGTATGCATTATATTTGATTTTTTGCTTCAATATCATAATAAGTTCTTTTAAGTGTGTAATCAAATGATCACGTCTAAGAGTATTGATTGTATTCGTATTCGAAACTTTTGGAATCAATATATATTAATAGCCCGAATTAAACCACTAGGTCACATGGTTAACCTAATTAAAAATGTCTAAAATATAAAAAATAAAATTGAAGTACATTTCTTTCTTTTTTTTAATCTTAATAATAACGCTTTATTTTAAACTCACACACTCATATGCCCTTGAAAAAATTCGAATTTATAAATTTTTGATCACCAACAAGATACTTTCATCATTGCATTCGGACAAATTGAAATATATTTCAATAATAGGTATAGGAGGGAGGGATAAAGAAATCTCCACCAAGAATTGGAAAGTATCTATATGGAATAATGCATCATTAGTAATTTGTAATACAAATGAAAGAAACAATATGCCATAGACCCATAGTAGTACTAGCCTATTGATGATGTAGCATAATTGAAAATTTATAAGTAATAGTTTCAAATAATTATAGAAAAGACATCATGCATATATTTTTATCATAAGATTTTAAACAATCGTAAACGTCGGAATTGATGATACTGGATTTATTTTTAATGTTGAGCGATATCAATTCCAACAAAAGATAAATTATATAATTATGAAATAAAATATCCCCAACTCAAAAAAATAATAATAATAAATTAAGAGACAACATATGAATATTTTCATAGAGTTTTGATACCAACAAATTAAATGGAAGTCTGCCTGAAGAATTATTTCTTTTCTATAAATATTATGTGTATGTATATATGGATAGACAAAACATCCTTTTACTTTTGAATTTCTCGAATTGAAACCCTTTATAAAAACTAAACTCTCTGAAACAATGGGTCCCTAATTCGAAAAAACAACAGTGCATTTTTCTTATAAAACTAAAATTCTTAATTATAGAATCGGTTGGGGATTATCTAATTTGACGCTTCTTGGTTTTTGAGCATATACAGATGGTTTTAATGACCTTTACCAGCAAAGACTTGTATGAGACTAACTCATCATATTTAGTTTGTGAAACATATTTCATAAATAATGTATTTCATTTTTAAAAAAATGACAAATTCATTTTATTTAAATTATATGTTTAAAATATACTCCCTCCGTTCCGGTTATATAGTCCAGTTTGATCTTGCACGTTTGTCAAAAATTATTTAATATTTAAACAAACTTCAAACATTACCCTTATTTAAAATATTAATTAACCTCTTATTTTCATAATATTACATTTAATATTCTCATTTTCCAAGATTATTCAAAGATGTAATGGTAAATGAGTAAATGACCATATAAAAACAATACCAAATATAGAAATTGGACTATATAATTGAAACACCCTAAAATAATAACCCGGATTATATAATCGGACGGAGGGAGTAATAATATATTTATTTAAATTAATCGTCTTGGATATCAAGCCCGCTGGACCCGTTTCCGGCCTGTTATTCGTCGGATCCCAACCAAACCCTGACTGGGTTCGGGTTACACGCGTGGATTAGACCGCTCTTCAAGCTTGAAATGTCTTCTTCTCGGATCTGCAGCACCTTGACCTTCTAGGCTTACAGATGTGCACCGATGTCTTGCCTTTCACATTTTAAGGTCGAGACTTTTGGCTTAGAACTCATCTGATGTGAGTCCTTGCCATCCAACCGGCCGCAGGTGATGGATTGAAGGTGTAGGGATCTAAGGCTACACCCAACGCTCACAGATTCACTCACCGGAGACAAACTCAGGCCACAAAACACGATTTAGGCTAGAGAGAAAGGGAGTGCGGTGGAATTAGAATTAGGGTTTGATCGCATAATGTGTTCGCACCGGATCAAGCACAGATATATAAGGACGGGTCGGGTGTAACCACCCCAACTGAAATCAATCCAAAACCCGAACCAAGGGAACCAGTCCATAAATCGAACCAATAAGCTAATGGGCTCGGATAAATAACCCAATATGCCAACACTATCACAATCTCCACCTTTGGCCGGGGTGTAAAGACGAACCATTTATTAGGTTGCCATCATCGCCAGTGGCCTAGCTATACATGTACTAGGACTTTCTAGGCAAGGCAAAGATACACATTCACAAGGGACAAGTACTTGCACATAGCCAAACATTGACAGTTTAGAAAAATAAAATACCAACACATAGTTAACAACAATATCTAAACATCTTACCAACATAAGTTTGCAGCAAACAAGAGTAAGATTAAACTAATCAATATAGTAAAGCTACAAGGGAGGAAAGCTCAAAAGCATTCAACTATTATCAAAATTCAGGATTTGTTGGCAGGTTAAAAACTTTTCAAGAGGCAAGCATTTTGTGCCCATATCAGCTGGATTAAACTCAGATGTGATCTTCTTTAAGGTCACAATACCTTTTTCTACAATATCCTATTAAAATGGAACCTAACATCTATATGCTTAGTCATATCATGAAAGACAGGATTCTTACAGAGTTGAATAGCAGATTGAGAGTCAGAGAACATCACAGGTTTCATGCTCAAGAATCTGATTTCAGAAAGTAGACCCTTAAGCCATATAGCTTCTTTAAATGCATAAGTTATAGCTATGTATTCAGATTCAGTAGTGGATAAGGCAACAATGAGTTGTAACTGTGATTTCCAACTAACACATGCACCACATAGAGTGAAAACATACGAGGTAGTTGACTTTCTTTTATCCATATCATTTGCATAGTTTGAATCAACATAGCCAACTAAGTTCACACCATCAGGACACTTAGAAAATCTCAAACCCGTGTGTTGTGTGTGTTCAAATATCAGAGCAACCATTTAAGTGCTTCCCAGTGGGGCTTACGAGGATTTGAAATATTTCTGCTAAGAAGACTCACAAAAGAAGCAATATCAGGTTGGTACTGACCATAAGATGCATGACCGATCCAATAGTATTAGTATAAGGCACATGCTTCATTTCATTCATTTAAGGATCAGATTTGGGGCATTGATTCTTACTTAGCAGGAAGTGGGAGGCTAAAGGGACATTCACATGCTTAGCATTGTAATTGTTCATAGAAAACTTAGACAAAATCTTAGACACAAGCAAATTGATTCAATCTCAAAACAGAATTAGAACTATCTCTGACTATGTCCATTCCTAATATTCTCCTAGCACTACCTAGACCTTTCATTTTGAAATGTTTGCACAAATGTTCCTGGATATGGTTAATAGATTTCATATTAGGACTTACTGTTAACATGCCATCAACATAAAGCAATAAGAAAGTAGGCATGCTATCATCAAATTTAAAGTACAAACAATGATCATGAATGCTCCTAACAAACTTGAGTGATTTCATAACAGTATCAAATTTGACTCCATTGCCTAGGGGATAGTTTAAGACCATACATGGCCTTTTTCAAAAGGCAAACATGATTAGGAAATTTATTTTCACAAAAACCGTCAGGTTGATTCATGTATATAAACATCACCTAAATTGTCACCTGTAACAGTATTAGCATTAGAACTGCTACTCTCTCCTCTTTCTCTTTTAGGTTTGTTACGTTGTTTGATATAATGCCCTGATTCCCCACAATTATAACATTTTCTTCCCCTAATCTTATATTTAGACCTACTTCTGTTATCATACTGAGGTCTTTTTCCTTCTTTTACATTAGTGGAATCATTGTTCCTATTGCTCTTGTCATATCTATTCTTAGATCTACCCCTTACATGTAAAATCTCAATGTTACTGCCCCTGTTTCTAGCCTTACCACGTTTTACATTTTTTTTTTACTCTTAAGACCACACATGACAATTTCAATTGTAACAGAATCTCTGCCATACTTTATGGCAGATTTTACATCATTATAGGAGTCAGGAATAAAATTAAGTAAAGCAATAGGGGCATATTCATCAATATGTTCATCTCCAGTTAATTTTATATCTTGAATAAGCTTGTTAAACACATCTAAGTTTTCATCAATATCTTCATTCAGATCAAGCTTATATCTACTGGATAAAGAGGTGTCAGTGAACAATCTCTCAAGTTTATTCTAGGCTTCTTTAGCAGTCTTAACCTCTCCTAACTTTCTAAACACAGGGCCAGACAGATTCAACATTATAATGGAGTGTGCAAGTTCATCAATTTCAATGCGCTTTTTAGGGGTATCAGAATCTAAGTATTCAACAATAATAGCTCTTAAAACCTTTTGTTGAATCATGATGCTTTTAATCTTTTGTTTCCATACAGAGAAATCAGTTTTGCTATTCAAAGGGGTCATTGATAAACACTCATTCTGTGCATTTTATTGATGTGTTTATGTTTGGATTATACGTTAGACTAAGCCATTACGTGATGTTTTCATGCATTATTCTTATTCTTTAAGGAAATATTACGTTTGGTTCGTTTGATGTTGTTTTGCACAGATTTCATACGTTTTTGAGTGTGAATGAGATGATCGAGCAAGCATTTGACGGACTGCTCATGTTGGTTTGCATTGGGCAATCGAAAAAGATAGAATTTACAAGGAAATGTCGAGAGATGGAGCTACGTGACAAAACCGGCGATAAAGGCTTTGAAACCGGCGACCGAACCTCCACATCCGGCGACCGCATTCCAAACCGGCGATCAGCTCTCCTGGCCGGCGATCGTCCCTGCAAATCCGGCGATCAGCCCTCCACGCCGGCGACCGTGTCCCTCAGCCGGCGACTGCCCTGCACAACCGGCGACCGTGTCCCTCAGCCGGCGACTGCCCTGCACAACCGGCGACCGAGTCCCTCCTTCCCGGCGATTGCATCTCTATGCCAGTAGATCGCCGGTTCCGTCTTTTCCCTTCGTGACCAAACCGGCGATCCATTTCCCTTTCCCTGCGATCGCCGGACGTGTCCTCTCCACTCGCCAGTTCTGCAGATTTGACGTAAACCTTCGT
>JAPKLW010000103.1:84748-113290 GCA_026898455.1 Plectranthus barbatus | reverse complement strand
AATCCAAGGTTTTTATCAAGAGTAAACGTCCTTTTGCGCATCCGAGAGGAGTCACTAGGTCTTTTATTTCCATGTTATGGTTAAGAATCCGAGAGGGTCGCCTGATAACATTTTCGTGATTGCTCACATCATTGGAAATTAAATTGGGATTGAATTGCATGAAAACGTTGTTTGTTTAATATTCAAAGTGGATTGCCCTGGAATCCTATTTTCCCATTGTTTTCTAAAATATTTAATTACCCGTTTTATTTTATTTCTGCTCTTAAATCAGTCTAGTTAAATAAACCAAAACTACTTTATGATTTGCCTAGATAGTAGTACGATGTCTATGTTTTAGTGCTTGGTTGTGTTTCGAGCCTGCAGTCCTTGAGTTCGATAAATTATTACTTGCCCTCTGCAGTGGTCTGTACACTTGCAGCTTTAGCGCGTTGCGAAACGCCCTATCAGTCATACCATGAGTGCTTAAGCCAGAAGTCATTTTAACAGCAAGCAGAATGCAAATGACAAATAAAATGAACACAAAATGCAGGAATTCCTTATCACAGTATGAGGTATTCTCGCCAAAGCAAGTCAAATGCAGTATAGTAACAGGATTCAACAAGATTAAAACTCCACATAAGCCCGGTTTATACCACGGTAAGTTTATTACTTTTTTAGCACATAATGAAACAAATAATGGTTCAAGAAACAGCTAAACAGGTTGTTCATGCACATAGCACAAATCACAGCGGAAGACTCAAATAACCTAGAATTTTTACTTAGAACAAACATAACACCCAAGAAAACACACAATAGGGGATCCAATTTATTGTGGTTATCTGAACCAGTAAAGTGGATGTCCTGGGGATCGCGGTTGTCCGGACCGATCACCAGAACCATGCGAGAAGGGAGAGGGAAAATAGGATGTGTCCGATCACCACAGATCTGATCACCTAACTATTAAAAAGCCCTAAGAAACCCTAAAGAGTCAAGAGAAAGGTAGATGCATAGAAGAGAATGAGGGCGAAGAGATAGCGCGCTTTATACCTTAGCAGGGGCCATAGATGAGGGCACACTCGACTTACCTCCCGTACCCTGGGGCACTGACGACGTGGATCCTTCAGCAAGCAGGCGTGCGGATCCGCATCAACCTGGCTCTGATACCACTCTTGGGTATTAGGCCTGCTGGACCCGTTTCTGTATTGTTACTCGCCAGATCCAAACCGAACCCTGACCAGGTTCGGGTTCCACGTGCGGATTAGAATTGTCTTCAAGCTTGAAAATTCTTCATCTCAGATTCGCAGCACCTTGACCTTCTAGGCTTGCAGATGTGCACCGATGCCTTGCCTTTCACAGTTTAGGATCGAGATTTTTGGCTCAAAGCTCACCTGATGTGAGTCCTTGCAATCCAACCAGCCGCAGGTGATGGATTGAAGGTGTAGGGATCTAGGGTTACACCCAACTCTCACAGATTCACTCACCGGAGACAAACTCAGGCCACAAAACACGATTTAGGCTAGAGAGAAGGGAGAGCGAGTTTAGAGAGAGAAAGGGAGTGCAGTAGAATTAGGTTTAGGACGCGTAGAGCTGTTAAGTATGGAAAGCAAGACTAAAGAGAATACACAAAATGTTGTAACCCCACTGGAGAATCGGCCTCGATAACACGTTGTTGCACGCATTTAGAAACTTAACTAGGAACAAATATCATCGTGATCTTTCTACAGTATGCAAAGATAATAAATTTGAAAAAAAATTATCTCGCAGGTAGGGGTGGGAATAGGCCGGGCTACCCGATAGGGGCTTACGGCCTAGCCTACCACAGGCCAGGCCAGACCAATTTCATAAATAGGTCAGGCTTAGGCTATTTAAAAAGTCTATTTAGCTAAGTAGGCCCGGGCTCAGGCTCGGAAATAGGCCTACTAAGCCTGACAGGCCGGTCCATGAAAATAAACATATATTATATAATTTATTAAATATGTTTATTATCTAGAATTAAAAATTTATTTATGATATATGAATAAAAAATAAGTTAAATAAACCATTTGTTACTAAATAATGTATTTATCTAAATTATTAAATGTATTTTCTATTGAAATAACATAATATATTTATAACGTAAAAATAAAATATATATTATAAATTTTAAGTAGGCTCCCATAGGCTTTATACATACTAAAAATTAGGCCTAATTTATTAAAAAGGGCAGACTTAGGCCTACAATAAATAACAGGTCAGACTCATGCCTCTTCAAGTTATAGCAGACCCAGACCTTCGGGAGTCGGGACCAAAGCCCAGCCTAGCCCAGCCTATTCCCACCCCTACTCGCAGGAAAACACATATTGCATTTATCTATCAAGTTCTTCATTATATAATATAACTTCATGCATTATATTATGCAATTTATTCATTAAATAAGAATTCGTGTATTGTTACGACAATTATAATCACTATTTTTCATTTTTTACGATGATTTTTAAATCGAAACATATTCAATAGGCTTTTCGTTTGAAAGATAATTAAATTACCTTTAATTTGATATATGATACATGAAAAAAATAATCTAAATCGAAGGAGTTATGAGCATTTAAAGATTTATGATGATTTTAGAGGAGAGAAAAAAAAATATTACTCCCTCCGTCCCACAAGAGTAGTCTCATTTCCTATTTTTGTTTGTCCCATAAAATAGTTTTATTTTCCTAAAATGACAAACTTTTTCACACTCACCAATAAAATATTAATTTCACTACACTCAAAAATATTGGTAACTGTACCCGGGAGAAATGGGACTACTCCTGCGGGATGGAGGGAGTATAAAATTACTCTTCATTGCATGTTAGACTACACTATAATGCAAACGAGATTTATTTTGTCTTGAGCGTTGGATCACAAATTTGGATGACCGTGATTGGTTCTTATGTTCACATGGTATGGGGAGTTCTTATGTGATCACTCCCATGTGAGAAAAAAGAATAAATCATATACATTAGATCTTAATAAATCAATGATTGATATGCAGTCAAGCAACAACTAAAACACAATCGAACAATTGCTCGATTGTGTTTTAGTTGTTGATTGATTGTATTTCAGTTGTTGATTTATTTTATATCAATTATTGATTTATCTAGATCTAATAGATATGATTCATTCTTTTTTTCATAAGGAATTTTTTTCTCACCTGATCTACTATTCTCTAGTATCCTTGTGAAGAACAAATTAAGCAAAAAAAAAAGGAAGAAAAATAATTTAAGGGATGTTGCTGCAATAAATATATTATATGGAGTATAAACTTTAAATAATAAAAATATTTCGATTGATCAGTTTTAAAAAAGCTTCGCTTGAATTAAATAAATTATTTTGTAGTTCTAGTGGAAAGTTTAAGGTTTGCAAAAAATTATAAAAATATCATTGCATTTTTATTAAAATCTCAACCACAAAAGCAATTCCCATACATTACTTGATTTATATTTGACCATTCGTATATCATATATGTATAGGTTTTGTTTCAAATGAGTAATGTATTTACTATAAGTTCAATATTTTATGCTAACATGCTAAAGAAATAATAACTTTTATGTTAGTGTGAATTTATTTTACTAATATACAAACTAATGTAATATATTAAAGTAATGAACAAGCTCTTCATTAACACGCTTGACATAAAAATGATTTTGATTCTCATGAAACGAGAATAAAAACTCTCGCCACTACCAATAAATGAGTATTGTCATTATAAAATATCTAAAAGATAGTATAATTGTTCATTCAAGATTTAAAATATGAATTCTTAATGTTTTTACCTGAATGATCTTAAAATTTTCAATCGAAAATTTGATATTGAGATCCTAGCTAGATTGAAAATTTTATAATCTTTCAAATTTTAAATTAAGAATTTTTTTTGATATTTTATATTCTAAATTGAGAATTCATCTTTTTAGTTTTGAATTGATTATTAAATTATCTTTTTAAGTTAAAATAAGTCTGAAGAAAACGAAAATAATGGCAAAAATTTGCATTAGGCACGCCTAAACGGTTTAGGCGGGTTTTTATCCATACTCAAATGAGTTCACCCTTTTATTAATCCAATTAAGGTAAAATAGATGTGTTTGAGTTGCCGCGTAAACCGTTTAAGCGCCTAACCTGAAACCTACCCGAAAATAATTGGGTCCATGATCACAGTAGCAAAATAAAAATCGAAGTCAGTGTAGGGAAATAATAAATCTTTATTTCACTCAAGGAAAACAAAATACAATACATGTATTTATACTAAGTAAGTAAACCTAATCTATGTATAACTAGGAAAGATACAAGATATACACAAATCTAAATACAAGATATGAGATAATAACCTAATATATCTAAATACCCCCCCCCCCCCCGCAAGCGAAGACTAGGATAGTCGAAGCTTGGTACAAAAATATTCAAAAAGTTTTCTGGATAAGCTCTTGGTGAAGATATCTGCAACTTGATCTTCTGAAGGAATGAACTTTGTGCACAATTGGTTTGAACTAACCAATTCACGAACAAAATGATAATCAATATCAATATGTTTTGCACGTTTATGGGAAACCGGGTTTTGAGTGAGAAATAAGGCGTTGGAATTGTCAGAATATATAGACGGCGGCGAGGCGAGGTGGATGTGCAAATCTCGAAGAACATGGACAACCCAGAGAACTTCGGATGTCGTATTCGCAATAGCACGATACTCCGATTCACAGCTGGAACGGGACACAGTCGGCTGTTTCTTGGCACTCCAAGAAATGACGTTGGGACCCAAAAATAGAGAATAACCATAGGTTGAACGGCGTGTGTCCGGACAGCGAGCCCAATCGGCATCTGAATAGCCAACTAAATCAAGAGAACCACGTGAGAAGGTGAGACCATAATGAACTGTACCCTTTACATAGCGAAGCGTGCGTTTGAGGCCTTGAAAGTGCTCGATGGTAGGAGCTTGCTGGTATTGACTCAAGGTGTTTACAGAGTAGGCGAGATCTGGTCGAGTGATTGTGAGGTACTGCAGGGCACCAAGGATGGAGCGATAAAGTGTTGGATTTTCATAAGACAGACCATCCTTTGCAAAAGTGGCGCCTGGAGAAAGCGGAGTAGAGACCGGCTTCGTGAGTAACATGTCAGCACGCTTTAGGATGTCGAGGGCATACTTGGATTGCGTTAGCCTCAGTCGATCATCCGGATAGGAGGCTTCAAGACCCAAGAAATAACTCAAACGACCAAGATTCTTTGTAGAGAATTCTGAATTCAGGCGAGACATGAGAGTCGAGATTGTAGAAACATCATTACCAGTGATAATAATATCGTCAACATAGACCAGTAGGTAGATCAAAATATGCTGTTGTTTGAGGACAAACAATGAGGTATCGGCATTGCTGCAGAGAAAACCAAGAGACAGAATAAACTGGCGAAACCTCTGGTACCAGGCAAGAGGTGTCTGACGAAGATCATAAATTGCCTTTTGAAGACGGCAAACATGTGTGGGACGCGTAGGATCAAGAAAGCCAGGTGGTTGTTCCATGAAGACCGGAGTGGACAAAACCCCATTTAGAAAGGCATTTTTTACGTCCAGCTGATGCAGAGGCCAAGAATTCATAACTGCAATAGCTAGAACAATGCGAACAGTCGAACCTTTACCACAGGACTGAAGGTGTGAGTGAAATCAAAACCAGGAACTTGACTAAACCCTTGAGCGACAAGACGGGCTTTGTATCGCTCAACTGTACCATCTGCTCGTAGCTTAGTGCGGTAAACCCACTTCGAGCCAACAATATTAGTATCCAGCGGCTGAGGGACTAAGGTCCAAGTGCGATTCGCATGAAGCGCCTTGAGCTCCTCTAGCATAGCATCCGTCCATTGAGGAACTTTAAGAGCAGATTTAATACCACGCGGCTCCGGTAAAGCTGTAGAAGTAGAATAAACAGAAACCATATTTAAATCAATCGGATACCGTGGCTTGAAGATACCTGCTTTGGCGCGCGTTTGCATGGGATGACAGTTATCCGGAGGGACGGGAATAGGTTCGACAGGCTGGACCGGCGAAGGGGGGGTCGACGGGATTGGGTTCGTCGACTGGAGGCATGATAGGAGCAGGAACGACAGGTAAGGGGTCATTGGGAAGACAAAGAGTGCATGAGGACTTTGCATGAGAATTAGGGTTAGGGTTTGCATGAGAAGTAGGGTTAGGGTTTGCATGAGAATTAGGGTTAGGGTTATGGGATGGAGAAGAGCCGCGACAATCATCAAAAATTGACATGAGGTCGAGACGAGTCAACGGCGAGGGAGAGGAATTTCGAGAAAAGGGGAAGAACGACTCATCAAATTTGGCATGCCGGGTGATATAGACACGGGATGAGTTCGGTTTGAGACAGCGGAAGCCTTTGTGATTAGGGCTATAGCCGATAAAAACGCAGGGCAGAGAACGCGGCTGAAGCTTATGCTTTGTATAGTCGCGAAGACACGGAAATACACGACACCCAAAAATACGGAGAGAGGCCAGAGATGGCGGTTGGTGAAAGAGTAACTCATAGGGTGATTTGTTTTGAAGAGTGGGACTAGGAAGACGATTTATGAGATGGACGGCTGTACTAAAGGCTTCTACCCAAAGGTGTAGAGGAGAGGAGGATTGAAAGAGTAGAGAAAGACCCATTTCAGTTATGTGCCTATGTTTTCGTTCAGCCCGACCATTTTGAGAAGGTGTATATGGACATGAAAGAAGGTGATGGATGCCGTGTTTAGAAAAGTGAGACTTAAGCCGAAGGTTTGTAAATTCAGTTCCACCATCGGATTGAAATTTCTTAAGTTTACATGAAAATTGATTCTCAACAATGGCATGAAAGTTGAGAAAGATGTCATAAAAGTCTGATTTAGCACGGAGAGGATAAAACCAAGAGAAACGAGAGAAATCATCAATGAAAATTGCATAATAACGAAAACCAGACATAGAAGTAATCGGGGAGGGACCCCATAGATCACAATGTACTAGGTCGAGAACATGGGAAGCTCGACTTTCAGAAACAGGAAAAGATAAATGCGAGTTCTTAGCTAGCTGACAGGAATTGCAAAGACTAGACCTAGAATTTAATGAGGAAAAGGAAAGAAAACCAAGCGTGCGGAGAGATTGCAGAACTTTGGAAGAAGGGTGACCAAGGCGATTATGCCAAGTTTCCACAGAGGCGGAAGGTGGGGAGTTATGATCAGTAGCCGTGAGGGCAAGGGCCGGGTCCTGGAGAACGTACAAGTCATGCCTACGCACGCTGGTAGCTAGTGTCTTGCCGGTGCTCCGAGTCCGAATGTGGAACTGCGCATCAGTAAACAAAACATCCACAGGATAATCGTGAGTTAGTTTACTAACAGATAAAAGATTTTTCGTGATTGCAGGCACAACAAGGACACGATTTAAATGTAAGGAATCTGAAATATTAAAAGAACCCGTATGGGTAATATCAAGACAGGCACCGTTACCGACAGCGACGCGATCAGAACCTGAATAAGGGGCCACATTATCAAGAGACTCGGGGTCGGCTGAGATGTGAGCCGAGGCGCCCGTGTCGAGGTACCAGTCAGAGGTGGAAGAAGGTGCAACAGAGCACTGAGCCGAAAATGCCTCTGCTAGTTGGGCCGTAGGTTGAGGCTGCGAAGAACGAACGAACGAACGATCAAACCGTTTCGGACAGTCGAAAGGGTCGTGATCAAGTTGGCGGCAGAAATAACACCAGGGCTGTCGTTTCTTCTTAGACCCGTTGTTAGACTTGCCTCGGCCACGAGAAGAAGAATTCTTCCCGTTGGATGGACGAGACGTTTGAGCAGCGTGAAAGACGGCAGGCTGCAAGCTAGGCGAGGAATCCGAGCCGCGAATGAAGAGCTCATGGCTTAGCGCTCGGGCCAAGAGCGTGTCAAAGTCAGGAAGGCGGTCCTGAGCCATTTGGGCGGCTGTGAAGGTGGAGAAGGACGAAGCTAATCCCCGGAGAAACCAGTGGGACTTGTCCGTGGGATCGATCGATCGACCGATAGCCGAAAGCTGATCACAGAGCCCCTTGAATCGTCTGCCATAATCTGCAACAGAAAGATCACCCTGTTTGATGGATAGAAGATCGTCCTTCAAACTTAATTCCCGGGCTTTAGATGAATGACTGTATTACCGAGATAGGGCCGTCCAGACATCGCGAGAAGTGGCACAGCCGATTATGACGGCCATAGACTCCTCGGTCAAGGTGGAAACCAAGAACAACTTGATTAACTGATCACGAGAATACCATTGAGAGTACTCCGGATTGACGGAGGGTGCGCCGGAGGCAGACACGATCGAGCGCTCGGGCGCTGGCAGGGTTCCATCGATGTATGGAAGAAAATTCTGCGTAATTAATAACGGTTCGATCTGAGCGTGCCAGAGAAGATAATTGGAGGAAGTAAGTTTGATGTTGACCATGTGAATGATCGTGGATAACGGTAAGGTCGGAAGAGCCGACGGATCGACGGCAGCGGCCATAGAGAATAGGGTATGGCGGCACCGAGGAGAAATAAGGGTGGAGGAAATTAGGGTTTAGGTCAAGGTATGGCTGATACCATGTAGGGAAATAATAAATATTTATTTCACTCAAGGAAAACAAAATACAATACATGTATTTATACTAAGTAAGTAAACATAATCTATGTATAACTAGGAAAGATACAAGATATACACAAATCTAAATACAAGATATGAGATAATAACCTAATATATCTCAATAGTCAGGATAAGGTAAAAAAAATGGGGGGTGGAGGGGGGGGGGGGTGATGATTGAAGGTGGCGACACCTGGTTGTTGGTGGTGCAACACCGGCAACTATTTGCTTTCAAATCAAGAACTTTACAAACAGTAGAAATGGAATAATAATGTCTACAGGAATATTTATATATAATATTATAATAATGAAAAAACAAAGAATTAAACAGGAATTTCCAAAACGTATTGGTGTATCTATCCATCAGAGCCCAATTAACTTTAGCCGGCCTGACAGATTTCACCTCATTCAAATGTGAATGACCCCATGCCAGTACTTCTTTCTTCCCCCCTAAAATTCGCTGATGATTCTCTCTTTCTCTCTCTCCCACATTGCTTGGCTCTTCTGCTCATTCTTGAGCTACCTTTGTTTGGAGAGAGAGAGAGAGAGTTACTATCTCCAATGGGAAAGTTGCATTTTACTATCATGGAATCTACCCTTCTCAATGCCTTCACACGAATCTTGCTAGCTATTAATTAATAATTTTATAAGATAATTAGATTCTATTTGAGCTTTTTTTTCAAAAAAAATAGAAAAAAGAAGAGTGGTCATGTTTATATGTATAATTATAACACAAATGCTCTAATTCCCCCACAGTTGCTAATGTGATAATACAAAGTAGAAGATATGATAAATTATGGGTGTATTCAAAATCAATAATATTTACCTTTTCACTTACATGGCATTACCATATCATCCGTGATCATATTACCTTCATTTAGGATTAGTGCGCGTTGAATCGTTATCATATTAATTCGTTAAGAATACAAAATTTTGTTGCCATATTCATAGTAGGTCGTGTAATGGGATCGAATTCTTAACAGATCAATATCGTGTTTAATTCATTGTTATTATACAGGTTAATGTCAGGTTATCTTGCCGCGATGAAAATTATGAGTCCTAACTCATGGTGGGTGAGAGAGTATTTCTATCATATTATATACTTTATTGCAATAATTGAACATCATAAAAGATCAACTCCCTTTAAGGGTTTTAGGTTTCTTTGGCATCTAGATATTGCTTACTCAGATTTAGATGTATATAATTTTATTTTTTATTTATCAATTTTTATATATTTAAAATGTTGAAAAATTAAAATAAATTTATTAATTAATTACTATATATCTAAGAATCGTCAATGCTCCCCTCAAATGCTAAGCGTCGTCTAACTAATACTGAGTTTTACAAACTAGAATAATACTCCCTCCATCCCATTGAAGTAGTCTTACTTTCCTTTTTTGTTTGTCCCATAGAATAGTCTCATTTTTCTAAAATGACAACCTTTTTCATACTCACCAATAAAATATTAATTCTACTACACTCACAACTCTTAATTCTCGTGCCGAAAAGAAAAGAGACTACTTCACCGGGACGGAGGGAGTACATAGATATATGATGAAGTGTATTAGCTATACAATTCATATGCATAAAAAGAGATTGTTTTAGAATAAAAAATTTATTGCCGAATAGGCCCGAACAAAATAATTTGATAGCACGAGGCTCGTCTCAATTACCAGTCTTATTTATAATGTTTGACAATTTTTGACAGGATATGAATTCATATCATAACAATATAGTTAAACACGATACAATTTAAAAGGCAAGTTCTCAGATGAGATGGTTTTATTATTTTTATTTTGAGATAAATTTAATGATGTATTCAATTATTGAAATGATGTATTTCTTTATTGCCAATGATGTATTTCTTTAAATAGAAAAAAATAAAATATGAAAAAAATAAAATGATGTATTTAACTTATTGAAATGATGTATTAAGGTCCGTCTCATAATAAAAAATGGTGAGATAGTCTCTTACGAGACCAACTCAATTTAAAATGATACGAACACGACGAAATATGAACACGATAATTACCTATTAAAAACTCGAGAATTATATGTTAACACGAAACGATAATCATCTATTAACATTATATTGACACAAATATGACGACACAAACACAACTTTACGAACATGATAATCTTTTTAGAGAGACATAATGGCAACACAATATGATTATCGAATAACACGATATATTATTGGATAATTCGACCCAATACGAACACAACACGAAATATTGTATTCTTAATGGATCGACATAATAATGACCCAACACGCACGAGTTACCAGTCCTACTTATTTATTTGCAGGTTATAGGCCCAGGTTATATTTTATTCATTTCTAATATTTGTCAATTTTACGCTAAACTCTAAAGATTGTGGATGTTTCTCTAACTAGCTCAATGTAATAATTTAAATTCAAATTGTTCTTTTTAATTTTTATAAAAATAATATAATTATTTGCAAGATTATATTTTAATTAAAAATGTTGTCCATTTTCGCATTTTAATTTCTAATGTTTATAGCGTAAATATTGTAAAATTTATGCTGCCTTTTTATAAAAATGGATAACAGTAGGGGATTAAATTGCAACAACCAATAAACATTCAGAATTAAGTTATAATTTTATAAACTTCATAAATTAAATTGCACATAAGGCAAATGTTAGGAGTCAAAATAAAATTTTATATGCTTTGTAAATTAAATCGTGAAAATTGACAATACATTAATTTAATTTAATTTTAATTTGTGAATGTAAGGAGTTAAGATTCAAAAGTATACATGCATTATGAACTTAATAGCACTTTTGTAATGTAAGGTTATATATTTTTGTGATCTATAAATGTTAAATAATTATTATCAAAATGGGCAAATATAAAGAACTAAACTACAATAATATAATGCATCAAATTATTCATCATGTTTGACTTGTATTTGAATGGAATACACCCAATTTCAGATATATATCAACATTAATCACCAATATTCTCAAACACAATTATCTAAGATCTGTCATGGTAAAATTACTTTTAATTTTTTTTTAGTTTAATTAATTGAAAATCATAGGCAACAATATTTTGATTATTTGATGGGAGTGTTGTATATGTATGGTTATACTAAAAGGAAACTGATTAAAACTGATAAGAATTTAATGATAAATAGGAGTTTGAGAGGTACAACATGTTTCGCATATTTCATAAAAAGTTCAAAGCTAAAATCAATATTCATTCGTTGTCATTTCGTTTGTCTGAAAGCCATCGTTGGTTTCTCAATTATTCTTTCCTCTCAATCATACTGTATTGTCCCCTCTTGCTCATAAACTTTTAGAATGCCAGACCCAAAGTGTGAGAGAGAGAGAGAGAGAGACGACATGCATATATATGTTTGCACTTGATATTTAAGTTTTTATTTATGTTATGATTTTTTTACTTGAAATGTTTTGCAAGTCCCCTATTTTGTCGTAACTTGGGTACACTACAAATCTTTAGGTTTTACATATGATTTAACTGTTGGATATGAGATCTGTGATACAAGACTGAAAATACTGCAAGAAATAAAGTCTAGTACCTCAAGTTTTTACAAGTAAGACTGCAAGTTGCTAGTACGAGAATAAATAAAATAAAATGGAACTAAATAAATAGTTGAGTCGAGAAAGCCCTCTTCCCGCAAGATGAATTCGCCAACGTAGTGCTTGTTAATCGGCGATCGTCCCCAAAGGTAAAACGACTTTGTCCTTTACGAGACAGCACCGCAAATCGCAAAGGCTTCGACGAACTGAACGGAGGTGAAACTGAGTTGCTTAAAAACAACGAATAAGATGCAGCAATATTGGAAAAAGATGCAGTATCTGACTATGGAAAATGTCTCGTGTCGGATGTCTAGGCGACAGGGGACATGACATCTCTATGCATGCCTATTTATAAACATGTACCACCTTGGGGAGCCTGTCTGTTGCGGACGCTGCAATCAACACCGAGCCGTTACAGGCGGGAGACACAGCCATAACCGACGCGCCAATCACGGAGGCGCATGTGTGAATTGACCCACGTGAATAATGTGTTGAAACCGCCGTTCAACACACAATTCAACACGTGACTGACATGTCATCCACGTCATATGCATCGTGTGCTCCACGTCGACAGTCTACATGTCGAACCCGCAGGCTAACTTCAAGTGCCCAAAAATATAAGGCACAACGGACCAAGCCAAGCCAAGGGCCCAATGACCACCCAAAGACCAATTACCAAGAATCGAGATTGGGCTGCGTCGGGGCACGGGCGCTCGGCCAACGGCCTCACTAAGGTCGTAGGTCGGGGCGGGGCGAGCGGCGGCGGTGCGCGAGGACGCCACTGGATGCCACATACACTGCACACACCTCAACCACTAAAGTTTGGCAAAAACTTGCGTTAGGCACGCCTAAACGGTTTAGGCGGGTTTTATCCATACCCAAATGGGTTCACTCATCCCAAATAGAGTTTATTAATGCCCAATTAGGGTATATTAGATGGGTTTGGGTTGGGTTAATGGATAAAACCCGCCTAAACCGTTTAGGCGTGCCTAACCTGAGACCTTCCCCTAAGGTTTATATACATAGATTAATTAGTTTAATTAATCAATGTGAGATACTTCATTTATTACATAACTACTTATGTAATAATCTCACCAAACGTGTCACTTCGTGGACTCATTTCTCACTCACCGAAATTCGAATTTGAGAAAGTAAATATACCACGATCATCTACTCGTCGCGTAAATTATGTTATTAATATTTAATTTCAACAAAATTAAATATTTCACATTAAAAATTTACACTAAAATCTCCGAATTATCAACATTCACTTATATATTTAGAGAGAGATACAAAGGAAATAGAGCCTTAATTTCCAAATGAAATAGATTCTAAAAGAAAAATAAACTAGAAATAGTGTATCTTGTTGCAAAAAAATAATAATGAGGTGGGATATATGAAGAAAAAGCGGAGCCAAAAAGTTCGGTATTCGACAAGTAATATTTATAGTTACTAACTTAGGGTTTGTTTAGATTGGGTAACAACATAAGCCTCATATGCTTATAATTTGTTTTTCGGGTATGCTCATGACCTAGCTTTATTCATTTCTTATATTTTCACATGTATTTTTGGCATGCTCACCATTCCTATATTTTTCCTTTTGGTTTCTAAACAAAAAAAATAAAATAAAATAAATAAGAGTTGGTCTCCTAAGAAACGGTATCATCATTTTTTAGTGTGAGGCGGACCTTAATACATCATTTTATTTTTTAATATATTATTTTTTTACTGTAAAAAAATTACATTATTTGCAACAAAGAAAGATATCATTTATAATTAAAAAATACATTATTTCAATAAATTAAATACATTATTAAATTTATCTCATAATAAAAATAGTAAGACCGTCTCATTTGAATGTTTGCCGATAAATAATGTACCACATATATAATGCATGAGTACTAAAAAATGTGTACATGCATTAAAAGTATTATAGTGTAACAATACCCCACACTCCTGAATGACTCGAAATCAAACTCTTCTTAGCATCACATCAATTTAATATTGTTACTTAATTTCAAGAAAATGTGAGTTGTATTTGATTTATACTTAATAATTGAATCATTTGAGGTTGTTGGTTTTGAATGTCTAAGTTTATGTGGCGATTTAATTTAATTTACACTAAAATATGAAAAAGGGTATATAATTTAGGCAATTTAAAATTTTTAATGTTATTTTGGTGGTGGATGTTGATGCAAATGGGTGAGTGGGAGGATGAATGGAGGCCCAATTATTGAGACTGGCTATGCAATAGAATTCAGGCCTTATTTGTTTTCTAAATCTTCACGAATATCTAAAGCCTTATTTATATATCAACAGTATAAGTCGGTGAGCCAGACCAATTTCATAAACAGGTTAGATTTAGGTTATTTAAAAAATCTATTTATCCAAGTAGGCTCAGACTCAGGTTAAAAAATAGGCTTACTAAGCCTAACAAGATCGGTCCATTTAAATACTTATATATTATTTAATTAATTAAATATATTTATTATCTACAATTTAAAATATATTTATGATTTATGAATAAAAAATATATTGAACAAATTATTTGTTACTAAATAATGTATTTATTTGAATTATTAAATATATTTGCTATTGAGATAATATAATAACTTTAAAATAAAATATACATTACAAATTTTAAGTAGGTTCCGATAGACTTTATACTTGCTAAAAATCAGGCATATTAATTAAAAAGATCAGCGTAAGACTTACAAAAAAGCATAATATACATAATAGGCCGGGCCTATGCATCTTCAAATTATAGCAGGTCCAGGCCTACGGGACCAAAGTCTAGCCTTTTCCCACCCCTAATCAACACGAATTCAAAAAAAAAAATTTATAGATGTCATTTTCAAAGTATAACGGTGAAAACATTTTACTTATAATTAAAAAATTATTAATTTAAACTTTTTCAAAAATTTATGGATGTATGAGTTTAAATAAATATATCACAATAAAAAAATCAATTCCAACCCTGATCAAATTGAAATGCTAAATTTCACATCGAATTTTAATTGGAATTAAAAAACAAATTGATAAATATTCTATTATTTAAGTAAGTCAATTTTGATAAATTGAATATGAATATTCGTTAACGAAGTTTGATAAACTCGATCAAATATGAAATATTTAAATAAAATATTGTTTACGTAAATTTTATGCATATGTAATTATTTGAAATAGATGGAAAAAAATATCGTGACTCGTGCGCTCAACTAAAAGGCGGTAAGGAAAAAAAAAAAAAAAGAATAAAGCGAAAAAACAAAGAAAGGGGAAAAAAAAAAAGCAACTAATATCAGCCAGGCAGCCAGCGATTCCCTCGCTCTCTCTATCTCTGACATTGATGTGCTGCTGATCCATCTATCTATTGCTCGTCGCTATTATAATTTATCATCAAAGATAAGTAGGAAATTGGAGAGGTTTTTATCTCGGAGAGAGAGATTGATTCGATCTGAGTGTAGAAGATGGCGGAGGGTGGAGGCGGATGTTGTCCGCCGATGGATCTGATGCGCTCGGAGGCGATGCAGCTCGTGCAACTCATTATCCCCATCGAGTCGGCTCACCTCGCCGTGTCGTATATCGGCGATCTCGGCCTCGTCCAATTCAAAGATGTACGCGACTTATTTACTTCTTCTGTTGTTTATGTCGCTTTAATTGATCTAGTGGCGATTTGTTTGCGGCAATGTGATGCATCTAGGGTTATGAATTTGTTGATTTTGGCGCTATAAGTTTATTGATTGGCGAGGACTTCATTGCTTATTGTTATATGATGGAGGAGAAGAAAAAGAGATTATACGAAGTGTAATTGTAAATTTTAGATTGACGTGCTAGAGTGGCAAGTTATAATAGCCATTGCTCAAGCAACTGATTTATGCAGTGGCGCTTTTTCGGAGTTATGATTGTATGTAGGAGTCAGGAGATAGCAGGGTTTGATTGGCCTTGTGTTCTTAAATAAGGGTTTGTGCGAATGTTATTATATATTCATGCGCTCGAGTAAGGATTGTTTTATGTGAAGTACTAACCAGGGTTTTGTATGAAGATATCGCTATCATTTAATATAGTGTTTTGCTAATTATATTCTTTGACGTTATGTTTAATCAAATCTGTCACTGAACTTTCTCTTTTAATTTCAAGTGCATCATTATTTGTCATGGTTTATTTAGGGGGAGTTTTTGAAATACTTTTGTTAAGTTAATATGGAACGGCTTGTTATGAAGTTCACTTAATGGAGTGTAGCTGAAGTTGTTGCATCTCAATCCTCAATATTAATACGGAACTCTGCAAGTCTATTTTGCCGGGAACAGCCGCAGCTCTGCAGAATGTCTTGTTTTGAGATTTTGAATATGGGTTGTCATACTGTAGTTGAAACTTAGTTCTTGACTGGATCTATCTAAAATCCGTTTGATTTATGTTTAATGTTGATGAGAAGTTACTGGTATTAGTTTTATTTCTATTTATTAAAAACCTTTCATCTTGATTGGAATATCGAGTTTCTTTAATGCGTGTGAGAAGCCAATGTTCTGTTAGACTTATGAGTCATTATTGATAACAAAGTTTCAGTCCTCTCTTCCATAAAATTGTGATTAGAAATGTAGGATTAAGGAGCGATGGAAAACTGTTCCCTTGAATTTTTTCAGCTAGTATGTTGTTGTTATATTCTTACTGATGTCGTTCGTCGGGGAGTTTCTTTTCCATGTCAGTTGCTTTTGACAATCAGCATTTTATTTGCATTTTTGCTTTTTATGACCTTCCCCCAGCCTTGAATAAATTCTTGACTTCTTCTCATCTATCAGCTAAATGCAGAGAAAAGTCCATTCCAGAGAACATACGCCATTCAGGTAAATATTTGTGATTTTATGATTTTAAGTGTTACTCATCCATTCTGTTTTGATTAATTGCATTTTATTGCTAACTGGGCAGTGTTCTGCCATACTGGAAAAGCATGTAGGTAGTCTATTATTTTGAAATATAATTGAATGCAAGTACTTCAAGCAACAAAATGTTTGAAAATTTTAATAGATATTGTATCTATCTTTTGGGTGGCTAGAGTAATAGAAATACCAATTATGCTAGCATTAATTCAATCGTTTCTTTAGATCAATGTCTAGGGAAGTACCAGTGACAATTATCTACTGTATACCATGTTTTTTCTTTAACCTAGTTACTAGGGGTGGTAGCATCACCCAATAGAAACCAAGACCATATTTTAATATTTAAAAAAAGGGGGGGGGGGGGGGGGCTATAAGAATAGAGGATCCCTAGTTATCTCCTCCCATTTATAGAATTGAATCTGAAATTTTTGCCAATATGTGTGAGATTTTGCTTTCTGCCATACCAAATAGATTTTCCAGATAGAAGAAGTTGATATACTATTGATTGTTTTTGTATCCTCCAAAGATTAAAAGGTGCGGAGAAATGGCACGCAAATTAAGATTTTTCCGGGACCAAATGACAAAGGCTGGGTTGGTGCCTGAGGTGACATTTCCAGCTGACGGCATTTCCAATTTAGATGACCTTGAGGTATCCTTAGCTTTTCAGAAATGCTTAAGTTGCACTGTTGTTGATTGAGTTAACCCTCTGTTGCATGTCATTCCAGGTTAAACTTGGAGATCTTGAGGCAGAGTTAGTTGAAATAAATGCAAATAGTGACAAGTTACAGCGCTCTTACAACGAGCTAGTGGAGTACAAGCTTGTTCTTCAAAAAGTATTGCTTTTCATTTTTAATTTTCTTTGATACTTTCCCACTTCCTCTATTGGTGTTATGTTTAAAGGAAGAGCCAAGAAGCTATTGCACAATTTACCATTTAGAAGATATAAAATGCTACTGCAGTATCATTTAGTATGCTAAAATACTCAGGTGTTTGTGTGGCATCACTTATTGTCAAGACTGAAGTCACTAGACTGAGCTTAAACAAACTGACCTGTGAGAAATAACTTCCTGCAAAATGTATATCAATTTCAAACCTGAGAGGAATAAATTCCTTTCTATACCAAAGAAAAGTTTCGCTCTGTGAAGATACACACACTTGACATGTCTTCCTATGCACCTTTTCTGGGTTATTTCCATCCAATTCAGCTGAAAAAAGCAATAAGATCGGTCAGAATATGTGACCATGAACAGTAGAATACACTTGTTTGAAGTTGGTGGAGTTGCACTGAATATATTACATAACATATTAACAATGGTGGATCACTAAAAAGGAAAAAACTAAATTTTCTTTTATGTATGTATTTCACTTGAAAATGCTTCCTTTACTAGACTCAGCTGTCACATTATTTTGCACTTTCCACCATATCTTATACTTAGTATCTAGTTGTTGACACAACTGCTGTTGCTTTTCCTAAGGCTGGCGAATTCTTTCAATCTGCCCTTAGCAGTGCTGAGGCTCGCCAAAGGGAATACACAAATCAGGGTGGGGAGGATTCTTTGGAAATTCCGTTATTATCTGAGCAGGTAAGAGTTTTTATACTTGCATTTTCCCTTTTGAAGGTCTTTTTCCTCTTTAATGGTGATCAATGTTGTTCTGTGTCATAGGAAACAACTACCGATTCATCCAAACAAGTTAAGCTGGGATTTATCACTGGACTTGTACCTAGGGGGAAGTCTATGTCATTTGAGAGAATTTTGTTCCGGACTACTAGGGGTAATGTGTATCTGAAGCAGGTTTCCGTGGATGAGCCAGTCGTAGACCCAGTGTCGGGAGATAAGGTCTCTGACATTTATATCATGCATTTTAACAGCACCAGGAATTATTTTTTATAATGCATCGTGCACACTATGATGATTATTTTGTCCTGTAAGGAGTTATTATTGATTTATTGTGTCAGTAACTTTATCAATTAATAGGTGATCAATTGTTTTGACCTGTGCCGGCTTTGAGGTTTTTTTAATTATATCTATCATGAATCAGCACTTCTAGTGTATAGCTTTTGATATGATTCCAGATCTTGCTCTGAAATGAATGTGTGAGGGTCATGCCATTGAGTTTCCAGAACTTCTCATGTATTGTGTGTTAGTAGTGATTATGTTTTCACTTAAGGCCTTCTAGAAGCATATGCTTTTTTATTAATAGCAATAAGAACATCTTATTGTTTACATACAAAAGTTATATTGTTTTGCTATCTGTTTAAGAGCAAAGATTTAATCATGATCAAGTAAGCTGATGCCTATGCATGCATGTGACAACTTTCTATTAACAAGTTGTACAGGGTAGAAGGACAATTCTCAGAGAATTCATTTTTGTTTCTTATGATATAGGTTGAGAAAAATGTATTTGTGGTTTTCTTTTCGGGAGAAAGGGCAAAAAACAAGATCCTTAAAATATGTGAAGCTTTTGGAGCAAATCGTTATTCTTTTTCTGAGGATCTCAGCAAGCAATCTCAAATGATCACCGAGGTATGTAGTTTTCTGCTATTGTTTAGACATAACTT
This sequence comes from Plectranthus barbatus, assembly GCA_026898455.1. Classification (NCBI taxonomy): domain Eukaryota; kingdom Viridiplantae; phylum Streptophyta; class Magnoliopsida; order Lamiales; family Lamiaceae; genus Plectranthus; species Plectranthus barbatus. Next base: position 93,704 of record JAPKLW010000103.1, on the reverse strand, counting down.
CTTTTGCTCGCAAGCATATGTGTCCCTTTATCAGCATTATTTCTCATGTTGTGTTGCTTCATTTTTAATTTTTTGTCTTTACTGGATCAATTTGAATTATTTGATTAAGGTTTTGAAGCTTTTATAGCTTGTCAGTATTAAATTTTTAAGGATCTAATTTTGTCATTAAAAGAAGAGGAGCATATATCTTTTTTTTATTGAGCTATCAACATCATGAGCTCTACTGAAATAGATTTCTCTGAAAACCTGCTATATCCGATCTTGTTTGGCCTTTCACCCTTAGCAATACAGGAACATGTACTCTCCAGTCTCCAAGTACTAAAAAACCAACAATTCACCTTCTGTTGCTGATGTAGTTGTTCTGATAGTAAAGCAGTGTAGTCTTCAGATCCAAGAGTCAAGACTTTGTTGTCTTTAAGTAGGGGATTTGATCTTTGAAGGATGTTTGGCAGATGAGGAATTTCAGTGTGCGTGGGCCTGTTTGTTTTGATTGCTTCATGTATTGGAGTATTAAATGCCATAGAATACAGAAAGTAGTTGGCACATAGAATAGATATAGTAGAATTCTTCCTAGCCAATATGCATTCTTGGACTTTTTCATGAATAAATGATATTCACCTAGTGTGATGTATGGAATACATGCAAGAGTATTCTTATCGCTTGATCATATAAGAATCAGACTGAGACAGGCATCCAATTGTCTTTAATTTTATTTATCGTAGAACTCAGTGGAAGCTCAAAGTGGCAACCTGCATCCAACCCCAAATTTTATTTGCCCTGATTGGTTGTGTTGGGTGTCCGTGAGCAAGTGTCCTCAAAAGAATATGAAATATTGCTGCATTTAGTTGCTTCCTTGTTCTGTGTGATGCTCCATTATCTAGTTTTTATATTCTGAGAAATTTTAACCTTTTCCTTCTTCTTCAGGTCTCTGCGAGAATATCAGAACTAAAGACTACAATAGATGCGGGACTTGTCCATCGGGGAAATTTACTACAAACTATTGGCGCACAATTCGAGCAGTGGAACCTCTTGGTATGTTTACTCATTGTTTAGCTGAAATATTATCTTCTACAAACTATTGACTGGTGACTCATCTTTTGCTGAAATCGCAGTCCTTCGCATGTTTTCCTAATGTTCCTTTTCTTGATGAGTCAATGGTGTTTTGTGCATTCATTAAAGTATATATTGTTTTATGCTGATAAAGGTGAGGAAGGAGAAAGCCATTTATCATACTCTGAATATGCTCAGTATTGATGTCACCAAAAAATGTCTGGTAGCAGAAGGATGGAGCCCTATTTTTGCAACAAAACAGGTTTGTAATCATTTGTTCTGATATCTTCCCTCTTTTTTGGGTGGGGTGAACAGCAGTGTCTTAAAAGTTAGCTTGATCTTAATGAGATTTTAAATTTAAAAGTCTGGAGAAATTTAAATTAAATGGAATTGAACTTTCATGCAGATCCAAGATGTGTTGCATCAGGCAACACATGACTCGAATTCTCAAGTTGAGGCTATTTTCCAAGTCTTACACACACGTGAGATGCCTCCTACCTATTTCCGAACAAACAAATTCTCTACAGCTTTCCAAGAGATTGTGGACGCTTATGGGTGAGCTTTTCACTAAATATGGTGTAGCTGTAATGGTGGAGTTACTTCTTAAAATTGAGTTACATATTCAATATGTGCTAGTTAATATGACTGCCCATGTTTAGAAACTCTGCATTGGTCAACAATCCTAAGAATATCACCAATTTGCTGGTGTTTGGTTCCCCAACCTGAGTTTTTAAGTTGATTTTTACTGTTAAACTTTTGTTGTTTCCTGCCGTTATGTAGTACAATGCAGTTAATTTCCCTCCCTTCCATTGTCTCGTGGCAGAGTGGCCAAGTATCAGGAAGCGAACCCCGGTGTATTCACTATTGTTACCTTCCCATTTCTTTTTGCGGTCATGTTCGGGGACTGGGGGCATGGTATATGCATTCTGCTAGCTACATTATATCTTATATTCAGAGAAAAAAAGCTCTCCAGTCAGGTTAGTTCTTGGTCTTCTACGTTAGTTATTTGAATCATAACAGTTGATTTGATTTAATGTTAGCTTTTTTTAGCAGCAGTAACCTGTATAGCCTTCTCTTGTACTATTCTATTTTCCTGCTGAATACACCACTTCGCCTGTATTTCACCCCATTATCTCTTGTCAGTATGATTATTATGTAATAGTATTTGGCTAAACTTTAAATTCTGAAATCTACACAAGAGTTGGTAACAAATGTACCTTTTTTATCTGCCATATCCAACCAGATGAACCACATTATAATGGAATGTAAAAGATAGAGTTGGTTGGTATAGTTTAGAGGTTTTGGAACCTTGAATAAATTAACTAATTACACTAAAGCTACTCTTCAAACTACCTGTGGTGAATTCCTAAAAGATCTCTTTTTGATTTTTATGTGATTAATGTAGAATGTTCCTGAAGATCTATATAAGCTTTAGGAAAAATACTCCTTGAATTGTTAAGTTGTATTCTGCTACAGGCCCTCTTGTTTACTGATTTCATTACACCTTACTATGCAGAAACTTGGAGATATCATGGAAATGACATTTGGTGGGCGTTATGTAATTCTGTTGATGTCACTATTCTCAATTTACACCGGGTTAATCTATAATGAGTTTTTCTCCGTGCCATTTGAGTTATTTGCTCCATCGGCCTACGTCTGTCGTGATCCAACTTGCAGGTATCTGATTAATCTTGAGTCGTATATTATTTTTTGAATGCTCCCTTCTGTTTACTAAAATATTCTGTTGCAGTGAGGCTACCACCATTGGGTTAATCAAGGGACGAGACACTTACCCGTTTGGAGTGGATCCTGCTTGGCATGGTACACGCAGTGAGCTGCCATTCCTGAACTCACTAAAAATGAAGATGTCAATCCTGATTGGAGTCGCCCAGATGAACCTGGGAATAATATTGAGCTATTTTAATGCCCTGTTCTTCAAGAATAGCATAAACACATGGTAGGTTCTCTGTTTTCTTCTGATATATAGAGATTATTTGAATTAAAATGTGCTCTTTCTATTTGTTATTCTAAAACACGAATAGTATAGTAGTCATTGTCTGTCTAAGTATCATTTTCTTAACTTATGTCCTTGTATTCCAGGTTCCAATTTATTCCCCAGATGATATTCTTGAACAGCCTGTTTGGCTATCTTTCTGTCCTTATAATCATCAAATGGTGCACTGGATCCCAAGCCGATTTATACCATGTCATGATCTACATGTTTTTGAGTCCTACAGATGAGCTTGGCGATAACCAGCTTTTCCCTGGTCAGAAGACAGTGCAGGTCGAGCTCTTTTAAAAAATATATATATAAAAAAATAAAAAAAGTAAAAAGAAAATACCAACTGTTGACGATATCTTCATTTCATTTTCAATAGAATATTTATTTCATTTTACATTAGATGTGTCAAAAACTTTTGTATTTCTCAGTTCCTAATTTAATTGAAGCTCATTTAATCTACAGCTTGTGCTATTATTTTTGGCCCTTGTGTCTGTCCCGTGGATGCTGCTTCCAAAGCCTTTCCTCCTGAAGATCCAACATGAAGTATGCAATTTTAAACACTCTTGTGTTTTTTTTTTTCCATTAGACATGTAGTTTTCATGTACCACGTTTTATCTTTCTTTTCTCCACTGTTCTTATCAGAGGCACCAGGGAGAATCCTATGCACCCCTTCCAGATGCAGCAGAGTCTTTGCAAACAGAGGCACACCATGGTGATTCACACGGTCATGAGGAGTTTGAATTCAGCGAAGTTTTTGTACATCAGCTTATACACACAATAGAATTTGTCCTTGGGGCAGTTTCAAATACAGCTTCTTATCTTCGTTTGTGGGCTCTCAGGTAAAAATAACATAAAGCTTAGTAAGGGGAAATGCATCTCCTATCATCCATTTCTCCATATTCATGAATTTCCTTGCATTTTTTTTTTATATCATTCATTATCTTTGAATTTTACCATTAACAAATGCACTCAATATTCTCATTATAACTCTCACTTTCTCCTCGGTGATTTCAGTCTTGCACACTCTGAGTTATCCAGTGTGTTCTATGAAAAAGTTCTCCTGCTTGCATGGGGGTGAGTATTTATTACATTCTACGGATGTTTATGCACTTCAATATGTAGATTGTGTGTCTTGTTTTGCCATGATGGTTATGAGAGGAGTGAGGCTTGAATGTAACGAGATTGTGTGTTATAACTAAGACAATCTTTAAATTGGGTTATTTGCAACGACGGATCTTGGTCACATCCTTTAGTAAATCAATATTCAATGAGAAACTGCTTTTAGGAAAAAGAGCAGTTTATAAATGTGGACAAGTTGAAGATGATAGTCGGGCAGTTCTGGAACTTGGTCTTCCGTTCTGTAAATCTTTGAATGTATTAAAGAAATCTGTTTTCTTTGAGTTGTTCATGGTAATTTTGTCGGCATAATCTGAGATTGAGTTGGTGAACTTTTCTACTTAGTTATTGCTGTGTACCAATATGTTGATTTGATACCTAAAGTTCTAAAAATGAACAAATCAAGGTTGTAACATTTGCTACTGCTTCTGCTGCAGGTATAACAATGTAGTCATCCTCGTGATTGGCATTATCATCTTTATTTTTGCCACTGTTGGAGTGCTGCTGGTGATGGAAACTCTCAGTGCCTTCTTGCACGCACTGAGACTTCATTGGGTGGAGTTCCAAAACAAGTTTTACGAGGGTGATGGTTACAAGTTTCAACCATTCTCGTTCGCTCTGCTTGATACTGAAGAGGAATGAGACATCTATGCATATAGATTATAATAAATTTTTGGGTGGTTGGATTTGCCCGAATGCATATGTTTCTCGATTCTTTCACCTGAATGTCATGCATAGAGAAGGCAGTAATATACTTTCAGATATGGAGAATTTGAGGATCTTTTCTGTGTCTGAGTGCCTCTCTACGCGACTTTCTCTGTCCCTCGTATTGTGGTTGAGAGGAATAAGCAAGGCTTGTTTTGAGGCCTTATTGTTGCAAGAACAGAACGGTGTAATTTATTTATATTTATTATTTATCTTTGAAGCTTAGCACGAACACCTTGTGTTTTACCTCGCTTGATGAGTACCCCTTCAATGGACCTTTTGCCTCTATAGTCATACTTTCTGTTCTGAGTTTTTCTTTCGTCCGGTTTCTGTGATATGCCAAATCTGGAAACGCAAAGATTTTGATGTCGCCATCCAACTTGTTTTTCCTATTGCTTTAGTAGCACTTGCGATGTAACATCAAGTACTCCTTCGTCCCGACAAAAATGATCTTTTTCTTTTTCGATTGTGAGCGTAAGTGTATATAATATTTTATTGTTGTTCGATTTGATAAGTGGATCAATTCAAATGAAACAGATTAAATTATAATTGTTGTACTACGTCGCCCCTCCCTCCTGTTGTACGACGGAAGAATAGCAAGAACAAAGAGAGGCAGTGCTAAATGAAACTTTGAGGTATCAACTATTGCCCCATTCTTTATATGATTGAGCAATACAGAATTGTAACCAAATGTTTTGCAGTTAAATGCCATTACTTAAGATAAATTAAAAAAAGGATAAGTTTGCCGGACGGTAAACAAATGTAGATGAAGCACTTATTTACATGATGAGAGTATTTCAACGCAACCCAAATCCTATTTGGAGCTGCTAACAGCTGCAACAGTTGAAACCATGGAGTCCACTCCACAAATATTGCGGCCGCGGCAGATTTTGTAGTATCCGTTTTCCCCCCAACTCTCTCCCCAAGAGTTTTTAATAATCCAGTATGGTTTTTCCTTCAACCGGATTGGAGCATAGCCAGCTTCACCATAACCAACCAGCAGCACACCATGATCCAATCGCTTTGAGCAGATGTATGGGCAAGAAACTCCACCAACATATGTCTGCATGAAAACTGCATTGATAGCAACTGCACCCAAGGAAGAAAGAAAACAACTGTCACAAAACTCTTCAACTAGTGGAGATCAAATTAGAAGCAAGTAATAACGAATTCTACATTCTCTACACTCGAACTTGTGACTTCAATAATTATTTCAAGTAACGAGACTTTGATGCGAAGCATATGTACGACAAGTTAAGTGGAGCAAATAGGATTAACAAAAGAAACATTTGGAGAGAAAGAGAGAGGTAGAGCAGATACCAGCAAGAGGACCATTTTTGACAAGATTTGCTGCGATTTGATCTTCATCAAGGGAGACTACACTAAAGTTGGCAACCTTGGCAGCGATTTTGCTATTGTCAAATTTGCAAGCCCCCTTATCAGTTCCGGTGTATGGATAATCTTCTTCACGCATGAGTCCACCAGCTTTAAGTGTGTACTCAAAAGCACTATTCATCAATCCACCGTTGCAGCCAGCGTCACATGAGTCTTTTTCTTCTGGATCACACTGCAGGTCGATCATGACATAGTATTGTCTCAAATTGAATCAAAAGAAAGCAATTACTAAGTATCATGCTTCAGAAAGAAATCATTTTTCTGCCAATATTCCAAGCAGGTAACAACTCGGGGGCCAGCTCCACACCTCCAGCAATCAACTTCAGATTACAGTAAATGAAAAAAAAAATGATAAAAGCTTGCACATTGCACGCATTTTTTCTGGTCAACCTAATGTTTTTCTGACCTTCAAACAATCAATTACACAGCAACATAGAGTAATCTACACATGTTTGTCAAACTATGGTCCACAAAGAGAAACTTGGAACCAGACATACGAATGGCAACAAAATAGCAGTAACAAAGCAACCTAATAAGAAAGAAAGAAATCAAGGTTGAAGATCAAAACCTCATGATCACAATCGACAAGTTGTTGCTCGCTGAGGCTCTCGAGCTTCCCGGTTGCGAGGTAGTTGGCACCCTCCAATGCTCCTGCTGTGCTAAACGACCAGCATGAACCACACGTACCCTAACAATCGTGCGATATATTAAAATTGAATGTTATTAGCAATAATAACCACATAAAGATCACACAATTATTCCTTTACAACAACAAATTAAGCACGCAAAAGAAGTAACCATTAAACTAGAAAGAAACAAGTAGGAAATCACTATAGAACAAGTAAAGTGAAGTGCGTAAAATTATTTTTATGTTTTGCTCACTGTGTTAAAAACATCACGGAATTACCTTAATCCTACAAATAGCAAATACCAAATTAGACATAAAGCTCGGGCATGATTGCGCATCCAATAGTCAATCAATTAAAAAGTTGTTATCGAAAACCTAATTTTGCACACACCTGATTCTTCACCGGCGAAACAGCACCGTGGTCTCTCCAATCGAAGTCCTTAGGTAAGTCGTTTGTTGGCAAAATCGGCGCCTTGTTGGCATCGGCAGGAAGACGGAGCTTCCTGTTAATCCCGAGGAATCTGTTACGGAACTCACGCGGAGTGAGATCAGAGAACTGCGTGACACCGTGAACGGCGGCGGGGTCGAGCTTCTGGTGCCGCCTCGCACGGCGGAGGTTAGCCTTAAACACGGAAAACCGATGATCGTGCTCCTCCTGCGAAGCGTACGACTTTCCGAATTTACTCTTAAATAGCGTGAAGTGGTGGTCGGCGTCCAGCAACTCGTTATCCCCGGCGACCGTGCCTTCGCCGTGATCCACCACTTGCCGGATCAAAGGATCGTTACTATTGACGGCGCCTCCGTCGACATCGGCGAAGGAGCTCCGAAACGACGTCGCGATGAGGAGGGAGAAGAAAAGAAGGGGAATAAAGCGTGAAGCCATGGCAAAATTATGAGTTTATGTTGTGCCTGTATTGCGTGGGAGATATATATATAAAGTGATACCGAGGTGGGCGAGTGGAAAAGGAGGTGAGGAAACCAATCAGAATACGCGACGTGGCTAAAGGCGATTGGTTCGGAAAGTGATTGCTTCTTGGGTTGGTAATGGGCCGTTTCTTGTATATAGTGCCTTTGGGGAAGGGTGATTGTGACCTACTTGTAACAAATTATTACTCCCTCCGTCCCATATCAATTGGCATATTTCTTTTCGGCACGAAAATTAAGAGTTGTGAGTGTAGAATGAGTTAGTGGGATTAATATTTTATTGTTGAGTGTGTAAAAGTTGCTATTTTTAAAAATGTGACAATTTGGTTGGGACGCCCAATTTGGTAAGTGTGCCAATTGGAGTGGGACGGAGGGAGTATTTTTTTTCTTCAAAGCCAAATTTTGGAATAAAAATCATTGACAAAGATTGGGAAAATGATTAATTCTACAATCAATAAAACGTTATTTATGAGATATTTATAATTACAAATTACTCCCTCCGTCCCGGTCAAATTGTCCACATTTGACCGGGCACGATAACCAATGCATGTGAGTGGTAGTGGGAGTTAGTGGGATGAATATTTTATTGATGAGTGTAGAGAATTTGCTATTTTAGGAAATTGGACTAATATTGTGGGACAAACGAAAAAGGAAATGTGGACAATTTACTTGGGACGGATGGAGTATATATTTTGATATAGTAATATATATCATTTATAAAATAATATATTTTATATATATCTCACCATCTCATAAAAAAATACTATCTCGCACGAATTTTTGCTTAATTTTAAATTTGAATAATAATCTTAACAGGGAGCGGATTTGAATAAAAAGCTTGGAGAAACAGTAAAATGCTATCATTGAGTTATCGGTAGAGTGCATGAAAATGATGACGGATGTACATTCTATGTGTTTGGAGAATGATTCATAGATTGAGAAAAAATATTGTTGGTATATCGTTCACCTAAAAAGGGCGCTACTAATCATAAGAAGAATAAAGCATTCTGCGTGACGAAGAAGATGGGGTTAAATTATGAGGACAATCAGACATTGAATGTGGAAGAACTGAAGGTTGACCTCCGTCGTCATCTTCAGGTCCTTTCTCTATCTCAGATTTTGAATCTTTTGTCAAT
>JAPKLW010000103.1:0-84738 GCA_026898455.1 Plectranthus barbatus | reverse complement strand
TCAGATTTTGAATCTTTTGTCAATGGATTAGCGATCAGAAACTAATCGTAGTCGTGTTTGATGTGAATCTTGCATCAACATGGACATTGATGAGTTGCAAACTAGGTATTTGAAGTCCATGATTGAATTTCTATCGGAATTGAAAGGTTTGTCGAATGAGTGTTTGATAAAACTTAATAACTGGATAGATATGATGTGGGAGAAAATAAGATTGATTGAGAAAAGAAAGGAGGGGAAGAAGGACGAGGAAATGAAAGTGCCGAAAAATGCTATCATTGAGTTGGAGGTAGAGTGCATGAAAATGATGAATGATGTACATTCTATGTGTTTGGAGAATGATTCAATGATTGAGAAAAAATATTTATTAGTATATCTCGTTCACCTAAAAAGGGCACTACTAATCATAAGAAGAATAAAGCATTCCACGTGAGAAGAAGATGGGGTTAAAGTATGGGGAGAATCAGGCATTAAATGTGGAGGAACTGAAGGCTGACCCCGTCGTCATATTTAGGTTCTTTCTCTCTCTCAGATTTTGAATCTTTTGTCAAATGGATTAGCGATCATAAACTAATAATAGTCATGTTTTATGTGAATCTAGTAAAAACATGGACATTGATGAGTTGCAAGCTAGGTATTTGAAGTCCATGATTGAATTTCAGTCGGAATTGAAAGGTTTATCGGATGAGTGTTTGATGAAACTTAATAACTGGATAGAGATGATGAGGGAGAAAATAAGATTGATTGAGAAAAGAAAGGATGGGAAGAAGGACGGGGAAATTAAAGCGTCGGAAAATGCTATCATTGAGTTGTTGGAGAGAGAGGGTGAAAATGCTATCATTGAGTTGGAGGTAGAGTGCATGAAAATGATGAAGGATGTACATTCTATGTGTTTGGAGAATGATTCATTGATTGAGAAAGAATATTTGTTGGTATATCGTTCACCTAAAAAGGGCGCTACTAATCATAAGAAGAATTAAACATTCCGCGTGACGAAGAAGACGAGGTTAAATTATGAGGAGAATCAGCCATTGAATGTGGATGAACTGAAGGCTGATCCCGTCGTCCTCTACAGGTCCTTTCTCTCTCTCAGATTTTGAATCTTTTGTCAGATGGATTAGCGATCAGAAACTAATAATAATCATGTTTGATGTGAATTTTGCAGAAACATGGACATTGATGAGTTGCAAGCTAGGTATTTGAAGTTCATGATTGAATTTCTATCGGAATTGAAAGGTTTGCTGGATGAGTGTTTGATGAAACTTAATAACTGGATAGAGTTGTAAGGGAGAAAATAAGAATGATTGAGAAAAGAAAGGAGGGAAAGAAGGATGAGAAAATGAAAGCGCCGGAAAATACTATCATTGAGTTGTTGGAGAGAGGGGTGAAAATGCTATCATTGAGTTGAAGGTAGAGTGCATGAAAATAATGAAGGATGTACATTCTATGTGTTTGGAGAATGATTCATTGATTGAGAAAAAATATTTGTTGGTATATTGTTCACCTAAAAAGGGCGCTACTAATCATAAGAAGAATAAAGCATTCCACGTGACGAAGAAGACGGGGTTAAATTATGAGTTGAATCAGGCATTGAATGTGGAGGAACTGTAGGCTGACCCTTGTCATCATTTTCAGGTCCTTTCTCTCTCTCTAATCATGCATAGCTATTGATATGTATGTAATTTTTGAACGGGTGTTTATATTCGATGTCCTCTTTATTGAAACTGATGTTGAATTTTTGGTTGTGTGATGTTTTTGTGAATACTAGTATATGTAACTATATTGTTTCGTGGTGGCAGTAGAACCGCTAAGATCCTAAGTGACCCAATGACGAGAGGAATTATCAAGACAAAAGTCCATCTCGTAGCTCTCTAGTTTAAAACTTTGCTTTTATTTCGATAAACCTTGAATCATGTTTTTGTTTTTGCTGTCATCTTTTTATAACTGCTACTAACAGAAGCTATTCCACATGATCCTAACAATCAGGTATACTAAATTGTACATTTTGTCTCGATTGCTTTCTTCAGTGCTGATTTTTAATTGTGATTTTTAAAGTGTCAAATCTAATATTATTGCAATTCTTCTTTTTTGTGTTATTTTTAGCTTTAATTTATAACTTTGGTAAGTGGATGAATCGCGCAACAAAAAGTTATGTGTAGATGGGTTGAGCTCTTTTGGAAATATACATTCAACTATCAAATATAAAGCAACACTTTATTTTGCACCAACTGAGAAATTTAATCAATACTTGTAAATATCCTTAAAAGTCATGGCAAAAGCTAATGCAAATAGCAAAAAAGAACACATAATCAAAACTAAGATCATCAAATATCGACGACAGCCACATGCTTATACAAGTTGGCCAGCAACCTGGGAGTAGGGAGTGCCGACAGCCACACGCTTATACAGAGTTGTCACTTAATGCATTATCCGGAGGGAATGTAGTTAATATCATGAGATTTGATGGAAGTTATAAAGGAATGCATCTAGACATTCTATTTGACACAGGAAGTACCTTGAGTTTCATAAGGGAGTCTACTGTTATTGGAATGGGAATCCTTACTGATTCAGCTGATCATTTGATGATTAAAGTGGCAAACGGGCAACAACTCACTAGCTCTTTACAAACTTCTAATTTTAATTGGCAGATACAAGGGAGCAATTTTAACTACCCCTAAGAGTTCTAAAGAATGAAGGGTGTGACATTATTCTAGGGTGTGATTGGCTTAACGCTCATTCTCCTGTTAAATTCAATTATGGGGATAGGACCTTGGACAGTAACTCTTTTTGAAGGGGAAGACCAAGTCAAGTTGAAGGCAAGAGGTGGGGAAATTTTATACATTAGGTTAATGTATTTAGTCTGCGTGATGACATTTTGGCAGCAAGTAATGAAAACTAATATCTACTTCTTCCTGAAATTCTCTCAAAACCTTATTCCCTTTCTAGTTACACTTCCAGAATATTAAGCTACACCCATTACAATTAACACTAAAAGCAGTAATACAACAATATCTTACGTATGATGCTTTTATATATATGAAGTTTGGTAAGAGAATAAACAAAATTAGCTTTTAACATTTTAACAAGCTAGGTACTATATGAAAATATATGAAAAGATTAAATCAAAAACAAATAATGTGTATAAATTAGAAATGGATTTCAATCTTTGATTTGGTGATTCGGATGTTGATGAAAAATGCAGGAACATTTACCTATATTTTACCAATTTGAAAAAGTATTTTACTGAATTTCAAAAAAGTAGTACTCCTATCTTATTTAGTTCAATTTTGTAATGTGTGACCAATTTTTTTGAGAAATGTTTGATCAATTGAATCTACTGAAATGGGCTTCAAAAGTGTTGGGTCCGGCTTACTTCATATGGATGCTACCAATGGAGACTTAAATACTCCCTCCGTCCCACCTCAATTGTCCCACTTTCCTTTTTCGTCCGTCCCACCTCAATTGTCTCATTACTTAAAAAGGCAACTTTTTCACACTCAACAATAAAATATTAATTCCACTCAACTTACTTCACTCACACTCCTTGGTTATTGTGCCCAAAATCACCGGGACAATTCAGCCGGGACGGAGGGAGTATATTTTTTTTTTAAATCTGCATAATAAGCCCATATATAGTTTTTTAGTAAATAAATTGAGAGGGGACCATTGATCTCAATATTTATAATTCAAATGTCTTAATGTATAAAATATCTCCGACGATATCGTATTCATATATAATTATAAATTTAAAATATCTAAATGCTCTTCCAAAAAAAAAGTTTGAATTGTTGAGTGTGTACTGTGATGAAGGTTTAAGCCATTTTATAATTCTAGACATTTTTAAATAAATGAATTTCATTTTTTCTTTAAATGATGAGCTGCATTCCAACCTGGTATCAAAGCCTAGCCCCAATAGCACGGTTGCCGCTAATTTGAGATAAAAAATAGTTCCATGGTGCAGGTTTGAGGGTGTGTTGAATGTAACCTATGGTGATGTATCATTCATTCTTCTTCCAAGTTGATTTTGTAAGGAAGAGTTATATCCTAAAATAACTTTAAAGTTACACCTGTTACGATAATGAGAGCCCCAATATACGATTATTAGCCGTTTGAGATATAAAATGATCCATATTTGACTTATGAGATGATGTGTTAAATATGTCTTATATCAATTATAAACCAAAGATCTAAATTATTTTATAATAATAAAAAATCTCTCTTTACAAAATGATTTTATAAAAAAGAGGTGGATTCTAAAAAGCATTTCCCTAACAATTCAGAGTCGACTGAAAAAGTGAAACAAAACATTGAAGAAAAATGATTCAAAATTATTGTGTTGAATTGTCTACTATAATTGGGATGACTTTGGTCCCTATACTTCACTAATAGTGGTTGTGGGTAAAAGGAATTTCATTTAGGTCCACCGACGGAAATGGAAAAATTAAAGCGCATAGTAGTGAAAACATCTAATTCATGACTGAAAGATCATAAGCTCAAATTTCTCAAAGCATTTGAATATTAATACATTATTATTAAAAAATAATAATAATCATAATCTATAAATCATAAGCGATTGTGCATGATAATTAAAACGAACTGCAAGTCATCAACCATGTTTTCCTAATTCTAAAATGACATTTTGTATAATTGTGGTGTGGATTTTAAATTATTAAGAATGGAAAATCTGAGATATCATCCTGATTAGGGATGGTTCGGTACGATATACCGGACATTTTTCTCCATACCTTATACCGTACCGAAATTTAAGGCATGAGAAAAATTCATACCGTTACCGTACCAAAGTTTTCGATATACCTTAGTTCGGTATACCAAATTTTCGGCATGATTTTGGTACGAGTCTGTATGGTTTTGGTATGAGATCATTTATATACTATTACTTCGTCATATCGAATTCTTGAAATGATTTCAATATGATTTTGGCATGATATAATTTATATACGATTTATCTTATCATTCTTTCAATAAACTGTTGACATACCGAAAATTTTTGATATATTTTGATTTTTATATTTTTTTGTTGATATTTATTTAAGAAATATGTTTATATCAATAATATTATTAAGTGAAAAGAGAATAAATGATTTCATTCTTAAAAAATATGATTTTATTTTTAATTTATTATTTTGAAAAATAATAAAAACAAAAAATATTATTATATTTTCGGTACGGTATGTACCGGTATACCTTCAATATTAGGATTGTCATACCGTTACTGTACCGAATATTTTCGGTACGGTGTGATACCTTACCGAAAATTATGGTATACCATAAATTCGATAACTTCGGTATTTTTTCGATACGATATGTCTGGTATTTTGATATTTCGGTATTTTTCCTCATCCCTAATCCTAATCAATTCTCCAAGACTGTATGTATAATAAACTATAAAGAAATAAATTTGAAATAATGGATAAATATCAAACATTGGCTATGGCCGGACAAAGTTGAATTTAAGAAAAGAAGACTCTAAGTTCATTATACAATAATTGACTCGTCTTATTTTAAATATCTCAAAATATTATATTATCGATTCGTTGATTTTATTTTGTATAAAAAAGATTTCTTCACTATCACAATATAATTCTTTTGAGAAAAACATACAATTTAAATAATTAGTTAAAAATCACAAAAAAATTATATGAATCGTTTAATAGATATAAAGATTTAATGATGCCCTATCTAGATTTAAACTTATATTTCATGATGTTGGGTATCAGGCCTGCGCTCGTCTGTTACCGGCCTGTTACTTCGCCCGGACCTCGACCTAGCCCTGACTGAGCTAGGGTTCCACCTCGGATCTGGATCCGATCTTGAAGCTTGGACTGTCTTCGAGCTTCTGACGGTTGGATCTCCGATGAAAGGCACCTCAAGCCCACCCAGAGTAGCGAGGGACAAAAGTGGTGGCTCAGAACTCACCTCTGTGAGTTCTAGCCATCCTCCGGCCGAAAGGGAAAGGGTAAAAGGTTGCCTGGGGTTTAGGAACTCTCGATCTCACAAGGCTCACCGGAAAACCAACTCTGATCGCACAAGAGAGAAGAGAGAAGTGAGAGAGTTTTTCAGAGAGAGAGAGAAGAAGCGGCGCACGATTTAGGGTTAGGGTTTCAGGATGATTGAATGAAACCGGGTCAGACCATATATATAGTGGGAACAGTTGAAACCGCCCCAACTAACTATCTGAACCGCCAAACCCGAACCAACACAAACCAGCCCACAATCCATAAACACAACCTAGGTATTGGGCTCGGAGTTAAATGGGCTCAACAAAAATAAACAGCCCAATGGTAACCAAGGCCATCCATTTTACAATCTCCACCTTGGCCGTGGTTGCTAGAACATCTCACTTATTAGGATGTCATCATCGCCAATTTGCCTAGCAATTCATGCACTAGGACTTTATTAGGGCAGGCTAGAGGTACACTTATCACAGGAGATTAGTACCTGCAAACACAACAACATACCCTAAGTTAGGAAATATAATAACATAAAGTTAGCCAAGTTACACAAGGCAACTTGATTCAGAACACAAAAGTAACAATTTCACCACACATAGGTCATACAAATCAAAGTAAGAGCTTAACTTCCTATTTCTCACACAGGAGCTGATCAATGCTCAAAGTTAAGGATATTTTGACAAGATATAAACTTTTCTAATGGCAAACACTTAGTTCCCATATCAGCTGGATTGAACTCAGATGCAATCTTCCTTAAAGAAATAATTCCCTTTTCAACTATATCCCTAATGAAATGAAACCTAACATCTATATGCTTGGTCCTATCATGGAATACAGGATTTTTACATAATTGTATAGCCGATTGAGAGTCAGAATACACAATAGGATTCCCATTTAGATACTTAATTTCAGACAGTAAACCCCTAAGCCAAATTGCTTCCTTAAAAGCATCAGTCATAGCAATATACTCAGATTCTGTAGTAGATAAAGCTACAACAGGCTGAAGTTGAGATTTCCAACTAACACAGGCATCACATAAGGTAAACACATAGGATGTTGTTGACTTTCTGTTATCCCTATCATTTGCATAATTAGAATCAACATATCCAGCAAGATTCACCACATTAGTGCACTTAGAAAATCTCAATCCAGTGCTCTGTGTGTGCTTTAGATATCTGAGCAGCCATTTTAAAGCTTTCCAATGAGGCTTACCAGGATTTGACATGTATCTACTCAAAAGGCTAACACTGTAAGCAATATCTGGCCTAGTACTAACCATGAGGTACATAACTGAACCAATAGCATTTGTATATGGAATGTGTTTCATTTCATCTATTTCAGAATCAGTTTTAGGACACTGATCCTTACTTAGCAAAAAATGAGAAGCCAAGGGAACATTGACAGGTTTAGCATTAAGCATAGAAAACTTAGACAAAATCTTTGAAATATAAGCAGACTGGTTAAGAATCAGCGTGGATTTAGATCTGTCCCTAACAATATCCATGCCAAGAATTCTCCTAACATTGCCTAAGTCTTTCATTTTAAAATGTTTGCTTAGGTGAGTTTGCACAGCTCTCACAGCATTCATGTTAGGACTAACAATTAACATGTCATCAACATAGAGGAGCAGAAAAGTAGGCACACTATTTTCAAACTTGAAATAGAGACAGTGATCATGTATACTTCTCTCAAATTTCAGAGTTTTCATTACAGTATCAAACTTGATGTTCCACTGTCTAGGAGACTGTTTTAAACCATATAGTGCCTTTTTTAACATGCAAACATAATCAGGGTGTTTGTCATCACAAAACCCTTCAGGCTGATTCATATAAATGCACACATCAAGGTCACCATACAAGAAGGCAGTGGTCACATCCATTTGCACAAGTTCCCAGTCATGATAAGCAACTAAAGCAAGTATCATTCTAACAGTGGTAAACTTAACAACAGGAGCAAATATTTCAGAATAATCAATACCTTCCTTTTGGGTGAACCCCTTAGCAACTAACCTAGCCTTGTATCTAACATTTTTACCATCATGCTTTATTTTGTACAACCATTTGCAGTCAACTATAGACAGATTATTAGTTTTGGGAACTAAGGTCCAAGTCTTGTTTTCATGAAGGTTGTTAATTTCATCTTGCATGGCAGTCAACCACAACTTAGAGTTTGGGGATTGAAGAGCTTGCTTATACGTTTTTGGTTCATCACCATCTAGTTCTTCAAAAACATTTAAAGCATGCATTGTTAAATCATATTCATCAAATTTCCTATTTGTGGTGACCTGCCTCCTGGACCTATCTCTAACCAAATTATAATCAGACAGGTTAATGTCATGAGAGGCACTAGTAGAATTAGAGTTAGAGGCTCCACCTTGATCAATGCAGTCATCATTATCAACATTTTCAGAATGACACTCAGTTGTATTAGGTGTATTAAGTTGATTTGATTCATAATCTTCCCCTTGACTAACATGATTCTCTATCCTAGGAGGCTCCACCTTACTAGAAGTACCTTCATGAAGAGCAGGAGGCTGAGAGCTAGATGAGCAGGGAAATTCATGCTCATTAAAGGTTATATCTCTGCTTATTATGACTTTATAGTCCAAATCTGTAATATCCCAGACTCTATAACCTTTTGTACCCTCAGGGTAGCCAAGAAAAACACACTTCCTAGCCCTGGGGTCTAACTTGTCACCCCTTTGATGAATATATGCAGCACAGCCAAAAACTCTAAGATAGGACAGATTTAGAGGTTTATTAAGGAAGACAGCCTCAGGACATTTACCTTGCAGAGGCACTGAGGGGGATCTGTTTATTAGATAAGTGGCTGTCATGACAGCTTCCCCCCAAAAGGTTTTATCTAGACCACTTATAGCCATCATGCATCTGACTCTTTCTAAGATTGTCCTATTCATCTTTTCTGCAACCCCATTTTGTTGGGGTGAGTAAGGGACAGTCCTATGCCTCCTAATACCATTGACCTCACAGAAATCATCCATTTGGTTATTACAAAACTCTAAACCATTGTCTGTCCTAAGTGTTTTAACTCTTTTTCCTGTCTGGTTTTCTATCTGATTTTTCCAAGTTTTAAAAATTGAAAACACATCTGACTTATGACTCATTAGAAAGACCCAAACTTTTCTAGAAAAGTCATCAATAACAGACAGAAAATATCTTTTTCCACCTCTAGTGGGCTCACTAGCAGGTCCCCACACATCTGCATGAAGGTACTCAAGAATGGAGGAGCTCTTGGGGGAGTTAGGTGGGGTATGAGCAGGGAAGGAGACTCTACTTTGCTTACCCAGAATGCAATGTTCACAGAAAGGTAAAGCAGACACATTATCAGAGCCAAAAATACCTTCCCTTTTAAGAATTTCCAAACCCTTATTACTCATGTGGCCTAATCTCCTATGCCAAAGGACAGAAATATCAATTTCAGAAGAATTCACAGAGTTCACATAAGGATTAGATTCAGTGCAGCACACATACAAGTTATTTTTCTTTTCTGCTTTAAAAACAACCAGGGATCCCTGCATAATTTTCATAATTCCCTTTCCCCACCTCCCCTCCAACCCATCATCTTCTAATGCAATACAGGATAACAGGTTAAAACACACATCAGGAACATATCTCACATTTTTCAAAGTGTATGAACAGCCATCAACAAATTTCAGTTTCACATCACCTATGCCTTCTACTCTACACCTTTTCTCATTAGCAAGCAAGATAAAGCCTTTATCAACAGGTATTAAACTAGAGAAATGTTGTTTATGAGGTGTAATGTGAAAGGTACAGCCAGAATCCACAATCCACTCAGTAGCACAGAATTTATCAGCACAGGTATAAGCAGAAGGTAAAGAATTCAAGCAATCAGGGTCAGAAACCATGTACACATCACCTAGGTTCTCTCCTTTGGCAGTATTTACATTAGAACCACTATTTTCACCTTTTTCTCTCTT
The DNA here is from genome assembly GCA_026898455.1 of Plectranthus barbatus. Taxonomy (NCBI): domain Eukaryota; kingdom Viridiplantae; phylum Streptophyta; class Magnoliopsida; order Lamiales; family Lamiaceae; genus Plectranthus; species Plectranthus barbatus. Next base: position 74,808 of record JAPKLW010000103.1, on the reverse strand, counting down.
AGGTTTATGGCATTGTCTAAAATAATGACCATATTCCCCACAATTGTAACATTTCCTACCTTTAGACCTAGACTTAGACCTGCCTCTATAATCAGATTGAGACTTCTTACCATCCCTGTTATTGTATGAGTCATCATTTCTGTTTTTGTCATTTCTAGTCTTAGATCTACCCCTTACATTGAGAATCTCATTGTTATTATTCTTATTTCTAGCTCTCCCCCGTTTTAGATCCTGTTCTTTACTTTTCAGGCCACTCATAACGGTTTCTAAGGTTACAATATCTCTGCCATACTTGATGGCAGACTTAACATCATTATAAGAGTCAGGAATGGCATTTAAAAGGGCTATGGGAGCGTATTCATCTATATGCTCATCCCCTGTGAGCTTAATATCCTGTATCAACTTATTGAAGACATCCAAATTTTCATCTATGTCTTTATTGAGGTCCAGTTTAAACCTAAAGAAGGTTTCTAGGAGATACATCTTGCTAGGCAAAGATGTCTCAGTATACAGAGTATCAAGTTTGTCCCATATCTCTTTAGCCGTTTTAACTTTGCCTATTTTCCTAAGTACAGAGTCAGACAGATTAAGAATAATAACAGAACGGGCCAGTTCATCAATTTCAATTCGTTTTTCAGGGGTGTCACTGTCAAGAAATTCAGCAGTTAAGGCCCTTAAGACTTTCTGTTGGATCATGATACATTCAATTTTTTGTTTCCATATATAGTAAAGTCCGTTTTTCCATTAAAAGGAGTCAAACCACTAGAAGACATGCCAGAAGCCATAGTTTAAAAAATTTTCGCAGAACAGGCAGAGCTATACACAGGTATTGACTAATATAACGAGAACAGAATGTACAACCACAAGCAGGTTTAAAAACAGAAAGATTTAACTCTTTTCAGGAGGCAAAATTTACAGAAAATTTTTCTTTAGAGTAGAGTAATTGACAGATGCTTCAAGATTCAACACATAGTAAGTAATCACAAAGCAAAGAAAGCAGAGTTTACAGCGGAAGACGAAACGAATCACACAAAGTGCTAACCCTAGTGCGCACATTAACACTCAGTAAAGCACATAAGCAGAGGGATCCTAACTTTCCTCGGTTATCCGAAGAGCAAGAAGGATGTCCGGCAGGTCGCGGTTATCCGGACCGAACTGCCGAACCCTAGGTGTATACAGATAGCCCTAAATCTAGACCGACTCGACGAAGGGAGGGTAGAGAAGGGCGAGCCCTATACCTGAGCGGGGCCCTAGAAGAGGGGAACCCCGTATTACCTTTCGTGCCCTGGGGCACCGACGACGTAGGTTCGACGGGGGAAGCAGGCGTGCAGACTAGCGGCAAACCTCGCTCTGATACCACTGTTGGGTATCAGGCCTGCGCTCGTCTGTTACCGGCCTGTTACTTCGCCCGGACCTCGACCTAGCCCTGACTGAGCTAGGGTTCCACCTCGGATCTGGATCCGATCTTGAAGCTTGGACTGTCTTCGAGCTTCTGACAGTTGGATCTCCGATGAAAGGCACCTCAAGCCCACCCAGAGTAGCGAGGGACAAAAGTGGTGGCTCAGAACTCACTTCTGTGAGTTCTAGCCATCCTCCGGCCGAAAGGGAAAGGGTAAAAGGTTGCCTGGGGTTTAGGAACTCTCGATCTCACAAGGCTCACCGGAAAACCAACTCTGATCGCACAAGAGAGAAGAGAGAAGTGAGAGCGTTTTTCAGAGAGAGAGAGAGAAGAAGCGGCGCACGATTTAGGGTTAGGGTTTCAGGATGATTGAATGAAACCGGGTCAGACCATATATATAGTGGGAACAGTTGAAACCGCCCCAACTAACTATCTGAACCGCCAAACCCGAACCAACACAAACCAGCCCACAATCCATAAACACAACCTAGGTATTGGGCTCGGAGTTAAATGGGCTCAACAAAAATAAACAGCCCAATGGTAACCAAGGCCATCCATTTTACACATGATGTATTTATAATTAAGTATTACAATTTTTGCACGATCTTAATTTATGAATGGATCCCCATGTAAGATTTCTCCAATGAAAATAGGTGCAACATCGTAATCTTTGACAAAGGCAATAGAAAAAAAAGGGAAAACACGGATTTTTATTCAAAATATTTTTACTTCTCGGAATTTTATCCAAAATTTTATCTGTTAAAGGATTTTATTAAAAAGAATTTTCTGTTTGGAAATTTTATCCAAAATTTTATTTGTTAGTAAATTTTATCCAAAATAAATTTTTGTTTGAGAATTTTATCCCACTTAACTGACGGAATTTTTGTACGATCAACCACGCATTAAATTCTGCGCAATGTCGTTGGACGCGATGTGGATATTATGTAAGATTTATCAGGTGATTCATCGTTAAAAAAATTAATAACAATTAAATTGGATAAAATTTCAAAATATAAATTTCTTTTGGATAAAATTCCCTAACAAATAAAATTTTGGATAAAATTCTAAGAAGTGAAAACTTTTTGAATAAAATTCGGTATTTTCTAAAAAAAAAAATAGAGCATTTTTTAAACTGGTTTACATATTTATGGATATAAAAAGTGGTTTTCTCACTTATTTTTTTAAAACTTATTAAATGAAAATCTTAAACAGTATAAAAACACAAATATCAAGGGGCAGATTCGCGGCAAGCCCATATTCGGTGGTATGAAGATTTTTCCAACTTTACGGTAATCGAGTTGGGCCCATGCCTCTATTGTATTAGCGAGGACAATCATGTAATTTCACGTACATACGTTAATAGTCATAGCATGACGAGCGTAAGGCTTAATCAGTATTCCCTCCGTCCCAATTAAATAGATCATCTTTTTTTTGGCACGAGAATTAAGAATGTGAGTGTAAGTAGAATTAATATTTTATTGCAGTGAAAAAATTGTCATTTTTAAAAAGAAGTCAATTTAGTTGGGACGTCCGATTTGGTAAGAGGGTCTATTCTGCTGGGACGGATGAAGTAATATTTTACAATTTACAACGTTAATCATTTATTAATTTTTAAACTTGACATGATCGGTAATATGTTAGAATGGTAAGGTCTCAGGTTTAGGCACGCCTAAACGGTTTGGACGGGTTTTATCCATTAACTCAATCAAAATCCATCTAATATACCATAACTGGGGATTAATTAACTATATTTGGGATTGATAAACTCATTTGGGTATGAATAAAACTCGTCTAAACCATTTAGGCGTGCCTAACCGCAAGTTTTTGCCTTTTAAAATTAGGAATCACTATTGTCTCCAAGAAAACGAATCTCAAACTATGAAATGATTATTTCCTAAGAAAATAAATAAATAAATAAGTTGGAATGGTTCTTAATTTCAAACATTTTCATTATAAATATTTATATGTAAATTCTTACTATAAGAATGTCCCCAAGAAAAGTATGGAATATTTATTCTTTAATCTGTCGTGACTTTTAGCTGCTCTCGTTCATCCGAAACTAATTATATTATATAATATTTCATAAACAATTACATTTTATTATGACATAAATGTTTTTTGTGAAAGCAACCTAATTTGTCGGTACACTATCTCAAATTATTATGTTCATCCATTAGCTAATTCTTTTGGATTTATCCAAAATCATTACAGTTTAGATTCCAGACATCCTGAAAAAATTATTATGGAGCATCATCAAGTTTTTAATTGAATTGAAATCTATAAAAACATAAAGGCAAAGGTCAACGTCACACCCGTAAATTCATTGCCTAATTAGAAATTAACACCATTCCTTAAAAAAAATTAAAAAATAGAATACGTTAAATATAGGTTATCTAAATGTTTTAATTGGAGTTTGAACTCATAATTATTGAATAAAAAAAAGTTTCTTTCACAACTTCTACTTGGAGTTGGGACCCATACAATTCTTATTTTCTAAATAAAAACGTGTTTAGGAAAATTATCAATTATAATCATCAACCATAAAAAAAATATTCTAATATAAAACTATAATTTTTGACTATGTCAATTAAAAATACGTTTGTAATGAAAAATACACAAATATTTTATTTATTACTTAATTATATTTTAATTATTTATGTCAATTAAAAATACTCTCAATCATTATTAGTGTTAAAATTCTAACGAGTCATCCATTAAATATTTGATTCTATCACGATTATAACATGTAAGAGTCGCATAGATTTAGCAAAATTTTAATACTGTCATCAATGTAGGATATTTTTAATTGATAAAATATACTTTAAATATTAAGCTATAATCCACTAATAGAAAAATATTATGATATTTTTAAAGTTGATGAATACACACGATATGTTATAATTGATAGTTTCCTAGATGCATTCGCTACAAGAATAATATTGAACAACAACACTTAAAAGACAACGCTTTTCGTTGAAAAGTGTTGTTGTAGACTAAAAAAGTGTTGTTGTAAATAAAAGTGTTGTCTTTTAGTAAAATAATACGCTAAAAGACAACGGTTCTACACTGGTGTTGTTGCTTATGCGTTGTCTATTATCGAAAAGACAACAGTTTCTAAAAAATACGCTAAAAGACAACGGTTTTACACAAGTGTTGTTATTTACGTGTTGTCTATTATCGAAAAGACAATATTTGCTAAAAAATACGCTAAAAGACAACAGTTTTACACTAGTGTTGTTGTTTACGTGTTGTCTATTATCAAAAAGACAACAATTTTACACTAGTGTTGTTGTTTACGCGTTGTCTATTATCCAAAAGACAACAGTTGTATTTGTGTGTTGTTATTCTAATTTGTTTTTAAATTCTAGTGATTCTTATTTAATTGATAAAAATACTCTGTAATATTTTGAAGAGTTAAACGTTAGATTTGGTGTATTTAATAGTTTTCCCTATATTGTTTTATACTTAATTTTTATTTTTGTAAAAATAATAACTAAATTTAGGAAACAAGATAATTAAATACAAAATAAAATACCATTAGAGAGTAGACGATTTTATCCATATTTATAGCTACTACAATAATAATTGTGTGTGGTAAAACCATCTAGCCGATAACCAAAAGATCATAGGTTTGAAATACCTTTGAAACATGTGTGTATGTCAGGTGAATTAAATATGTTTAAATGATTATTCGAAAAAATACATGAAGTGTTTAAAAAATACCCCGATTTTAGACTAATTATAAAATATAAAATGACAAAACAAATATGTGCTAATTTATTTGATTTAGATTAAAGACATATTAATAATTATAATTATAAATGATATCAAAATTATATAATTTGTGTATGTAGTTTAGATGGTTGAGCTCCCGCGTATCATGCAAAAGGTACAGGGATTGATACCCCACTTCTCCATTTTAAAAGACAACGGTTTAAAAGATAACAATTTTAAACCCGTTGTCTTTTTTGAAACGACAACGGTTTCAAAACCGTTGTCTTTCTGTACCAACTTACAACAACACCACCTACGACAACACTTCAAAATCTACGACAACTTTTTAACCGTTGTTGTTTCGCATTTTTCTTGTAGTGATTTATTTTCAATACTGTGATATTCATGATTAGTCTGCAACTCGAGATGTGGAAAATCCAGAGCCGTTGATTCTAAGCCGTCGAGTCGACGATATATCACTCAGTTTGACTCTTAAAAGAAAACAATTCACACGAATCCTCAGCTCACCTGCAGCATTCCCATCAAACCCGATGAAATATAGCACTTGCCACTGATATTTCCCTCCACGCGCCGTCGTATTTACTTGCAGAGTCACTCGGCCCACGGCCGCGTGTGGATGTGAGAGAGTGAGAAGAGATAATGGGTCAGTACAAAACAACATTGGCGGTGGCGGCTTTAATAACTGCTACGGTTTTGCATGCTGCGGTTCTGTGCAATGGAGGGATCACCAGTAGTTTCGTGAGGAGCCCTGAGAAGAGCGGCGACATGCCCCTCGACAGCGATGTGTTCAAGGTGCCCCCCGGCTATAATGCGCCGCAACAGGTCTGCTATATCACTAAATCATTGTTTTTTCTTCTTCTTTTTTTTTCTTTTTTGAAAAATATATTGTGAATGATTTAAGATATTTCCACTTCCGAGATTTTCTCCTTTTCTGGGGCTTGGTAAGTTAAATAATGATTGGCTTATGTTTGGTTGCAGGTGCACATAACTCAGGGAGACCATGTAGGAAAAGGAGTGATTGTATCGTGGGTAACCGCAGAGGAGCCAGGTTCAGACACAGTTATATACTGGCATGAAAATAGCCATCGCAAGTATGAAGCAAAGGGCATCATGACCAAGTACAAATTCTACAATTACACATCTGGTTACATCCACCACTGCACAATCAAGAAATTGGAGGTTTTCAAAATTCTTTTCCAACTTCATCACTTAAATTTGCAAGAAAACTCAAAATCATGAATGGTGCAGTACAACACCAAGTACTACTACAAGGTTGGGATTGGGAGCTCAGCGAGGACGTTTTGGTTTACAACGCCGCCAGAAGTCGGCCCAGATGCACCCTACACATTTGGTATCATAGGTAACTTCAATTCTTACCCAATTATGTGATATGAGCTAAGATTGTCTCTTTGTTGTTTCATTAAACTGGTTGTTTGGCGTAGGTGATCTTGGTCAGACATATGATTCCAACGCGACACTCACTCACTACGAGAAAAATCCGAACAAGGGACAGACCCTTTTGTATGTTGGTGATCTGTCTTATGCTGACCGCTATCCCTTCGAGAACAATGTGAGATGGGATACGTGGGGAAGATTCGTCGAAAGAAGTGTGGCTTATCAACCTTGGATTTGGACTGCCGGGAATCATGAACTCAGTTTTTATCAACAATTTGTAAGTGTATAATCTTCAATCTCTGCTGATGATTCCCCTGTTTGTTATTACATTGGTGCACTAGTCTTATGCCTAGATGAATGTGAGCTGGTTAAGTTCTGTCAAAACATAGTCTATTTGCTTCTGTTTTATGGTGCAGGGAGAAACGACGCCGTTTAAGCCATACACTCACCGTTATCATGTCCCTTTCGAAGCATCAAACAGCAGTGCTCCGTTTTGGTATTCTGTCAAGAGGGCTTCGGCATACATCATCGTTTTGTCTTCGTATTCAGCCTATGGTAACAGCATTGCCTTGTCTTAAGATTCTTGATTGCCCTTGAATGTGCAAATTACAGATACAGATTGAAATCTTGTATATGTTGATGTCTTACACCAGCAATTTCCTTTTCTCTGTGTTAAGGCATGTACACTCCTCAGTATCAGTGGCTATATAATGAGCTACCAAAAGTGGATAGATCCGAAACGCCATGGCTGATAGTGCTGATGCATTCTCCATGGTACAATAGCAATGCTCATCACTACATGGAAGGAGAAACCATGAGAGTCATGTTTGAGCCATGGTTTGTCCAATACAAAGTAGATGTCGTTTTCGCTGGCCATGTTCACGCCTATGAGCGCTCGGTATATGCGCTCTCAACTTGCTTATATTTATGTGTGCATATAGGCGCTTAAGCAAATGGTCAAGTTTCAATGTATAATTTGATTGAATATCTCTTGCAGGAGCGTGTTTCCAACATCGCATACAATATTGTGAATGGACTTTGCTCCCCGGTGAGTGATCTGTCTGCTCCGGTGTATATAACCATCGGAGATGGTGGGAACGTCGAAGGCCTCGCCAAGGAGTAAGACCCTCGTTAGTTGCACACACACAATCTCAATAGATGGCACGTAGTGACAATGTTGGAACAAAGTTTAGGACTAGCATGTCTGACCTTGTTCTGTTCCTCAGGGTGACTGAGCCACAGCCTAAGTACTCTGCTTTCCGGGAGGCGAGCTTCGGGCATGGGACATTCAGTATCAAGAACAGAACGCATGCTTACTTCAGTTGGCACCGAAATCACGATGGATACGCGGTTGAAGCTGATTCCATGTGGTTTTCCAACAGATTCTGGCATCCCATTGATGATTCTACTTCTTCTGCCTAATGCATTTTGGTCATTGAAGTTTGGATATAGATTGCAATGTTGATAGCAATGGATAATTCTGCATTTTTCTACCTTTGCTGCTTAGTATTGAGAAGTTGGGACTTAAAATAATCTCTCTCTCTCTCTCTCTCTCTCATGTGAATTGAGCATTGCTATAAGATTGTTGGAGTGAATGAGAATTCATAGACATCTCTTTTGAGATATGAGAAGTTGGGACTTATGATAATCTATCTCTCTCTCTCTTGGTCAGAGAACTATGTTTGGGATATGAGAGAACACTATGTAATGATCAGTGTGTGTTTCTTGTATTTCGATTTTTGTTTTTAATCACAGATCATAACTTCACTTAGAAAATAAATTTCTCATTTGAAGAGTGGTTTTTAATAGAAGAAAAAGTGTCTATTTTAAGCGAGGGATACATCTCCCACATCAGCTAACGATATGTATATGCGGCACTTTTTATATCTTCATTTTGAATTATTATTATGTCTTAAGGTGTATAATTGTGATTCAAATTGGTATTGATCTAGGTTATATTATTATTAACCTAGCTCTGATACCAATTTAAATATAATTATATTTCTTGAGTTTTTTTATTTTATTTTTAAAATCATATGAATTATTTATATTTGAGATTATTAATCTTTGAAATTCTTATTTCATATGAATTTGACTACTTGATTTATACTTTATTCTTCATTGATATAGTAGCTAATAATTAATTACAAAATTGATTCAATTATAGTGGTTTCATTGGAGCTTGATTATTTTATTTATTTGGTAAGGGCGTTAATCCATAGTTTAACCTAATCAATCTTGCTTGATAGATTATATTTTAGTCATTAATTTATTAACCATCCAATTACTTCATGATGCTGTTAGGTTCCCTTGTAATTTCGAGTTTCATTGCTTCTTTAATTAAACTATTAAAGCATAAAATTCTATTTTCAGATCGTGGCTTCGAAAGAGTTGTCAAACTCAATATTTAAGTTTCTTATTTCATTCTAGGTAGGAAATATTTAAGTTTCTTATTTCATTATAGGTCGGAAATTTCATAACCACGCTAGTAATAATAACTAATAAGATTTGGTTATAATAATTTTAAATTTTTTTTAATGATTGAGCACCATATTATTTAGACGATTGGGTTAAAATAATACTACTATTTTTTATTACATAAGAAACTAACATATGGGAATGAGATCAGGTGAGAAAAATCTCTCGGTAAGAAAAAAAATAAATATTATCCGTTAGATCGAAATAAATCAATGAATGATATACAATCTAAACAACAACTAAAACACAATCAAATAACATACTATTTTATTTTTTTGAGATTTTTTTATATGATCTCATCTCCTAGCAAATGAACTTAATTATTAGAATGAAATATTTGAAAATCCTCCAAATAATATGGTGCTCAATCACAAATTTGTGGTACAAGTTTGAGAACAGTGCAACAAAGTATACCTAATAATGCAACTTTATACGAAAACTTACAAGTACTGGGAGGTACATAAATAAATATAATTAAATTAAAAGAGCCGAGTCAGGGAATCCCTCTTCCCGCACGACAAATTCACTAATGTAGTGCTCGTTGTCCGGCGATCATTCTCAAAGGTAAAACAACTTCGTCTTTTACGAGGCAACACCAAAGTCGCAAAAACTTTGGCAAACTGAACGAAGATGAAAACTGATTAGCTGGGAAGCTATGAAAAGTTGCAGCAATATGAGGAAAATGATGCATGACTATATTCGGTAACTATAGACATGCTCCTATGCTCATTTCGATAGCCCAAAAAAATAAGGCACGAGCAGACTAAACTAAGCCCAATGGCTCAAAGCCCAATTGCCGAGAATGAGAACAAGACCGAGCCCAAGGTTGGGGCTTGAGCACTCGGCCGGTGGCCTCGCCGAGGCCGAAGGCCGAGGCAAGGCGTGGCGAGCCACGGCGACGCACAAGGACAGCATCATGTGCGACATACACTACATACCTTATTACACGCTACTAACATTATGGTTTATATACACTGATTAATTAGAGTAATTAATCCATGTGGGACAACATTTACTACATAACTACTTTATGTAATAATCTTAATTGTGTTAATTCGTTAACTCATTTTTCACTCACCGAAATTTGAATTTGAAAAAATAAATATACCACGATCATATACTCGTTGCGTAGATTAATTTGATAATATTTAATTTTGACAAAATAAAATATTTTACATCGAAAATTTACAATAAAATCCTCAAATTACCAACAAAAATGATATTGCACAATTTCTTTCATCGTTTATTGTGAGATATTATTCCTTCATTCAAAGATTTTAGATTAAATATTGCGAGTTATATATAACTTCATTCTGGAAAATTTACAACTCAATTATCCACGGATCTCAAGTCAAATTCCGCATACAATTTTGCAGCTATATTCTAACTTCTCCGTCGCGAGAAAGGGAGAGCTGCGATCCACAATCAAACATCAGATAAAATATCTTTGATTCTGCATTTCATAGTAAAATCAAACAGTAAATTGATGAGAAAGTGCTGCAGTTGAGTTCATTTCGCAATGGCCGATGCGGCGGTCGGCAGCATCTCGACGGAAGAGGATAATTCGAAATTGGAAAATGGTGGTAAGAGAAAAGAAGTTGTGGATTTGGATCCGGATTTTTGGAGTTGTTTGCTTCAGCCTTCGCCGCCTGGTTCCGATCCCAATTACATCGGAATTCGCCGCCTCCTCCTCCACCGGAAGGCGCAGGCCGGCCAGCTCAAGCGCAAGGTACTTTTCGATATCTCGTGATACGGTGATAGAGTATGCATCTCGATTGCGACTACATCGAATTTAAGCCATATTTGAGAATTTAGTGTTCTACTTTATTTGTCGAAGAGATCTCGTATGAGGCGTTGTCACGAAACGTATACTAGATTAATAAAATGTACGATTAAACCAGTTCTACATTGTCATCAAATAATCACTGCATGCCAAGCAATGTTCAAGTTGAAGTAGCTGCGTGTATGTAAATCCTTACTCGGTAAGTGCGTGAAAAAACTCTCCTACTGATTAGGTTTATGATAGGATCAAACAATCCGTAAAAGAATAAAGGAAGAGGTTAATCAAAGTTTCTTAATGTTCCATGATTTCGTTTCATTGTATCCTAATCGTGGATTTGTATTTCTTTTTCGTTTTTTTTTAAAGGAACACTCTATTATTGAAGTGGATTCCTATATCCTGCCCTCCGAGTGGTGTGATGAATGCTTGGACCTGGAAACCTTAGTATTTGTTTCTCCTCCTGTTGGCTAATGTTTTGATAATTATGTTGCATATTTTATCCGCTTTTGGGCGAACACTTCAACAAGTATATACTTGCGCTTCTCGAATAAGTGTTGTATCACATAGTCACTAAATTCATGTCATGATTTTTTCCCTGATCGTGCTTACATTTTGTAGGACTGGAAATGTAATGGAAGAGGTTATGTGGCATACCGTAATTACATAAATAGGCCTAGAAACTGGGAGAATGCACAGACACCAAGTGTCACGAGCACTCCCGGACACAGGTTACTTATTCTCGTTCTGATATCGATGATTTATGGCTAGTGTTGAACTTTTTTCATATAATTATTACTTGATCTATCATTGTGGTGTAAGTTTATTGTTTTAAGTTTTTCTTCCATACGATTCTCACATCAGGTTAATTTACTGGTTGATGCATCAGTGGACGATGGGCACCTTCTCCAAGTCCACATTTCCCATTTTATGATGCAGATAGCTGGAGTACTAGCAGGGTATGTGCCCTCTATGATTCTTTCACTTGCATCTTGTTTACAAACAATCTACTCGAGAATATTAGTAGGTTTCATGGAGTATACTTGGGCACCATGCCGTTGATTTAAGCAAGAAAAAGTGTTGAGATTTATAGATGTAGAAGATAAATTGTGGGCAGTTGCTTCCTCATAATAAAATATATAATAGAATGATTAGTATATTGATTACTGTATCAATACGTTACTTGAAAGTTTGCGTTTTACAGTTTACTACAAAAATAAATAAATAAAATCCAATAGTGTCTCCTCATTATGCTGTCTTTCTTGATTTGGAGAACTATGAAAACAAGAATGGTGGTTTTATTTCTCAGGTCATGCATTATTATAGTATTACGTAAACTAATGCACCTTGATCATATGAATTTGTCTATATTTGGGATCTGTTTTATAAAAACAAATTAATATATGTATTATATATGAGGTTTCTTCAATTGACATTGGACACTTAAAAATGAACACTGTAAAATGCTCTCTAATATTGATTTTGAAGCTTCATCTACATTAATAATATAGTTCTATTCTGTAAAGATTCAAATGATTGTCTGTGACAAATCAATTGAATTAGTATAAGTGAAGTTGCTTATCAGAAGTCACATATAAGAACATACTTCTTTCAATTTGAACACCACCATCAATATATTCTCCTCTTTACCTTGTTATAGGATGTGCGTTCTAGCCGAAGATTAAGCCGCAGTACCAGTTTAAGTTCCAATGTAAGTGATGGTGAGTACCCACGTAAAAAGGCTGAACCAGCATATTCCTTCGTCGGTATGCACAGCATCTTTGACCAAGCCAAGGCCATGGGTAACTCCCGACACATTAAAATCAGTTTCTATTGCGACATCACTCATCAGTTATATCCATAGGATGCTTAGCTGGAACTTCTTTTGACAGTTACCGTCATAAAGTTTGGTCACATGAGTTCCGATCTTCTTGCTTATGGAGCAGCGGATGGAAGCTTGACAGTCTGTACGGTCTCTATGCCACCATCTGTACTGCAGCAGTTAACTGGGCATACTAAAGAAGTCACAGGTTGGATTAACTGGTACTGACTTTGTAATCTTTTCAATATTAATGCTTGTTATTTCTTTGTTGTGGGATACTTGTTCAACTGATCAGTCAGTTAGATATAATGGGGAGGATTGCTTTTTGATCTGGTCAAGTATGTTTTCGATCATTGGGATTTAAACTGTCTCCCCTTTCCAGATTTCGACTTCTCAGCAAACAATCAATACATTGCATCTACCTCAATTGATAAGACAGTGCGAGTATGGGATGTCACAAAAGGGCTTTGCATAAGAGTGATTTACGGGGTTTCTTCGCAACTCTGTATTCGCTTTCATCCTGTAAGTGCATCATAATTTTTGTCATACCACTTTTTCAGTCTAAGAATTTAGCTTATTGTTGGAAGAAGTTCTTTATTTTTCATAATTCACTATTGCAGGTAAACAACAATTTTCTTTCTGTTGGCAACGCAAATAAAGAGATCCTGGTAATTTTTTCCCCACTTTCACCAATTACACATTTACATCAAAGAAGATTTTACCCATGACTATTCCTTCCTTATACTTTTCTTTCGTTGGTTATATTTATCAGTACTTTTTATTAGCATTCAGTACAAAGATGCTGTTTTAGATGCTCAAATCAGCGGCATATTTTTTTTATGTACAATTTGAAAGTTGCTAAGTTTCTTTCAAAAACTGATAATTGAGTGGACGTTTTGCTTACATATTTTTGCAAGTGTTCATTGTCTCCTATTGTTAATCTTGGTTCCAAATTCAGTTAACTTAATCCTTTCATCATCGCAAAATAAATTGTCAATGCTTATGTAGTTTCCCCTTGCACACGATAAACCATTTTTTTTTGGTAACGGTTGCTTATGTCTTCCTCTCTTTCTTCTGTGACTTGCATTTTAGGTTTTCAATTTTAGCACAGGCAGAACAATCAATAAATTGACTCTCTACGGTGAGGTGACAGCTATGGACCATGACCACACTGGTCAGCTTATTTTCTGTGGCGACGCTCAGGTAACTTGCATGGAGGGCCTACCACGTCGGATATGCCTTCAACTCTATTTCTGAGACGTAACTGGTTGTGCAGGGATGTCTATACACAGTTTCTATGAACTCAAGAACCGGTGCTCTCTCTCGTACTCACCGCCATCGAAGTAAATCCAAGCACCCATCTCCAATCACTACCGTCCAGTACAGAACCTTTTCTTTGCTCGCACGGGGTCCAGTGTTACTCACTTTTTCTCGAGACGGAAGTCTGTCCTTCTTCAGGTTATCTTCAACAAATTTTTGAGTTTATAGATTTTGCACATATGTACATTGCATGAATTGACAGATGACTTTTGGTAAATGGTAATACAGTGTCTCACTGGAGGTACAAGGATATTTGACCATTCGCTGTGCTCTGAAATTAACGCCACGTTTACACAGCATTCGTGCCTCCTTCTGCCCTTTGCTTTCCCTTGAGAAAGGAGAATACATAGGTATGCACGTTATTTTCATTTTTGTTGCTTTGAAGTTTCTCACACTTCTGAGGTTGATCGCTTACTCTAAATTTAGTTGCTGGGAGTGAGGACACAAATGTCTACTTCTATGACTTAACACGGCCAAAACATGCATGTGTAAACAAACTGCAGGTTCTTCTCCGCCCAAATCACTCACAATTTATTTTTTTCGTAAACTCATTTCTCAAAATCATCAACAATTCTCAAACCATTTTTTGATTGTAACTGTAGGGTCATGCCTACCCAGTAATAGGCATTGCTTGGAACTATGGAGAAAACTTACTGGCTTCTTCTGATTTTGGTGGTACCGTCATCGTATGGAAGAGAGAGAAGACAAGTTAAAAGCAGTGATTTGTGTGATGGAATGCTGTAATGCCATGATTTCAGTTCGTCGTTGCTGCCAGAGAGGAAAAAGTCTGATACGCTTGATTGAATCATGTTGCTGTACACTAGAAGCAAATTTTCAGGTAAACAAACTGTAGATTGTAGAACAATTTGTTGAAACGATATTCCAAAAATAAAAGTGTTGAGAGCATGTATTTGTAGGTTTTTGTAGATGTTAAGCGGTGAAATACAATGTACGCAACTTTCATTAATCATTTGTAAGTATGTGCAAATAAAAGCAAGGTGACTCACTTATTTTCGTGGATCCTTTTCCAAATGACTCTTAACATGCGCATATCTATTTTTCATCTTGAAGCTTGAAGAGAGATAGCAACGCCAACGGAGAAGATATGAATAAATATATGCATGCTGCAAATGCTCTTCGTCTACCACTCGAGGGAAATTTATGTGCGAGTGGTTGACGTTTTGGAAAGAAGGATGAAATGCTACCATGTATAAATACAAAGCAAATCTACTGCCCTAGAACCCATCGCTCTAGTATTGGTTAGTACAAAAATAACCCATTGAAAAATACAACAACCGAGACCAAAGGATCTTCCTATATGTATAACAATAGATAACTACAATCCACGGACAACCTTGACCTTATGAGGATTGAGGGAATAAGTTGGACTTCGTGATGAATTTCCCAACCTTCTGCTCAAATTTGATCTCTCACGACTGCTGCTTCAGTTCTTGTTTGCGTTGTGATTGTGTATAGATTCATTTGGTCTACACATCACATGCGGCGGCGTTTTGTATCCACCTGAAAGATCCATATAATATTGAAATACCAAATCCTGGATTTAACATGAGAAGGTCTCGGGTTAGGCACGCCTAAACGGTTTAGACGTGTTTCATCCATTAACATAAACCAAATCCATAAAATATACCCTAATTGGGGATTAATAAACCCTATCTGGGATGGGTGAACTCATTTGGGTATGGATAAACCCGCCTAAACCGTTTAGGCGTGCCAACATTTACTATTTGGACAACTAATACTAGTGCCTAAGAAGGTAATTTCGAGTTTTTACCAATTCTATGGATTCAGCTATTCTGCTTTTTCAAACCCAGGTTACCAGGGGATTATCCATGCGTGCTTTTATTATGGAAGGAAGTAGGATCTAGAAAGAGAAATATACACACTCTTAATCACCGGGTAATATCTGTTCCACAATCTACACCTTTTCAAAAGCAGCAAAGATAATACAACTTCCGCCAAATACTCTGTTAAAAAACCATCAGTTCTCTGAATTCCCCTGATCTATCAAACTGAGCTAGTGTCTTTACTTATCCAGATATCATTGGAACCTTAAAATACACAAATATTTATCATTGCTAAGGACCTCAATTTCATGATTATGTCAGCTGTCCAAAATCTAGAGACACAAAATACGAGCAACTGTTCGAGTATAATCACTGTAGTAGAATAAATTACCTTGACATCGGTCTCTCTCATGGAAACACGAGAGTTGTGTAATTTCTTCTTACTTTCAGGGGAACAATTGCGACAGTAGAAATGATCTAGCCTTTCGGCTTCCTCCGGGATCATGTCAACACAAGCTGGATGAAACCTGAATCACAAGATAGAAGTATATGCATCACTGAGTGCCACATCTAAGTTTGTACCAAGAACCTATGCGATAATATAGCTGAATTGAATGGAACCAATAGTATTCAAAAAACCTAAATCAACTGAAAAATGATAATAAAAAGTATTAAACTCACCAGTCGCTGCATCGTTCGCACTGAATCATTAAATGGTCTGGATTATAAGGCATCTCACATTTACAGTACCTATCAAAACCAAACAAGCAAGGAAACTAATTTGAAAAATTGAATCAATAAATGCTGCTCATGTTTTAGAAGCAAAAGGTAACAACACTTTCAGCACAGATAGGAGAAAAATAAGATGCCGGCTACTAGAGCAATAACTAGGGCAAATACAGAACATATCATGCAAAAGAAACAAAGATAAATAAATATTAAGTCAATCACACAATCTTGGAAATGCCAAAAAACTCACAGCATTCTAGTAGCCAATTCAGCAGTTAGCATTGGTAGTAGCTTCAGTTCAGCTTACAAATACCTCGACACATGAACTGGTTAATTCAGCCACGGTAATAAATTAAGATTATTTCATTTTAAAGCATAGTATGATCCTCAACATTGCTAAATACAATGTATAATTGGAAGTGTTTGAGTTCTCTCCATTTAAAAGTCTCTCAACATATTAAGTCTAATTTATACAATGAACAAGGTCGTTCAATTTTGGGGGACAACGCTAGGAAAACTCAACTTTGGAGAAACAATTAACTATGGAGCTAGAACCTAAAATTATGCAGAAAATGTTTCGTTATACGATTGATCACCTTGGGAAACCTATAGCCAAAATTCACTAAACCCAACCCTTGAATCGAGAAAAAGCAGAGAAATTATACTCCAGAAGAGAAAATGCTAAACCTACACGGCGACTCTATCAGGATTGAAGGCACCAGTAGATGAATTGTACTCAAAACGACAGAAAAAGTCGTCGTTCCCAACGGCGTCGAGCTTAGTGTAGCTCTTGTAGCTATGCACCGTACACTTCCCCTCTATGGTATCAGCTCTCTGAATATCAAAATGATCAGACAAAAATACCTCCTTCGAGCCGTGGAACTGCCGCCGCCCTCCGATCGACTCCTCCGGCCTGTAATACCACCTAACCTGCACCCTAACGTTCCCGCCGCGGCCGTCCGCCTCGATCTGCTCCACGCGCGCCA
Organism: Plectranthus barbatus; assembly: GCA_026898455.1. Lineage (NCBI taxonomy): Eukaryota > Viridiplantae > Streptophyta > Magnoliopsida > Lamiales > Lamiaceae > Plectranthus > Plectranthus barbatus. The sequence goes on along the minus strand of JAPKLW010000103.1, from coordinate 57,362 downwards.
CATACGAAGGATTTGAAGAGTCCGACGGCCTCATCAAAACGCAGTCACCGGCTGCACAAACGAACAATCGACGGAATATGTCAACAGAAACAGCCACGATCATTTCCTAGCTCTACGCTTATTCAAACGCTCGTGATTAAAAAAAAATATATATTAAAAAAAAATTTGATTAGAGCATGAAAGCTCACAGCGTATGGTTTTGCCGATGTGATTCACGGTGTAGGAGTCGAGAATACATCGGCTGGGTCTGGGCTTAGCCATCTACTGCACGGTGGAGGAGGAGTAGAAGCAGGGAGGAGAGAGAGAAGTGTGATCCGCTGCATGTAGCGAACGAAGAATGTAGAGAGAGAAACTCCAACGGGTGGATTTAAGTACCTTTTCGCATAAGAAATATGAAAAGATCGAGAATTGTTTGACTGTTTCGCTGAACATTGGACCCGAAGTTGTGATTCAATACGATCAACGGTGGGGATCCATTCACATGGTTCCTTTTGTTCTTTTTTTTTTACGATGATTTGCGTGGGGGATAGATAGGAGATTTAACGGATTTTCAAGGTTAGTTTAGGAAACAAAATAAAGAAAATCCAAGTCCATGCCGGAAAATAATATATTATGTCGCAACGTGTGTCATGAGTCATGAAAGGAGAACGATAATGTCTTCATGGGTTGACTTCATCATACATCTATGTTACAGCGTTGATGTTTCCATTGAGACCGAGTCCTTGGACTAATTTCGTGTGAGACATGCATTTTGTCTCTTACATTTTAATTATAATACTCCTCCTTCCTTGACATTAGTCTCATTTTTCATTTTCGTCTGTCCCGCGGAATTAGTCTTATATTCTATAATAAAAAAATATTTCTTCACTACACTCACAAACATTAGTAACTGTGTCAAAAGTAAATGAGACTAATGCCAAGGGACGGAGAGAGTATAATTTATGTATAGTTTATTTTGATTTCGTTCATGATTCTGATCAAAATGTTTTGATTTTCGATCATAATATTTTATTTCGAAATCAAAGGAATGTCGATTAGAATCACCTCATTTCAAACGGAAATAAAAGCATTCCAATCATTCATTTTAAATAGATTTATTGCAATTTGAATAAAATATATGCATTCCGATCAAAATAGACTATACGCAAATCATAATCCAAGTTAAAATATATTTGTGAGGACATCACAAGTTCTTGCCATGATTTTAATTTTCTTTTCTTTTTTTCACTTTTCCCACGCACAACTTCGATTCAGAAAATAAAACTTTTGATCATTTTCAACAACCTAATTTTAAACTTTCTTAGAAAAGTTATCTGCACTTTTTTTTATTTTTTAGGAATGATGTCTTAGGCGACCTTAAAATCGCATTCATAATTGACTCTTAATTATTTCTCATATCATTAAGATATGAAACACGACCAAACTTTATGATTTACGTTAAATATAAAAATAATTTTAGTAGTTGTATGAAAGGCAAAAATAATAATGTGTAGGAAAAATGGGGGTTAAAATTAAAGCAATGTAGGTGTACCTCCTGCTAGCTATTTCTAGCTCTAGCTCTGATCCATTAACTAAGTCAACTTCTCTATGATATTGATTTAGATCAAATTCAATGCGTAGGTTTTATCATTGTATACCTTTAGTCTTTAGATATGAATTTACACCTTTAATACACATACTTTAGAAACTTTATATATTATTTTTAACATGTATTGTATTTTTTTTTTTTTCTATTTACATCATGCTCAAAATAACATATTATATAATCATATTTTTGTTTAAATCAATAATGTGATAAATTTAAGAACTCCTTGTCCCTATTTAATATAAGCTCATTTTTAGCATAAAGTCTTCTATATATATATATATATATATATATAGAGTAGTGATCATATGAGAATAGTTTTTAGTATGAGAAATGAGAATAAATCTCAGCCTTTGATTTTGTGATTTCAACTCTCATGATCTATTTCACTCCGTGTGCAGTTTTCCTCGATTATCCTGCAGTTTTGCAAAATTAAGGTTATTTTTGTAATTTTAGTTTTTTTTTTAAATCTGAAATAGTATCTCATTAGATTTTTTATTCCTTTCTTCGCGCGATTTGATTTCTTCTTCCTTCTTCGTTCGATTTGATTTATATTTCTTTTGTCGATCATATTTTTTTTCTTTGTTTCTGGATTTTGCATTCGTGTTCGGTCTCGACTTTGTTTATTGTGCATGAATATAGTTTAAAAAGATTTGTTTTATTCAGATCGACATTCATTTTTACTATTATATTTTGCATCTTTAGTGTTAACTTTGTGCATTTTTGTATCTTACAGGTTTATTTATTCCAAAGTGTGTATTCAAATCGATGTTCATTTTTACTATTATATTGTGCATCTTTAGTGTTAACTTTGTGCATTTTTGTATCTTACATGTTCATTTATTCCAAAGTGTGTTGATGAGATGAAGCATTTTAAAGGCAGATTTTTTAGAACTGTTGATGTTGGTATTGAGTTTTATAGAGACTACGCTCGTGTTGCTGCTTTGAAGAAGAAGATGTTTAATTTTTTTTAATTCGTATTTATGTAAAAATGAAGTAAATCGGGCTAAAAATGAAGTAAATCGGGCTAAAAATGAAGTAAATCGAGCTTAAAAGCAGGTTGCTGTTTGTGTTTGAGTTTTTTTACAGTTTTAGCCTTTAAAGGCTAAAACTGCATGATATTGGGGCAAAAATGCCGCATTTTTCAATTTGCTGAGAATGAATCTTGTTCGTCGATTTGATGAGATGGACGCGCGAGATCTATTCTTATTTCTCATAGTAACTCCTATTCTCACATGATCACTACCTTATATATATATATATATATATATATATATATATATATATATATATATTTGTTGGTCCCGAGATCAGAGGTTGTACTACACAATAGAAATTTTAATAAACTTGTACTTATCTAAACTGGTTATTTTGAATCAGTTTGGTTTGTCAAAAGAGGTCAAATATCAATTAATCAGTTTTGAGGTCTACTTCAACACTTGAGTGTTGAGTTTTAAAGATATGAAAATTGATAAATGAAAGCTATAAACGACAAAAGGTTTATAGTAGTTCAGACACAAAAGTCCTACGTCCACTCTTCAGATTAGGTCTGGAAATTCACTAAGTGTTGGATTACAAAGTGCTCTCGCAATCTATTGCTAGTTGGTGAATGTCTCTTCCACCAGTCCACTAGCTCACTCGTCCAGTCTTCTGTCATCCATCACTTATCAACTTCCTGGAGTGTGGGCAGGCCACGCAACCTCTAAGCTGGAATTAGGGTTTTTAGAATTATCCCTGGAACTAACGGTTTGCGGCTAAACGCCCGTGATAGTTAAGGTACAAAAAGTATTTGATTGTTGTGTTCTTTCTTGATGAGAAATAAACTCTAACACAGGTGTTATGAGTCTCTTGTTCACAAAGTGACACATGGTAAGCTTGAGAAAGCCTCGAACTTTAAACTTTAGCTTGAACGCTTGAGTAAGAATTTTGGCAGAGTTTTGGCTCACTTGATAGTAAGTTGTTTGGTGTGTTAATCTCTTGAAGTCCTTTGTTATTTATAGTTGAGGATTCAAATATTTTTTCCAATCCACCATTCTCTGTTGTGGGTAGGTGCTTTTTCGAAAAGCTTGCACATGATCCTATTTTTCTGACTTTGATTGTTGACTATTCACCTTTGTGTCAAAACGGTTATATTAGCCAGTCTGAGGAATCAAGACTGAAGTCTTTGAGTTTTTAGACTTTAAGGAATCTCCAATCCTTAAGTCTAAACTTGTCATTATCATTCCTCAAATGATTCTTTCTGTCTCTATATGCAAGGATTGGAACTTGAGATTTCATGTTGATGTTCAGACTGGCAACTCCATGCCGGGTGACGTCACTAGTTTGAACATTGATCCCTAAATTGACTAGTCTAATATTTGAAACTGGTGAATCAGTTTCTAGCTTGAGTTTCCAACTTGATCAGTTCCATCTTCAATTTGACTGAATCTTTTACGCATCCACAAACTGATTTTTCAATTTATCTTCGATCAGCTGCAATTACAATTTAATTAAAAACCTAAGAGGACTTTACATTTATGATCAAACAATATTTTTTTATATAAAAACTGAAATCATTCGAACAAATTATATATGCAGATTTCTTCCAACCAAACCAACACTTTCACTTTTGAGTAAATTATTAGATGTTTTCTTTCATGCCTAAAGAGTTTTTAAAGATAATTAGTATCTTTGATCTTCTTAGACCTGTTCTTCAAGAATTGGGAGGTTTTGAGTTATGTTCTGAAAATAAGTATTGAATTTTCAATATTAATGAAGAATATTTTTAGGTATCGTGTAAAAAATATTCCATGTTATTCAAGGAGAATTCACCATTAAGCATTGGGCATTAATGTATTTATTTATGGGTAGATGAAATTGAAAGGGCCCTCGAGTAATGGGCCTTGTTAGATTTATATTATCAAATAGCTCATCCTATCAAAACTCTTTTTTTTTTAATTATTATTATTATTATTATTATTATTATTATTATTATATTAGTATTTTAGTTATGAATTGCACGAAAGTATTATTTATGTTTCCTCATTTTAATTTAATTAAAGACTGTAATATAATATATATCTTAATGTATAAAAAAGTGATAATGAAGATATGAGATCATAAAAATTATTTGAACGGTTACAAATGTTTTAAATAAACATTTTTTTTTTATTATTGAATGATTGTGAAGATATGTTGTATGGTTATGTTGAGAATTTTGGATGAATGATTATGTTGATTATATAAATAAATCAAACTGAAGATATAAATATATGAACGATTATATTTCTTTTAAATATATAAAGAAAAATATTGACATAATAAAAATATATATCATATGTGCATTTTGAAAAAAAAAAATAATAATAGTTGTATAAATAATAATTATAATTAGAATGGGAGGGCGATTTTAAATTTACATATCTTCGTACTGATATACACATATTTATAAAAAAAGTACTATTTTAAATAAAATTATAAAAAAATAAGAAAATGATTTACCCTAGTTTTTTCATTTGAGATTCAATTGAAATTTTTAATTGTTTTATATTATTATATTTTGACAAAATTATGCATAATAGTTATTGTTAATTAATAACTAAATAATTAATTACAATAAGTTTAATTAAAACAAAATAATTGTTGAAAATTGTTCCGCTTTTTTTTTTTAAGTAATTACTTCCTTACTTTATTATATAGATAAACCAATTTCATAAGACAAATTCTCAGATGAGAGGGTCTCATTATTTTTATTGAGAGATGAATTTAATGAAATGATGTGTTTCTTTATTGGAAATGATGTCTCACCATTTTTATTGTGGGACGAATTTAATGAAATGATTTATTTCATTATAACAAATGATGTACTCCCTCCGTCCCAATTATTTGGTCCAGTTTCAACTTGCACGAATGTCAAAAATCATTTATGAAGTATTAAATATTTGAACAAACTTCCCGAGTTACCCTTATTTAGCAATAACTATCAATAATGGATCCTATTAATTGTGTGTCATTTACAATATAGTTCGAGGGTATCTTTGTAAACTCATATAAAAAATAATATCAAATTTAGATAGTGGACCATATATATGAAACATACCAAAAAGGAAACATGGATCAAATAATCGGGACAGAGGGAGTAATTTCTTTGTTGCAAATAATATAATTTTAAAAAATAAATAATGTATTTAACTTACTGAAATGATTTATTAATATCCGTCTCATAATAAAAAAAGATGGTAATACCGTCTCTCAGGAGACAACTCATTTCATAAATATATAGAAGAAAAAGCTATCCTATGATCCGCACCTATATAGTGAGTGTCTACTGTCTACGCATATATTCAATACATGTATAAAATTTTATCTTTCTTCTCCTACCGTGAGAAATGTCAAAGAAATTTAATTTTCACAACTCATAATGTTATACGAAGTTATGAAGTAATGAATAATTTGCAAATAATTTCCTTGTCTATTACTCTTATCAAATATCTATTTAAATAAAATGAAAGAAAAAAAAACTCTATACTTGATAAAAAGTCTACCCACCACCCTCTTAATCTCTCATATAACTACACAAACCCACTATTTTTTCTCAATATAACTTTCAGTCACCACATGCCAGATGAAAACTTTCAGTATCGTGATAGCTCAACTATATTTTCCTGAGATCGATATTTAATATTTTTAAAAAATTTATACATATGAAGAAACCAGAAATTCTGGTATAAAAAAGGATTGCTTCTCATTAACGATTCAGAGATGAATATATACAAGAATCAGAGATCTACCCATATAATTTCTATATCTAACTAAAGGAAAGATTTTCTATACAAAAGAAAGCTACCAAAATTACAACCACAAATAAGGCTACTAAATATTATTCTTGCGTAATTAACTCCACAAATTCCTTCATTCCTCCATTTTCCTCAATACCACCCTCAAGTTGGAGCATGAGGATTTGAGATGCCCAACTTGCTAAGAAGAAACTGAAACTGATCTGTACCCAAAGCTTTTGTGAGTATATCAGCAAGTTGCAGAGTTGTGCGTACATGAGCTGGTTCAATGTTTCCATTTTGTATCTCCGCACGACTAAAGTGACAATCAACTTCGATGTGTTTCGTACGTTCATGATATACAGGATTCGCTGTAATGTGTAGAGCGGGTTGACTATCACAGTACAACCGCATGGAATGAGAGTGATCGATGCCAAGAAACAACAACAATCCCTTCAGCCACTTAAGTTCACACGCAGCTGTAGTCATGGACCTGTATTCTGCCTCTGCAGATGAACGGGAAACACTATGTTGTTTCTTAGTTTTCCACGAAACAGGTGATCTACCCAAGCAAATAAAATATCCTGTCAAGGAGCGTCTTGTCAAAGGACAACTCGCCCAATCGGGGTCACAATATGCATACAAATCTAAGATCAGAGTTGACCTGCAAAAGAATGCCTTGTCCGGGCTTGCCCTTCAAATATCGTACTACTCGTAATGCTGCTTCCCAATGAGCCTTCTTTGGTTGCTGCATAAATTGAGCAAGGATATGGGCATAGTAGCTCAATTCAGGTCGAGTAATAGTTAAGTAAATCAACCAGCCTACCAGTCGACGATATTGAGCAGGGTTACTAGCATCATCCCCTTCAACTAGAGCAAGTTTATGATTCTGCTCTAGTGGTGTTGCCGCTAGCTTAGCTCCTAGCAGCCCAACCTCAGAAATAATGTCCAGCGCGTATTTTCGCTGACAAAGAAAAATCCCTTCAGTATTTCTTGCTACCTCTATACCCAAAAAATATTTCAATTGTTCCAAATCCTTCATATGAAAACAGTTGCTCAGATATTTCTTAACACGTTGCACAACATCAGCATCATTGCCTGAAATAATTAAATCATCTACATAAACCAGAACATGTAGTTGAGCATGATGTTCACGAAGTCCAAACAAGGAATAATCTGAATGGGACTGAAGAAAGCCATACTTCTTCAAAGAATCTGACAGCTTAGCGAACCAACATCGAGGAGCCTGACGCAAGCCATACAAAGACTTTTGTAGTCTACATACTTTTCCTGTATTTTTAAAGTCGAAACCAGGTGGCATTTTCATGAAAACTTCCTCACTTAGGTCTCCGTGCAAGAAAGCATTTTGCACATCCATCTGATGTAGTTCCCAGTTCTTTGCAACTGCTACGCGAGAAAAGTACGGATTGTAGCCATCTTCGCGGTGGGGGCAAAAGTTTCATGATAATCAACACCCTCCTTTTGATTATTTCCAAGAATTACCAGTCGAGCCCTATATCGTTCAATGCTTCCATTCGAGCGATGTTTAATTTTGTACACCCATTTACTGCCAATAGCTTTCTTCCCACGGGGTAAGTCCTCCACTGTCCAAGTTTCATTGTCTTCCAAAGCTTGAATTTCTTTTCTCATAGCTTCGCGCCATCTTTCATCTTTCACTGCCTCATTATAAGAAACTGGTTCGAAGCCGGCTGTAATACTTGCCAAGAAGGACCTGTGTCGGGAGGAAAACCGATCATAATTAACAAAATTGGTTATGGGATAAGATATGCCTGAGAAGTGTGATTGAAGCGGTGAATGATGTGAGGGGTTGCACTGCACATTATTTGTTACATAGTCCTTTAAACGAGTGGATTGTTGTTTGATCCTATGTCCACGACCAAGTTGATCTCGTACCTCTTCTATGGAATTTCCTTCTCTATTTTCACTTGCAAGCTGCTCTCCTAAATTCTCTGCTCCAGAAATTCCTCCACTATCATCATTAGGAGGACAATATGATGTAGATTCCTCTAATATCACTCCATTTTCCTCGTGAGTTCCAACTACATTTTTAATGGAATCTTCACTTGCAAACATTGTCGTAGCATATGGAAATGTTGTTTCGATAAACACCACATCCCTTGAAACAACATACTCAGCGGATTCCAAATCATAAACCTTCCATCCTTTCTTGTCAAATAGGTACCCCACAAAGACACACCTACGACTTCGACTGGCAAATTTATTCTTATCTCTATGTTGTTTATGCACATAACACAGACAACCAAAGGTCTTAATATGGTTATAGGGAGGAGGTTGTCCAAAAAGAATTTCATACGGAGTTTTTCCCTTCAAAATCGCAGTTGGTGTCCTATTTATCAAGTACCCAGCAGTAAGGATGCAGTCACCCCAAAAATCAATTGGCATATGTGCCTGAAACATTAAAGCTCTCGCCACATTAAGGATGTGACGATGCTTTCTCTCAACTCGACCATTCTGTTGGGGAGTTCCCACACAAGAAGTTTGGTGCAATATACCACGTTCCTCAAAATATTTTTGCAAACACAAATTCAGTGCCATTATCACTCCGAATAATCTTCACATCCTTCTCAAAGTGTCGTTTAATCATTGCAATAAAATTCCTTATAACACAAGCTACTTCATGTTTTCCATTGAGCAAATAAACACGTACACCACGAGAACAATCATCAACAATTGTCAAGAAATAACTAGCTCCACAAGAAGTCAAAACTTTATGAGGCCCCCATAAATCACAATGCATTAAATCAAAACAATTTGCAGCAGTATTGTCACTAGAATAAAATATCTCTCTGGTTTGTTTTGCTCGAAAACAAATGTCACAACTAAAATGAGCATTATTTCTACTAAATTTATTTGCTGCAGAAATCAACTATAACACCTTATTAGATGGATGGCCCATTCTCCTATGCCACAGATCAAAGTCTGAAATTCCAGAAGCTTTAGAAGCATTTGTCGAAACCATAGCCTTCAAAAAATACAACCCCTCATGTTGTTCACCCGCTCCAATCAGCCTCCTCATATTTCGGTCCTGTATAGCACAAATTATGTTAGTGATTTGCAGAATCAGATTTGAATCATTAAGCAGTTGTGAAACAGAGATCAAGTTATATTGTAAATGAGGCACAAAAAGAACATGCTGCAATGTCAATCCTCCTCCAAGGTGCATCGTTCCTTCTTTTAATGCCATAGTTCCTTCACCATTAGGCATTCCGACTGAACATGGAATAATGTCTCACACATCTCTTAGGCAGTCCCTTCTCCCAGTCATGTGATGGGAAGTCCCTGAATCTATTACCCACGATAAATTTTCTTGCTTACCAGTCAATCTTTCATTGTGCACCGTCTTTTTGCGAACTCAAAAGTCCCAGCAAAGTGCTCCATTGTTCATCATTCAACCCACTTATCCCTTTCCGATCTGTTTCTCTGATCTCTTCATAACCATCTTCTGTTGCAACTGCTTGAATGATATTTGCTCGTGGTGCACCGCCTCTGTCACGACCTGCACCGCTATTTCGCTTACGCCCAGTTCCACTTCGTGAAGTACTGGAGCGAGATCTATTTCCCCACCAATCTGGGTATCCTATCAGCTAAAAGCAGGCACTTGAATCATGTCCCTCGCGATTGAAATGTTTGCATACTGCAGCTTTGTCCCCCCTTGCACTTCGTCCACCAGCCTGAACAACAAAGCTCATAGGGTTACCTTTCTCTTCCCTTGTTTGCGACATCAACCTTACTCGTTCTTGCTGAACGACCATTGCATATACCCTATTCAGATTGGGTAATGGTTCAGTGCTCAAGATATTGGCACGCACAGATCCATAGCGTTCTTCATCCAAGCCCATCAAAAACTGATGTACTTTTTCTTCCTCCTTCTTTTCCAGTTCAGTTGTGAGATTGCACTTGCATCCGGCACAACTGCACACCGGTATCTTGTCGTAATTGTTCAATTCATCCCATAAGGTTTTAAGTTGTCCATAGTAACTGACTATGGTTTGTCCCTCCAGCTTACAATTCGTCAAATTCGATCTCAATTGTTGGACTCTTGGTCCATTCCCAATTGAGAAACGTTGCTTTATGTCCTCCCATAAATCTCCAACATTGTCTACAAGGGAAATAGTTGAACGTAGAGAGGGTTCAATTGTGTTAAATATCCATGAAACTAACATGGAATTAACAGTCCACCAATCTTCAATTTCTGGCGAATCATCTGCCGGTGGTTTCACAGTTCCATCAATGAAACCATACTTCCTTTTGGCCCTTAACGCTGTCCGCACTGCCCGTGCCCATTCTTCGTAATTTTCTCCCTTCAACACCACTTGGGTGATTATGTTGCCTGGGTTGTCGTTGGGGCTTAGAGTGTAAGGGCTGAAAGTTTTCCTTCATCTTTTGGAGGCATGGCTCTGGTACCATGAAGAAACCAGAAATTCTAGGATAAAAAAGGATTGCTTCTCATTGACGATTCAGAGATGAATATATACAAGAATCAGAGATCTACCCATATAATTTCGATATCTAACTAAAGGAAAGATTTTCTATACAAAAGAAAGCTACCAAAATTACAACCACAAATAAAGCTACTAAATATTATTCATGCGTAATTAACTCCACAAATTCCTTCATTCCTCCATTTTCCTCAATAAAAAAAATTGACAATCATATTGTTACTCACATAAATAGAATATTAATCCTAATATTCAGGTTAATGAAATATTAAATAAATTAAATTTATGGTAAAAAACTGCACGAGAGAATCCAAGATAATTGCTAAAACTTTTGCATATTGAATTTTAATTACCAAAATATTTTTGAAGAATCTCTTTTTTCAATATAAAAGAGGAGCTGTCTCTATTTCACAAAATCAAGTAAAATTATCTTGAAACGATCGAAACCAAGGCATAATCTGCCAAGAAACTCGGTAAGACTCTTTTCTAATTTTACAAATAATTTCTGCATCGACGAAAATAAATTTAAAAACTAATAAAAATTAGACTACGATGCGCATCCGCAGCCATGGTGGCCCCACCATTTCGGTCGTCATAGGCCCGCTGACGTCACAGCTTACATCATCGTAAATAAAAGAATTATTATTATTATTATTAAGAAATGGTATACATAAGAAACATATTAATTAATTGATAAGATATTGAGAAAGAAGCAAAATGAGAAATATAAAATGGTTAATTTGAGAATTTCATTTTTACTAATTTACGTGACATTAAATTTTTTTTATATTACTGTAAATAATTAGGAACTAGATTGGTTATGAGATAATCAATCAACTATATTTGATAATTAAAATTGAATAAAAACATCTACACAGTAATAAAAGGAAATTAGTAAAAAAAAACTATCTCAATCATCAAAATATCAACTAAAAACTGCCTGGACTAGAAAAACCAATTACAACGAACACACAACGATAAATATTTAATAAATGACAAAGGAGAAAATTAACGAGCCTCTTTAAACTAAAAATACTTATGTTAATTTTTTTACTTATATTTGCAAATACAAACCATAAAAATTAAGTACTTATAAATTATTCCCTCATCCGAGAGTACAATAGTAAAAGCGTCTTCCCAATAATTAATAAGTTATAGATTCGAGATATCAATAAATCTTTGTGTATAAGTATTAAATTAATATATTATAATTCAAAGTATTATAAGTTAATAATATAATAATAATTGTTGGACCAAAAAACAATTGGGCTAAAACAAATGAGGCTTAGGCCCAATAAGAACGATTATGATCCAGACCCAGAAGCCCGTGGCAAAGAGAAGGATTGACCCAAGGAACTACGCAACCTACGGAGGCAGTGGCGGATTTAAAAATTTAATATTGGGGATAGAATATATAAATAAAATAAATTGGGGATGTATTATGTAAAAAAATATATATAAATAATATGTAAATATGTATATCAATAATAATAATGATAAACACATATATTTTAATAATTAAAAAATAAAATTTTGGGTACAAGTTTACCCCTTTCAACCAAATATATCCGCCTCTGTATGGAGGACTACCTCAATTGGATCACGACCCACGGGCAAGGTCCCGCTCGTAATCCACACGACCTATTGCAACGAGGATCCACAAAACTACCAACCGCGATCTATTTGGAGGACTAGAGGGATACGAATTAGGTTGCACCAAGACCGGAGGACCATTGGAAACCCTAGCCACAATGATCCCCAAAAAGGATGCCGCCACCACGGCACCACTTCCTGAAACGACTCCCTAAAAATTTGCGGCTATCAAACCCACGACAACCATCTTCAGGAAAGTAGAAACTAACCTCCAAGATCCTTTAGAGTTGTAATTGCTCCCCTTAAGCTATAAAAGGAGAGCTATGTCAATTTGCGCATCAAATTTTTTAACTATTGTACTATGTGAGATTTCAAGCTCCTCTTTTCATGCTTCACAATAAACTTGTATAATTTTTTTGGCTATTTTCTTCTATTTTTTACATGTTCTAAGAGTATTTATTTTATCATAAATCGAACCTCAACAATAATAATATATGGAAGCATCTTGTGCGCAACAAAATTTGAATATATTTGAATTCTGGTGTAACAAAGTTTTGGTAGAGCGTGATTTTTAAATATATGTTGGTGTGGTATATAAATATATGTATGCTTGCTAGTCTTCTATCATCCTACCATGCCATATCAATTATTTTAAAATTGAATTTGGTTAGTAAGAAGCCACCTACCGTGACATAAGCTCTCCTAATTAAATATTATTTTTTAAATGACTAAACATGATTAGCGGCAATTAACATTTATCCGTGTGCTGACTTTAGGGAACCGACAATCTAATAATCATCATATTCTTTATTATGATTAAAATAATATCCTTCATTTTTCTCGTTGCCAGGGGATTATTTCCGATTTTGCAATTCTATTGTGGTTAAATCTGTAGATTTCAGTAGTTAAGATTAAATTTCTTTTTTAGTGAAACTAAAACAAAAAAATAAGTATTTTTTTGAAATAAGAATGAGTTTTTTTTTTTTGTTTTTAATCGGTATACATTAATTTTTAAACACACATCCACTCACACGCCCAGATACCGAGATGAAACTTGAACATGCGAGTTATTAGTCACAAGACAAAGTGTTGTAACCACTAAACTCCGAAAGTCGAAATTACATAATGAGTTTTTTTTTAAAAAACTATGTATGGTTGAACTAAGAAAATATAATTTTTTTCATGAAGAATACCTTTTCAATTTCGTAAATTATTTTTTATAAGTAAGCAAATCTTAGCTCTACAAATGGCCAGAATCAACGGTTGAAGTCAGCTTCTAGTTGTTACCTATTATTTGGTTTTCATTTGATTCATTATCTAGTGTATATGTATAATTGTACATACATATTATTATTTATATAAGACAAAAACTTTAGGCACACTTAAATAGTTTAGGCGGGTTTTATTTATACCCAAATAGGTTCATCTATCCAAAATAGGGTTTATTAATCTCCAATTAAGATATATTTAATGAGTTTGTCTTGGATTAATGGATAAGACCTACATGCCTAACCTGAGACCTTTCCATTTATATAATTGTGATTATTTCTACTTTTCTAGGACCAGATGAATTGTTGTGTTCTTACCCATGAAATTATGTATGCATGATTACTTGCATATGTTTGCAACTTGCAAGTAATGCTTTAGATTTATATGATTGTTATTTGCGATCATAATTAGATTTCTATGTAACTTGATATTTACTAGATCCAAACTTAAATGAATATTTTACTGTTTTTATAATTACATGTCCAATTATCCTAAAGTCAAATCCATAATTTTTCACTCTCAAATAATATTTTTTTCGCTAGAACACCCGAACAAGAGATATTCAAAATCATTTTAATTTATAACAATTAAACTAATTAATCACGAATTTAAGTAATAATGATAACTCTCTTCCTCTTATTTAAAAATAGTGTATACATCAATTGAACATGTCTTATTCACATTATTCGTATCTCAATTTCAATAAATTCGACATCACAAGCGTATTAAATTTGTTCAAAAATGATTGAAAATTTTAATTTTCAGAGCTTTTCTGAAGCAATAATAATTTTTTTTTATATATAAAAATGTCAGCCCATGCTACAGCCAATGATTTCTCTCCTTTTTTGCAAACTTAGATTCTCCCCTTTCCCGAATCCCCATGCCTTTCTCTCAGACAACAGTAATTCTTTCTGATTTTCTCTCCCTCTCTGCACATCACTTGCTGCTTTCTTCTGGACTCTGTCTATATTCACAGCCTTAAATATTCATTTTCTATTTTTGCTTTTTAGCCCCCCACTTATTTCTCATTGCTTATATGCCCTTTCCATTTATTTCCAATCTTTATATTTTCAGCTTTTTTTTTTTTTTTGAAAGGAAATTGAATTCATCTCATTTTTTTTTTTGTATAATTAATTAAGATCAAGTGCAGATGTTTTGATAGCTTTCCTCAAATTTCTTGTTGAAGCTGAATAAATTATGTATGGTTTAATTAGACTTTGAATTATGAGAGTTGGTGGGTATTAAATGCACATATTAATATTTTAGTGTTATATATAACGTGGAAGACTCAAAATGAATAAAAGATGAATCAAGTAATTTTTTTTTTTTTTTTTGTGTGTGTGGGTGTGTTTTGTGATTGGATATCATAGTAAATGAATTTACATCATTCATAAGAAATGATCTCATTTCAAATACAAGATGTTCCTCTACATAAGAAAATAAACATTTTTATAAGATTATGACAACATAGTTAGTCCCAGATCAGGATACAAGTAGTTTAATCGTATTGTCTCAAAGGAGATTTAAATTAATATATTTTATTTATATATATAAAAAATGGCAATATAATTATGCAGTTTATATTTAAATTGAAAAAAAAAATTGGGAAAGGGATATTTATTTCCAAAAATATGCTTTCAACACTAAAAAGATGCTCTAGCAATCCAACTATCAACAAACTTCCAAAAGAAAAAAAAAAGGCTATCAAATTGAACGATTTTAGTGCTTAGAGCAAGTAAGGCAAAAGAAAGTTGGCAGGCATATACCACTCTTTTGGTACATGCCTACCTTCATTAAACAAAAGTTGGTGGTTATTAATAATGATTTAAATATTTTGTAATTTATTCATATATTTTAGTCTTATATTTAATTTCATTAATTAACCAATATTACATGGATAGTACAATTTCATTCTTGAATACGTGATGTGCACCCACCAAAAAAAAAAAAAGAAGCAAAAAATGGAGAATGAGCAGAAATGATTAATTTATTAATTACATGTTTTTAAATAGGAACAAACTAATAGAGGCAAATATGCAAATATTGGAAAAGTAAAGGACTCCAGAGAAAATAATAGGGCCAACAATTAGGTGCCGCAAAGAGACAAAAAAATATAGTGACATGGGCACCCTATTGGTAGAATGTTAAAAAAATCCAAAACAATAAAGATTTTCCTAACCATTAAAATATTCCATCCAAACCGCTAAAATATTACAAACAAGAAAATAAATAAAGCATTATAATATGGTGGATATTGCAGACCTTCCTTCCATGCTTAGCTTAAGATAAAAATTTGGAGAGAGAGAGAGAGAGGGGTTAAGGGAAGCTTTAGGTCCACCAACTGGTGGTTAGAGATTGGCACTCCATAACCAAACACCATCAACAGCAACAAAGAATTAACCAAGTCAAGCAACAAATGATAACAACAAACAACAACAGCAACAGCTAAGAGAGATAGGTTGATGTATTCTAACATTATTTATGATTTCTATAAACAGACAGAGGTTGGAGGGGAGGGATGGTGTGGAGAGATATGTATATTTAGAGAAAAAAGATTTCATTTTTATTATGTGGGGTTTCTTAATAGTGAGAGAGAGAGAGAGCTCCCTTTTTAACCTGCTAGATATAGAGAGGGAGTAGATAGAGAAAAATACTACACCTTTATTTTGGTGTTTTTTTTTTTTTTTTTTGGGTGTGTGTAAGTCTCACGTGGGAATAGATAAAAAAAGAGAACATGATGATCGAACTTATGCAAGAATAGTTATCATAAAGGTGAAAGAAAAGATTTAAGGGAGTGATAATGTTCCTGTACTTTCATCTTTGAAAAAACTGCAACTCTACTATATACTAGACAAGAGAAAATCAAAAAAAAGTTTTTGTTTTCCTTTTCCTTTTCCCTTTCCCTTTCCCTTATTGTTCTTGCTCCTATCTTCTCCGTTCTTGATTATTTTCACTTTTTAGTGTTCTTGTTTGAGAGAGAAGGGGGTGATAGTGTTGGATTCTTGGGATCTCTATGTTTGCTGTGAAGAAAGAGTTTTTTAGGCAGATCGAAGAGGTGGTGTTCCCCACAAGGCACGCAGCTGATGCTGAATTTCAGGTTTGTGTGATTAGTTTTTTTTTTTGACTTATTTGTTTATGTTATTAGAGTCTTTTTTAGCTGTTGTGAAGGTGAGGGAAAAGGGAATTCTGCTGTCTTAATCTCTCATGTTGTCGGTAGATGATGTGATTATGAATTGCAGTCTCTGTTGAATTACTGCAAGAATTTTTTGTTTCAAAGAAATATTTGTTGTACTTCATTCCCCTTTTTCTTGGTCAATTCTTCATTCCTGAGCTTGATTGATGTCGAATTTCACTTCCTATTTTCAGGGTTTTTGTCATCGATGTTTTGTTTGACCATTGAGCTTCGAAATTCTAATTTTGGATTCATAGTTTTTTACTTTCTTGATCGAAAACCTACTTGGTTCAAGCTCATGAAATGAAAAACAAAATCAATATATAAAAATGTGATTTTCTTAATATGGTTTCACAGTTAATAAATTTTGATGAATTGTTCGCTTCATTCCAACTCTGCATGAAAAAAGATGAAACCAGATTAGTAGAACTCTGATGGAATTTTTGTTGCCTTGGGATTTTCCAGAGCTCTTTGATTTCTCTCTCTAGCTAAGCTTGAGGCAGAGAGAGGTTGTGATAATCAACTTCAATCCTAAAAAAAGTCCAAGAAAAACAATACATGGGAAGCTATTTTCCTCTGTCAAACAATCAAAGAGATGCTGGAACAATGCTCTACTTAAAGGATCCTGCGTCAAGTTCTCATTCAGCAACACCGATTCTACCAGGAAACACCATCATGTACATGAATTTTCCGTCGTCGTCCGAGCCGTATTCCGATGCCATAGCCGGCAATTCACACAGCCACAGCAGCTGTATGGATGTTCCACCAGTTACTTCAGATTCAAACACCTCTTCACAGGAAGTTCTGTTCAATTTCGGAGGCTCGCGAGCGTTAGAAAGCCAGTTGAACACTTGGAAAGATGGGAGGAGCGAGATGATGATGATGCATCAGGCAGGGGGGAGTTCTTGTGTTCTTCAGGGTGCCCCACACTTGCAGGGGCAGGGGTTGTCACTTAGTCTCAGCACACATGTTCCGTTGCACGCGCCTTCGATCCCATACCAGAACGAGGGAGCTGATTTCTCTTCGATTATGGGCACTAATGCAATGATGCATGATGGAGATAGGGGGAGGAACATATCTTTTGAGAATGAAGATAGTTTCCCAAGTGGTGTCGCTGTGGGCAATGCAGATGGAGCTAGTGATATCCCATCTTATGGTATGCCGAGTATTGCAAGGACTGTTCCGAATTCGAAGTATTTGAGGGCAGCTCAAGAACTGCTGGACGAAGTTGTGAATGTCAAGAAAGCTATCAAGGAGCAAAATGGTAGAAAAGAGTTGAGGAAAGATTTGAAAGAAGGTGAAGGGGAGTTGAAAGATGAGGGTTCAGACCCTTCTGCGGCTGCTTCGTCTTCGGCCACGCCTAAGAGTGAGATATCAGCTGCTGAGAAACAGGAGCTGCAGAATAAATTAACTAAGCTTTTGTCAATGTTGGATGAGGTGAGAGATCAATCAACTGTTTGTTTATTTCATCACATTGGTTTTCTCATTTCAAGATGTGGTGCAGGTTGACAGAAGATACAGACAGTACTACCATCAGATGCAGATTGTTGTTTCCTCCTTCGATGTAATAACCGGACCTGGAGCAGCTAAACCGTATACAGCTCTCGCACTTCAGACAATTTCTCGTCACTTTCGTTGCCTGCGCGATGCTATAAACGGGCAGATTCAAGTAGCAAGAAGGAGCCTCGGAGAAGAAGATGGTGGTTCGAATGATAGAGGGGTTGGGATATCACGTCTGCGCTTTGTGGATCAGCAGCTCCGGCAGCAGAGAGCCCTGCAGCAGCTCGGCATGATGCAGCAGCACGCGTGGAGGCCGCAGAGGGGGCTCCCTGAGACCTCTGTCTCTGTCTTACGTGCTTGGCTTTTCGAACACTTTCTCCATCCGTAAGTTACAGAAGCGTTTTCGTGCTACGCCTTCTTTTCAAGGGTTTCTCTCTGATGAATGTATTTGTTTTGTGATGCAGCTACCCTAAAGATTCCGAGAAAATCATGCTGGCTAGGCAGACTGGATTGTCAAGAAGTCAGGTGAAAATCAATGCATTCTTCATGAACTTGAATCATAAATCAGGGAATCTTATGTGGTGCATCTATTATTTTCTTGATATAGATGATAAATGAAAATGAATCAGAAACAGGAATTTCAGACACTTTATAGTTATTGCAGTATGAATTTCAGACACAACTTTATCTTGTAAGAAGCTTGTGCATATCTGTTAAATCTGTGGGAGTCTGGTTTAGGTCTCAAACTGGTTCATCAATGCGCGAGTGCGCCTCTGGAAGCCCATGGTGGAAGAGATGTACAAAGAGGAAACTGGCGATGCTGATATAGACTCGAATTCTTCATCCGAGGCCAACCCTGCCTCGAAGCCAGGTGCAAAAGCCTCGGACAAGGCAGAAGAGCTGCAGCATCACGGTACAACCTCCACAGGGCAAGCCATGGACCCAAAATCCGATGAAATGCACGACGTGGAGATGATGGGATCCGATGTAAACTCCATCTTCCACAGCGAGTACGGAGTGAGCAAGACGAGGGAGGGCCAAGATCCGGTGGCAGAGACGAGCTGTGGGGGTGGTTTCATGGCAGCAGCAGCTGCTGGCTACCATATATCAGAGCTCGAAAGATTCGGAAATATTGGTGGAGTCTCACTCACATTAGGGTTGCAGCAGTGTGAGGGTGGTAGAATGGGTGTGCATGATGGCTCTCACAATGCATTCATGCCACTCAGAGAAACTGATGTATATAACACGGCAGCTTCTGCCATGGGGAATGAGACAGCGGATTTTGAGTGCATGGAATCAGGAAACCGGCAGCACCGGCTCGTCTCGTCCCTGCTCCCGTCGTTCACGTGATCCGGCTGCTGCCGGTGGCGGCCGAGGATCCAAATCTTGATTACTGATAAGAGCACGAGGCAAGAAGGTCTAGCTTTTTTTTTTTTGTTTTTTTTTTCTCCCATTTTGTGAATCCATTGTAGGAAAAAAGATTGGTTGGGCAGTTTATTTGTAAAGAATTTACGAGTTTGGTCTGATGTAGAAACCAGAATATGATGATTTTGTTGTATCAAGAAATAAAGTAACTCTTTCATCCCACGAAAAAGAAAAAAAAAAAAAAGGCTTGTAAATCGAGTACAGAATGAAATGTAATTGCGGACCTTCATTAGTGAAGAATTCCTCTAATTTCTGTGGTTTTTATTTGCTGCTATTCGTTCTTGGCTAGAATTTAAATTGCTTGTTTATTGCTTTCCGATTATATGATCCCGTTTCATCTTGCATATTTGTCAAAAATTATTTAATATTTAAACAAATTTTCAACATTACCCTTATTTAAAGTATTAATTACCCTCTAATTTTTATAATATTCTCATTTTCCAAAATTATGTACTATTACCAGAGAAAAATAATACCAAATATAAAAAATTAAACCATATAATTGAAACATTCTAAAATAAAAATTCCGACAAAATAATCAGCACGAAGGAAGTAGTTTATAACCTTATTAGAGTGATTAAAAATCCCAAGAAAATTGCACTGGACTTTGAGCAAAGAAGAAGATGAATTATTATTCAGACTAAAGTTGTAATCTTGAAAACCCATCAAATGGTCTTCACATCTAGATCTAAATTTTGATAAAATATAAAGAAAATCCAAATATTACTTTGGTTAATTAATAAATTAAGCTTGAGATGAGAGAAGCCAAAAAAAAATGACAGAAGTAAGCTTTATTTTAGAGGAATAATTACACTGCTCCACTGAATAAAGTTTCACACAACCATATATTACCAACTGTATGAATCACTCGGAGACTCCTCTTATATCCGAGATGATTAAAACCCACTTACACAATGGAACAGTAAAGGGTGGACAAAAGAGAGCATCTACCTAGTCAAATTATACCAACTGCATGAAATCATCAGAGACTGATCTCACATCCAAGATGCTGAGATTCCAAGACAAAAATCGATCCCAGCATTTTCTGATTATTACCTGAAAATGACCGGAAACACGAGAAAACGGTCAGTAGTAAATCCATAGAGAACATCCATCGGAAGAAGGGAAGTGAGGTTCACTTACCTTTTATAGAGAGCAACTACGCCTTCCTTCAATCGTGCAGTTTCCAAGAATTCGTCTCCAGGATTGTTAATATCAACTGTTTCCATGTCGAAGTTCAGAGGGCCGCTGCGCTCATCCCATTCAAACCACAACTTAGCAATGGACTCTTTCCTGAAACAGGTAGCATGATCCTCCTCTTCAGGTGAGCCGGTGGCGATTAGTCTGTAGACATACACCTTCTTCAGCTGGCCAGGTCTGAATGCTCGACCTATTGCTTGGCGAGTTACAGATGGATTCAAATGGATGTCAAGTACAATAACGCGTGAAGCCCCCACAAGAGATATCCCCTCACCACATGCTTTGATTGAACCAAAGAACACCCGAGCTTCAGGTGAACTGTTAAATTTATCCATGTAGGATTCCCGCGTCTCATGATCTGAATCACCCGTGATCATGAACATCTCCTTGCCCATACTATAACCCTTTACCTTAGCTGTTATTCTCTCCAGAAATTTCAGGGGTAGGAGATATTGGCTAAAAACTAGCAGTTTCTCACCACTTGATATACAGAGCTGGAGAAGATTCAGATAGAAGTTGAGCTTTGCACCTTCTTTCACGACTACAGACTCCAAGACAGCATCAATTTTCTCCTCATCAACTCTATCCTTTACCCCAGAATTCTGAGCAAGAGACTTCAACATTGGGTGCAGATAGATCGCACTTCCTTGAGCATTGATTGAGAACTTCCTGGCCCTCGTACCTGTCAACACTTTAACTTCAGCTTTCTGTTTGGGGCTAAGTTGGAGAAAGACTGAAAAATCTACAAGCCCCGGAAGTTCATCTAAGTTATCCCCCTTGTAATAATGCAAAACTCTTTTTGTCATTTCCCGCAGATCTTGAATCACAGTCACCTTCCGGTTCTGATTTTCATCTTTAATGAGGGTGTTCTCTATGAGCTCATAGAAGTCATTGTCTCTGCCTTTCACCACATTCCTTCTGCTGGATATCTCAGCCCTGCTCAAGATACGCCTTCTTATGGTTTTAGAACTCTCCATCTTCAGAAACTTAGGGCGGACAAGATTTAAAATGTTGAACACCTCCTTCACATGGTTCTGATAAAGTGTCCCGGAGAGAACCACCTTTCTTGCAGTTTCTACCCTCTCCAAGGAAGTCAGGACATCAGTGTCTTGGTTCCGAGGAGTATGACCTTCATCTAAAATGAGAATTGAAGGGACTTTCAGTAGATAGTTCTGGCATGCAACAGCAACTTGCCCATTGTCAGTGTCACAGATTATAGAGGAGAATTGTTTGTATCCTAAAAACAGTATGCTCCTTTCGTTCACCCATTCTTTCAGAACTTCAAGCTGCTGCAAACGACTGTCGGCTTTAGCTGAGTAGAAGTCATACAAAGGCAGGTCCTCAACTTGCCATCGGAGGAATTCCTTTTTCCATACAGATAAAATGCCCCTAGGCAGCACAACTAGAGGTCTTGCAGCTGGATATTTCGCCATGAAACTCTGAAGGAAACTGATAATCATGAAGGTCTTACCAGAACCAGGAGCATGTGCCATTATACAACCTCCGGGATTATCTGCCACAAGGTTGCTTAGAAGAAAATTAAATCCCTCGGTCTGATGAGGTTTCATCTCCTTTTTGTGACGAGGATGTGGATAAATTTCAGCAGCAGTAAAATCACCATCCGGTAATTTGACTCCATCAAGAACAATTTCAGCTTGATCTAGATCTCTAGCTCTCCCTTCATACCTGTAAGTTCGTGTGGTCCTTGGGTTCTGCATGTAGAATACAATAGACAAAACAGTCATCAACATCAAGTACTTTGGCCCGGAGGATTCTACCAATATCAACAAAATGCTCATTTATTAGAGTATAAAATATTGAAACTAAAAAGAGAAGGGGAATTTTGCACAGAAATTCAATGCAAGCACCATAATAAAAGGAAGCACAATTCGAAGTTATAATACCCATCTCCAGTACAAGGCAATAAGCATATGTAAAAGACAATTGTAGGGTAAACATAAAACTTATCACCCATCGGCATGTGCAACATTATTGCTCAAAATGACAATTTTCTGTATAGATACAGAAATTATACAAATATTGTCTAGTAAAATTTTCAACCGGTAGATTTTGAAGCTCCTGTTCTCATTAACTTAATCTTTGAATGAATCAAATTGTTCAAAGAGCTGCAGTCCATAATTAAAATCTCAATAGCATGAGAACGAGTGAAGGTCCCAAAATGGCTTTATTTTTATAAATGAATTTATTTTTAGTAAGTAAGCAAAGCATGATAGGGAAGATCATTGAGAATAATGTAAACTTGGGACAAATTCAAGCTTTCTTGGAACAAATGGTCATCGAGGTGTTGAAAAAAATAATACATCAATAGCAATGCATACAAAGAAAAGAAACAAGTTTGAGTATCTAACTTCCAGGAACAAATTAAACATATTTCCAGAAACTGTCAAACTACATATTAAACAGCATACTTAACTTAGAAAAGCGAAATCCATACCTTTGAGAAATTATATTCAATGATGGTCTCAATTCCTCTCTTAATAACCCCACAAATACGGCATACATCACCAATGTCATCCCTAAAAATAAAAGAATGCTCACAGTCTTCTTCATCACCAGCATCATATTCACTATGCGTAACTTCATCAGGATCATCCTGCCACATATCAAAGTAATGGGGGTTAAAGTCACATCTCTAGCTGAAACCTTAAACACAAAACATCCATTTTCATATATACTATAAATGATAAAAACATATACAAATTAGTTAAACAATGATACAGCTGGCATCAAGAGTATGTGAATGGAGAGAATGAAAAACTTCTCCATACATACAGATTTTTTATGACAACTTACTTGGCAATTCAATGATTATCCACCATTATTCATGTACAATGAGTTATGAGATAAGTAACAATTTTCATATTTTTCATCATCAGATGCTAAACTAAAAAGACTATTGCAGCAATAAAATTGACCAAGTTAGGGCAATCTTTCATAAGGACAGAAGTTAGGAAGTCATGTCACAGAGATGCGTAGATAATATCACTGGATCACCTGGAGTTAAGGAAATGAATAGTAAGAGAATACCTTAGAGAACTCTAGAGCAGCTGTCATCTGGTTCCAAATATCACCTAGACCATCAGAGTTGGTATCAGACAATTCATCATTTTCTTCTAGGTCAGCTGTACCCACATACACTCCTTTATCTTTTATGGATCCAGTTTCAGCTTCATTTGTAAGCACGTCAGCTTCTCGAGAACTTTTAGTTTGATCTGAATTCCAGTCCTGCATAAGGTTATGGAAGCTGCTACATAAACAATGCATGAATATTCAAATATGTAAGCATGAATTTAGTAGGGATATCTTCATAACAAATACAAATTGATGTCCACCCAACCCCATGATAATGTTTATGTCATGTAAGAGTTGCACAATGAGTTCAAAGAAATCTCATTCTTCTTGAATAATAATTGCGCTGTAAAGAAATAACTAAGTTTAAAAGATACAGTCCATTATGGCTAAAGTTGATTACGCTTCGAACATAGGTAAATTAAGAAGTGCATTACCACAAAGTCCTTCATGAGAAAAGTTCCAGAAGGTTTATCCTTCAAGAGAAGATTTAAAGAGGGAAGAGTGACACATGGTGGCTTCAAATCAACTTCCATAACACAATTTCTAGCATCATCATCGTCATCAGAATCAATGATAACCACTGGCGCAGCATGATGGGAAAGCTGTGCCTCTGGAACAAACGTTTCCTGAGCTCCATCCTTATCGTCATCAAGGTCAATTACGTTGGGAGCAACTAGCTCCATCGAATTTGATTCCACTGTGTCGTTCACATCTAAACATGCTGATGGAAGTTCAGGATTCACAGCATAGTAGCACTCTATTACTTTCCTCCTACGTTTGAGGAGATCCTCTATCTCCTTAGTCACACTTCCAAATTTCCCAGAATCCAATTGGTTAAGCAAATCTCTTGTGGTGAATGCTGAATCATTCAGAACTTGTGTATATGCATGGTTTCTTTTCTGCTCAAATTCAAATCGCCATGAAGCAGGAAAGCCGGAATAACTATAACCAGTTCCTTCATCTGCTTTTATCCTTTTCCGCCGTTTGGAGCCCAAATCTAACAAGAAAGTTATATAAATTCATAAAATCTCAAACAGTATATAATTTTAATGGGAACGCTGATGTCCAGATATAAGTGTTCTTCAATATAGTTGGAAGTGTAACTAATCCTGCATTTATAAATTGTTTGATATCAATGATTCCTGGAATTGGAAACATGCGAAATTCATGATCCAATGCACACAGTTGCCTAAGTCTTAACCAACAGCAATTACTGTTCAGTGCATAATTTCAGTTTTAAGGGTTGCATTTTGTGTAGCAATTGCGAATATAGTTAACATTGAGCACTCAATAGCAACAAATTAACGAACTATATAGAAACAGCATTAAGGGAAAGAAAGAGTTATAGTTAACGAAGAATCATAGTTTCCTTGATAAAAAATCACATAATCAGCCACATATAAAACGTGTGTGTGCTTACAAAAATAATCAAGAAAAAACGAGCGTCCGAAAATGATTACCACTTGAAGAACACGCCGGATATCTCTTCACAAAAGGAGAGAGGTAATTTCTATCAGCGGCATCAGCCATCCTCGGACTAGATACATCAAAACAAAAACGGAAAAACGTCAACTCTTTTTCAACACAAGCACCAAATGCATGTACATCAAAAAGGAAATATCAAAATGCATGCTATCATAAGAACTACGGCGCTAATTAGCACAAGTATCAACAAAAAGAAATTCAACTTCCAAACAATCATCAGAATACCCAAAATCTTAACCACATAAAAAAATTAAAACCAAAAATGATGGGGCAAATGCAATTCCAGTCAACCTACAATCTGAAAATGGTAGATTGAGCGAATTGAAGAATCGTAACTTACATTGACACGGATTGGAGCGTGAATTATGCGACCGTTTGTTATTTCTTTTTGGGCTCCAGAATTGCAGAATGGAATACGGAAAGTCACGCTTACAGTCGTAGGGGCAGCTCTATAGAACTAGAGTTTCTTGTTTCCCTTTCCCTTTTCTTTTTCTTTCTTTTTTTTTCCCCTTTTATTTTAAGTAAAAAGCTAATAATGCCAAGTATTTTTCGATAATTAAAAAAAAATCCTCATTTAATTAAATAAAATTCCTCCAAAGATAATTGTTCTTTCATTTTATGGTTGTTTGTCATTTTTTACTTGCCAATTTAGGATTTTAACTTTGTTCTATAGTTTTGACCAAGATTTAACATTGTTTTATGGCAAAAACTTTCGTTAGGCAGGCCTAAACAGTTTAGGCGGGTTTTATCCTACCCGAATGGGTTCACCCATCCCAAATAGGGTATATTATATGGGTTTGGGCTTGGGTTAATGGATAAAACCCGCCTAAGGCTTGGGTTAATGGATAAAATCCGCCTAAACCGTTTAGGTCCGCCTAACCCAAGACCTTCCCTTGTTTTATTATTTTTATAGTAAAAATTCTCACTCAATTATTGCCACTAGAATTGTCAAATGGGCCGGGCTGGCCAAAATTCAAGTAGGTCCATCTATTAAATAGTCGAGACATGGTCTTAGATCACTCCCAAAACGGGTCATACCAGGGCAATTATTTTTTTAAATTTTTGGTATAGCACGATTGAGGATTACTGTAAAGTGGGCTTGGATCGACTTGGTTTGGGTTAGGTGAGGTAAAAATGGATGTTCATCTTTTTTATTTATTTTTTAAATTTTTATAAATTTTTTAGAGTAACTTAATTCAAGGAGAATTGTCAATTCAGGGCCCAAAAGATAGTTAAACTATCAATTTAGGACCCGAAAGATGAATTGTCAACTCAGGATCCGAAAGATCAAACAATTCCCAGTCTAGGACCTGATATTGAGGCTTTGGATTGAGAATTATTTGATCTTTCGGGTCCTAGATTGATAATTAATCTTTCAGGTCCTGAATCGATAATTAAACTATTTTTCGGGTCCTGAATTGATAAAACTCCTTAATTCAATTTGGTTAGATTTAGTTGTGAACACTTAAAACTATTTATTTATAAGCTAAATTAATACAAAGAATTAAAATTATTAATAGGAATATCATTAGAACTAGTTAAAATTTGAGATGGGCATGGGTTGGACTTGGACCATGCTATGGCCTATGACCAAATGAGCTTGTATTTGAAAAAGAAAAAACTCAATACAATTCATCGCATACATTAAAGCCCAGCCCACTACACCCATTTAATTTGTGGGCCATTCCTGAGCTGGACCCCTTTCGTATTTGACTTGATTTTGAACACTTCATAACTTCTATAATTATTTGATTTTGTAAATTAAGAATTAATTTACTTGTGTCTTTTAATTTTAAAATTATTATTTTACGGAGCTACACTTAATAACGTGAATGTCTTGCAAAACTAATGCTACGTAATAGGGGCTGCAATTAGGACGTGGATGGTTCAGTTTGGCTGGTTTGAATGATGAAATATTAGTTAAATTAATAGTTACGGTATGAAATTTTTACAATTAAATGAGCCAAATTGTTATTTCAAGCAAAATTAAAATGGTTTTGTTTGACTAAGTTAGTGGTTTGAAAGATTATCCGACTAATAGTGCATATAATTAAATTAATATATTATTTTGATCATTTTAAATATACATGTAACGAATTATGCAAAAAATAAATAAATATATTTTACTTGTCATTTATTATAAAATTGAAATAAGTAAGAAACAAGTGGGTTACAACTGCAATAGAGAACAAAGAGATATTGATTTATAAGGTTGCAATTCAAATGAATATAAACATCTGATGTATATATTAATATAATTAATAATTTAGGATTTTATCAAATAACATTTAATTAATATTACTATATTTAAATAAAGAGATCATCTAAGCTGAAATACCAGATATAGATGTGAAACAAGAATATCACATTGCAGTATCTAATTTCATGATACATGGACAGTGTAGTATTGCAAGAAGAAATTCTCCGTGTATGTTAAACACTTTCTAAAGAGATATGCACAGGTCACCACAATTGATGATGATTGGTATCCTATCTATCGAAGAAGGGACAATTGTAGGACAATTAAGAAAAAATATGTATATTTGCATAATACATACATTGTATCACACAACAAATACTTATTGATTAAGTATGATTGTCTCATCAACGTCGAATGGTGCAACCAATCTTGAGCCATCAAGTATCCATTCAAAGATATCAACAAAGGAAATGATAGAGTAACTGTCAGATTCTTGCAAAGTATAGCGGATCAAAATAAAGGAAAATATGTTGATGAGATAGATATGTACTACAATTGTAGGTACATTTCACCATGTGAAGCAGCTTGGAGAATATATACATTTTACATCAACTTTAGGGATCCACCTATTCAGCGACTTAGTTTCCATCTCGAAAATGAGCAACATATGGTATTTTCTGAGCATGACGAGATTGCGTCAATTGTTAATCGAGATACAGTGACAAAAAAACATGTTTTTAGCATGGTTTGAGGCAAATAAACTATTTCTTGAAGCAAATAAATTAACGTATTACAAGTTTCCTACCAAGTTTGTTTGGAATAAGGATGCAATAATATGGACGAAAAAAAAGGAACATCGATTGAAAGGTTATTTTACGTAGCTCCTGGTACTGGTGATAATCATTATTTAAGAATGTTAATTAATATTGTGCGTGGAGCTAAATGTCATGCTGATATGAGACGTATTAATGGTGTTTTATACGACCCATATTGTGATGCATGATATGCACTGGGATTGCTAGAAGATGATAAAGAGTATATAAGTGGAATCGAATAAGCAAGTCATTGGAAAAATGCTCATTCATCGAGACAACTATTTGTAACTATATTAGTTACGAAATTGATGAGCAGACCTGATCATGTTTGGGAAGCATCTTGGAAATATATGTCTGATGATATATCATATAATAGACGCATCATTTCGAATAACCAAGGTGTGCTATTTACTTATAATATACTGTTATTATACATATTTTGAGTATTTTTAGAATTACATGTTATCATTTAGTTAATTTATTTTATTAATTTTACTAAAAACATAGATACGTTTATTAAAAATTAGTTGAATATCAACTATTTGTTATAAATACCTTTGAATTAAAAAAAGATGTGACATAAATTTATGTTTTGGCTAAATAATATGCTAAAATGGTTATAAATACCTCATTTTGAAGGTTTGTATCTTAGTGATGACGAGATAAAGAAATATGCCCTTGCTGAATTGGAGAATATATTGAATAAATCAGGCCACTCCTTGAAAGATTTTGATGGAATGCAAAGTGAATTTAATGAGGTTTTGATGAATGTAGGTAATGATTTGATCATAGAAAAGTTGAGTTACGATCGTCTAAAACTTGCCAAGGATCCTGAATCGAGTTTGAGTAAGTTTACAGACGAACAACAAATTGTATATGATACAATTATTGATAGATGTTATTTGGAAAATGGAGGACTGTTATTTGTATATGGATACGGGGAACATGAAAAATATTTATTTGGAAAATATTATCCGCTGGATTGAGTTCCAAATGTGATATTGTATTAAATGTTGCATCAAGTGGAATAACATCTTTGCTACTTCCTGGTGGCAGGACAGCTCACTCATGTTTTGCAATCCCAATTAATATAAATGAAGATTCAATATGCCATATTGAACAAGGAAGTCAATTTGTCGAACTGTTGATACGTTGCAGACTTATAATATGGGATGAAGCACCTATGATCCACAAATATTATTTTGAAGCATTTGATAAAGCAATGAAGGATATAATGCGAATACAAAATACACACAACAAGAATCTACTATTTGGAGGTAAGACAATTGTGTTTGGTGGTGATTTTAGACAAATCTACGTGTCATCCCAAAAGCAAAGCGAAGTGATGTAATTATTACAACAATTAACTCATCGTATTTATGACATCATGTCCGTGTCTTGAGGTTAATGAAGAACATGCGTCTGAATATGATTGATGATCAGATGCAAAATTCGGAACTTAAAGAGTTTGTTGATTGGGTTGCGACAATTAGAGATGGAAATCTAGGTCCGCTAAATGATGGAGATGGTGTTATTGAGATTCCAGAAGATATTAACATTAAATTTAGTGGTGATCCTATCAAAGCTATTGTTGATACTATATATCATACAACAATGTAGGATTACAAGATGTCTCATGCTCGCAGGATAGAGTTTTTTTGGCACCATCAAATGAAGTTGTTGAGATGGTTAATCAATATATGCTATCACTGAACAACAATGTTGGCAGGGCATACTTAAGTTCAAATTCTATGTGCAGAACATAAAGTGTGGCTGATATTCTAAGTGAGGTGCACACACCAGAGTTCCTTAATACATTGAAGTGTTCTGGATTACCAAATCATGAATTGAATTTGAAAGTTGAAACTCCGATTATGTTGTTGATGAACATTGATCCTTCCTCTGGCTTATGCAATGTGACACGATTGGTTTTGACGCAACTTGGTAATCACATAATAGGGGCCAAAATTTTAAGTGGAAAAAATATTGGTGAAAATGTATTAATACCTAGGATGACTATTATACCATCATAACATCGAATCCCATTCAAATTTAAGCGAAGACAATTTTCAATACAAGTTTCTTATGCTATGACCATCAATAAGAGTCAGGGACAGTCGCTATCTTATGTAGGAATTTTACTGAGCAAACCAGTATTTGCGCGTGGACAATTATATGTTGCTGCGAAAAGGGTCACAATTCGTACTGGATTGAAGATTTTCATATGTGACAAGGACATCAATAATGCTTCAAAAACTTTAAATGTCGTGTACAAGGAGATTTTTGAGAATTTATAATATTACCAGTTTAAATAAATATAAATATATAGATATTTATATAATAAGTCGTGTTTAGTATTCAGATTTAGAAAAATAAAATCCATTATGTAATGTTATTGGATTTGTTACTTTTCTTCGCATTAAGATTTCTATAATGGAGTAATTATTTTCAATACTCATAATGCATTTTCATAGTGAAAGTATTTATGTTTCATTAAATAAAGTTATTTGTGTGAGTATGTGTGCATCTTATAAAAAAATTTGATACTCATTTTTTGTCAACAAATATATAACTAAAATAAAATATATATTTAATAACATTATTATATTATTATATATATAATCCGCGCAACGCGTGGGTTGCAATCTAGTTTATTATAAAACTGAAATAAGTAAGAAAAAAGTGGGTTACAACTGCAATAGAGAACAAAGAGATATTAATTTATAAGGTTGCAATTCAAATGAATATAAACATCTGATATATATATTAATATAATTAATAATTTAGGGTTTTATCAAATAACATTTAATTAATATTACTATATTTAAATAAATGGTCCAACCAAAATGGGCAGTTTCACCTTCAAGCTGTTTGAGTTTTTTCAAATCAACTTATCAAATCACTTTCCTCGAACCAGTCAAACCGACCAAATTTTTTTGGTTTGACCAATTTAACAGGTTTCGGCCAAACTATGCACATTCCTAATTGCAATTATATGGCATTGAATACAAAACCATTTTTACGCACACCATTTGCCGGAGTTTTTATTTTGAAAAAATAATTAATGAGTTCGGGGTAAATTGTATTGTTTTAATATTGATCTATGACACACTGTTTATGTTATGAACTAAATTTTTAGTTATATCCTTAATTTGATATTTTGATGTGTCAAAATTTACTTTAGTACTAAGTTTCTAAAGTTATAAAATATAATTCATGTAAAGGATTATTTGAGTTGTAATAGAACTTAGGTGCTGAAGATCGAACAAAGAATTTGCTCGAGATGTGAAGAAGTGTTCGTGCGTGAAACTTGGTTTCACTAAGTATGGCCAAGGTTTGTACTGAGTTTGGGTACTCAGTATAGAGGTTGCCATACTGACTAATGAGAAGTCAGTATGAGGGCAGACTGTAGTGACTATGGAAAGTCAGTATAGAAGCCTTACTTCTAAAGCACATGGAATGCAATGAGAACCAAGCTTAGTCAAACTTCAAGACAATTGAAGACTAAGTAAAAGTTAGTACGAGGATGTCCTTACTTGAATTTCTCGGACTAAAATTGAGTCTAACAAAAGTAGGTGGAAAGTACATGAAGTACACTTGTTTCGGAGCAAAGCAAAGCAGAGCAGACCTGCCAAGGAATGGGTATGATTGGACGATATTCTTAATGTCTCTAACGACTAGATTTTTGTGTCTAACGGGCAAAATTTCAAACACCCAAGGAATCTCCTATAAATAGGTCTGCATTTCAACAGAAAAAAGGTTACTGGAACAACGAACTCTCAAGCCAAAGCTCTGCCAAACTTTATACTCAAAAGCTCACTGATTACTTTTTGTTATTAACACGAGACTCGAGTTAATCATTCGTGCTACGTGGTTCAAAGCACGAGGCTAAGCTTAAAGCTTATGCTATCATCTTGGTGAATATTATTTTTCCAAGTAATATTCACAGCAGTCAGATCCTACTATAGGAGTCTGATTTTTATGGGCACTAGCCAACCTAACTGAGTTTTGGGAATAACAAGTAAACATCCAACCACCAAAAAGAATGTTGTGGGGTGTGTCTTCACTTCGACTTGAAGACTGAGCAAGCTTACAAGGTGTTTTTCAGACGAATGACGATAGCATACCGAATGACGGAGTGCCAATGGGCTATCCGTAGATCGCATGAAGACTTGTAAACTTAAACTTAGTGTATTTCCTGATTAAGTTCGGAAGAGTGGACGTAGGATTTTTAAATCCAAACCACTACAATATCCTGAGTATTTGCTTGTTTACTTTATCTTTTAGCATACTTAGTTTCTCAAACTTACTTTGAAACCTTGAATACTTGTCTAAGTATTGAAATGTATAATTGTGAAACTTACTGAAAGATTTTTTAAGCTTAAACTTACTCTGTCAAACCCGAAACTGAGTTTCAGTCAGTTTCGGAGAACAAGTGCATAACAAACTTACTTCCACTGCATTATATATATTCCTCTCATTTCGGGACCAACAATTTATAATGAATGAAGTTATATTAATTTTACTTTTACTTTACATTTTGTAATGTCACGCCCCAACCCCCTTATACTATCATGTTCGATAGTATATTTTAGGAATTTTATTGATCCAGGACCCGGAAGATAGTTTAATTATCGATTCAGGACCCGAAAGATTAATTTTCAATTCAGGATCTGAAAGATCACAAAAATTCTCAATCCAGGATCCGAAAGATCATACAATTCTCAATCCAGAACCTCAATATCAGGTCCTGGATTGAGAATTATTTGATATTTCGAGTCCTGGATTAACAAATCATCTTTCGGGTCATAAATCGATAATTAAACTATCTTTTAGGTTCTGTATCGACAATTCACCATTATTTTATTTATATATACATTTGTAAAATCTCGCACAAAATATATAATAAGGATAATTTGAAATCGGGAAATTACACCCAAAAAAACATTGAAATGATTAAATCATTGTTCAACTTTTTTCAATAATTACATGCATGCATCATATTTTTTAAAATAAAAAGATATTCTCGTTAATATAAGTTCAAGTGCTCTTCCGTCTTCACCGGGCAGCCAAAAAAAAAAAAAAAATAAAATTGTTCTACCATAAATGGAGTAGTGTAAACCATTTTCTTTTCGCGCGCTTTCTTCGAGATTTTTACCCGAAATTTACTCGCAGATTCTCCTGCTGGTTCACTTTCCCCGAACTCTTGCGGTTCCCTAGGGACTATTCTCCTCTATTTTTATGCAACACCGTTATTTTGTCGCTTGAGTCTGTAATTGCAGGGATTTGATCGTCTCCTGCGTTCAACAATGGCTTCCGAGCAACAGATATCCGCAATTAAGGTATTTCATACTCAATTTTGCTATTAAGTAGTTACTGGATGAAATTCGAATGATGTATTGATTCTATTGAACGTGGTTAGGGCGCAAAGGTGCTTATGGTGGGTGCAGGCGGCATCGGGTGTGAACTACTGAAGACTCTGGCGCTATCAGGATTCAGTGATATCCATATTGTGAGTAATATTTCTCATATAAAATTTTCGTTTTTTTTCTTGAGGTATAATTTTGGGCGATTTCGAGTTATACTATATTAGTGGAATTTTAGGGTTTTCTGTCTAGTCATATTAAGGAAGTGCTTATTTAGTTGGATGAATTGCACATGCAGATTCTTATTTGTGGAAATCCTATTGGGAAATCCATGTTTGGCTTAGCCTAATGTGATGCTTGGCTGATGCAGATGGACATTCCAGACTTTTTTTGCACTAGAGTAGGAATTTTGGAAAGTATAGACTGCTTTTTGAGAAGAATTGTGGGGTATGGAGATTTTAGTTAAAAAATAATTAGTTGAAATTTGAATTGAATTATAAGTGTTTATGAATATGCCTGGTTCTTTATTTATTTGTCAGCTGATGACATAAATGCCTTTGGGAATGTCCATCTGATTAGTACTGTAGAGTCTGCAAAGTAAATTATACTCTTATGTTTTTAATGTATATCTAAGAAGAACAGAGCTGTGATGGACAAATTATTACTTGTTGTGCGTCTTGCAGCCCATAATTTTTGTATGCTGAACTCTAATTTTTTTCCCAAGAAGATCAGCACTCCAGTGTCAAATCTACATGCAACTGAGTGTAGAATGGTGTAATGATTATATTATTGCTTGCCCTTATCAGATTGACATGGACACAATTGAAGTCAGCAACCTGAATAGACAGTTCTTATTTCGACAATCACATGTTGGGCTGTCAAAAGCCAAAGTGAGTAAAGAACTCAACTTCTTTGATACAGGCTGCTATTTTCATTCTTACTCTGACATGTTTCCTGAAATAATCTGGACATACGCTTATCCAGGTTGCTCGTGATGCTGTGTTGAAATTTAGGCCGCACATCAGCATCACACCTTACCATGCAAATGTGAAAGATCCCGATTTCAATGTTGATTTCTTTAAGAGATTTAATGTTGTTTTGAATGGGCTTGATAATTTGGATGCCAGACGGCATGTCAATCGCCTTTCCTTGGCAGCTGATGTGCCTTTGGTTGAAAGTGGGACCACTGGCTTTCTGGGACAGGTGGTGTTTTCTTGTTAGAAAGTTGTATTAGGCATCTTTATGTACTTCATGCTATAGTTCTTCTTGCATCCTCAGTTGTATAATTTTCTGTTTGCTTGTACTTAAGTGTACTCTACTCCTCCCTGCTTGATAAGATAGAGCGTAGTTTATTTCCTGTTACATTCTAGACAATTTTACTGAAAATAGTTGTGTGTCTTTCTATTGAATTATCCCGTCAATTTTTTGCTGTCAGTTTTTACTCAAATTTCCCAATTTTTAAATGTTGGAAGCAGGTTACTGTTCACGTGAAGGGTAGAACTGAATGCTATGAATGTCAGCCTAAGCCAGCTCCAAAAACGTACCCTGTGTGTACAATTACTAGTACCCCTTCAAAGGTAAAGTAACCTCTATACTGCTAGTACTCTTGCAATACTGCATGCTACTTTCCTGTATGGGGAACTTGTATTATTCTTGTAATTTGTACAGAACTGTCATACATTTGTTTATTAACTGCAGCGAGTTTGGTACAAAAAAAAAATATAGGGACTCTGCTAGAATTCATAATTATTGTGCATTAAAACTAATAAAACTACATCAAGTTTTGCGCTTCATTTCTTTAATATAGCAATTTATTTGGATCATACCACTTTGCTTGTTCGATCAACTTATTAGGCTCATGTTGATTATTCCATTCTTTGGAAAATAATAATACACCTTTAGCACTTCTAAATTCCTAGATTTATGATCTGATTTTATTTTTTATGATTTGCCTTTTTTCGAATTGCAGTTTGTGCACTGCGTAGTATGGGCGAAGGAACTGCTTTTTGCAAAATTATTTGGTCCCAAAAATCAGGAAAATGATTTGAATGTTCGTTCTAGTGATGCTTCTTCAAGCTCGTCTGAACAAGTTGAAGATGTATTTGAACACAAAAATGATGAAGCCATTGAACAATATGGAAGGAAGATATTTGATCATGTTTTTGGTTATAATATTGAATTAGCTTTGTCAAATGAAGATACATGGAAAAAGCGTAGCAAGCCACGACCTGTTTATTGCAAAGATGTTATTCCAGTTGAGGAAGTCCACCAGAATGGAAATCAAGGTAGAGGTTTAGCAGCTGGAGATCTGTCATCAGTGTCTGCAATGGCAACTCTTGGTCTGAAAAACCCACAGGATCTATGGAGCTTGAAGGAGAACTCAGCCGTGTTTCTTGAGGCTCTAAAATTATTTTTTTTAAAACGAGAAAAGGTCTGAACAAGTACTGAAGAACTAGTATTCTTGGTCATGTGATTCCTTATTTGTGCCTGATATCTAAATATTGCTGTCTCAGGAGATTGGTAATTTGAGTTTTGACAAAGACGATCAGCTGGCTGTAGAATTTGTCACAGCTGCAGCAAATATCAGAGCGTCTTCATTTGGCATCCCCTTGCATAGCCTTTTTGAAACCAAAGGTATAGCTGGTAACATTATACATGCTGTTGCCACAACAAATGCCATCATTGCTGGATTGATTGTGATCGAGGCTATTAAGGTGCTGAAGAATGATGTTGAAAACTATAGGTAGATCATGTTTCTACCAAATTTGCTTTGGCCTCATTTATTTCATATTCTTTCTTCTTTATTCAATGCTTTTTATTTGGGATTTGTGGTTGGTGGTGATGTTAATATAATAAGCAAGTTTAGCAAGACTCAGTATGTTATCCTAGTCAGAGGCACTATTATGAGGTCCATGGCATTATTTATGATCAATGGAGTTCTTAAATTACAAAATATGTAATAAAGTAACTTCAAATATCAAGGAGAAAAGTAGCCTAGATTTCCAGATCTACCAGTCTTGATGCAGCCACTTATAAGTTATTCCTTAGGTTCTTCTGGTTAAAGATATCAAATATTAATACACTTGATCCATCACAAATTTTGAAAAAGAAAAATGTATCAGTCGAAATTATTTCATTTTAATTTGTGAGAATAGAGTATTTTTTTCGCAACAGATGAAGGCTTCCTTTTATTGTAGCATACTGTAAGTTAATAAATATATAGTATTATTAATTTTTTTTCCTTCTTCTTATAGACTTACTTCGAATTTTGATGTTTAATCATCCATGATGTGTACCTTGGAAGTATTTTCTTTTACAGTTTTTGATTGTTTTTAGTCATATTGTTTAGTGATGACCATTTCATGACAACAATTAATGTGTTTCTTATGTGGCAAATTTGATTTTGTGTAAAGATTTATTTTCTAATGAATTTGGAAAAAGATTGGTAAGTGATAAATGTACATCCTATTTTTTAGTATTTAGAATATATGGCTTCAGTGTATCTAA
The DNA here is from genome assembly GCA_026898455.1 of Plectranthus barbatus. Classification (NCBI taxonomy): domain Eukaryota; kingdom Viridiplantae; phylum Streptophyta; class Magnoliopsida; order Lamiales; family Lamiaceae; genus Plectranthus; species Plectranthus barbatus. The sequence goes on along the minus strand of JAPKLW010000103.1, from coordinate 19,917 downwards.
ATGTTTCATCTAATTTTGCATTCCACTTGGCGATTTCCTGTGTAGGATGACTTACTGTCTGGAGCACCCTTCCAGAAAGATGCTGCTCATGCCAGTTGAACCATTTGCGCCAAATAAATTATGCTATGTCTGCTCTGAGGTTTGTTGACTTTTCTTGTTTTCCCTCACACTTCTCCCTCCATTCATCTTGTTGGGATTTGGTCTTTGTTTTTTGCCCAAACAGACTGCATATTTTTGAATTAGATGAATTTATTTCTAACACTATGATATGTATCTCTAATTAGACACCTTTGACGCTTGAGATTAATACACATCGTTCAAAGCTGAGGGACTTTGTGGACAAGATCGTGAAAGCAAAACTTGGCATGAACTCGCCCTTAATCATGCAAGATTCGACACTTCTTTATGAAGTTGGTGATGATCTTGATGAAGATGAGGTTGCCAACTATGCAGCAAATCTTGAGAAGGTTGATTTATCCTCTTTTTCCATCGGTTATGTTATTTGTTTAAGCCATTCTTTTTGAATGACAATTTGCACATCTTCTGTTAGGTGCTATCCGAGCTTCCTTGCCCTGTCCTGGGTGGAACAATTCTTACTGTTGAGGATCTTCAACAAGAGCTCAAATGTAACATCAATGTCAAACACAGGTTCGTCACATGCTTGGAATACATTAGTGTCTGATCCCTCTGAACTCGGCCAGACGTTCAAGTCTTATAATCAATCATCAAATTTTGCAGGGAAGAATTTGATGACGAGAAGGAACCTGATGGAATGGTTCTTTCCGGCTGGACACAAGCTCCGGCAGTAGAAAAGAATGGCAAAGTATCTGCTGACAACGGTGGGAGCGCCTGTGATGCATCTGAAGCTGCTGCTTCTGTAACCATTGAAGAAGATGATGATGTGGTGCAAATCATTCCAACGGTAACTGGGAAGAAGAGAAAGCTAGCCGATGCTGCTGTGGCTTCCGAAGTTTCATCTGCTGCCGGGGAACCATAGATGAAGAGAAAAGCAGCAGAGGAGGAGATTGATGGCAACAGTGACATAGTCATGCTGGGCGATGCAGATTCTGCAAATAACACGAAAAAAAATGGGAGCCGTAGCAAGTAATTTTGCTTAGTTTGATTTTCGATCGAGCACCTCTGCCCTCTGGCACTAACTTGGTAGATTACAAAGAGAATGGTGATTCTTTTGGTGCTTGTCGACATTTGTAGGCGACTTCAATTTTTGACTGGAGCTTTTTTTTAAAGTTTGCTAATGATTTTGCCAACTTCCTATGATGTATTCAGAGTTAGGCTAAATGCTAACAGTAGTATCTACTCACTCTTGTATTTTGGGTACCAAGTAACTTGGAAGTAAGGGTTATGTCATGTATGCTTCTCTTCTACTCTATTTGTATATGTGTTCATACGCTAAAGGTAAATATGATAATATATTAGAGGTGATTATAATAATTAAAATTGATCTGACAATTAATACTATCAATATGTCCTAGGTGGATAAATGAATGAAAGGTGCTACAGAATTTTACCCATTTTTGAAATACTCCATTCTTCAAAGTATTTGGTCTAGTTACTAATTTAGGGTGTTTCAGTTATATTACCCAATTCTATATCTGATATTATTTTATGTGGTAATTTACAATTATACCTGTAATTTTGGAAAATAAAAATATTATGAAAATGAGAGATTATTTAATGCTTTAAATAGGGGTAATGTTGGAAGTTTGTTTAAATATTAAATAATTTTGACAAACATGCAAGATCAAAGTGAACTTATATAATCTGAACGGATGAAGTATATGCTTTTGTACAAAGATTATTTTGTCCTTGTTCGGAGTGCAGTGGTAAAAACACTCTACCTATGATAAGAGCTCATAAATTCGAGTTTTATGGGAACATGTAAGGTTCGGGTGTTTAAATTAATAAAAAAAATCAAGGTTTGATTCTTATAATATTCCCAAATGTTAAAAAAAGCAACATAATTTTAACATATTAATATTAAATACGAAATGGGCCAAAAATAAAAAAGCCCAAATCCAGCAATAAGTCTCGCAGCACCATGCTAATAAAATGTCTCTTGCTTCCCTAACAAGTCGAAATGCTTTTCTTCTTTAGACTTCATATTCTTCTCTAAAACGAAAAAAATCAAACGAATTTCTTTTTAGAAACTTAACGAGAAGTAGAGAACGAAAATGAGCGGCGAGAATGACGATGCCGCTCGCCGCAAGGCGGCCGTCGCCGACTACCTGAAAAAGATGCTGAGTCACAAGGAGCTCGATGTCCGAGTTCGATCCGGTAATCGGATTCCTGAAGCCCTAGCTTTCCGCATTTATTTATTAAGTATTTAATTAGTTCGATGTCATCGATTTTGGTGCTATGTGCCTAATTTTCGGATTGCTAATTTAGGTTGTTAAGTTTTTGTGTCGTAATATGTGTTTGATTTGTGCGAGGAATTTTGAAAGTGTGAATTGGTGTTGCATAAGATAGGAGATGGAGGAATTGTGTATCTTAGGACACTAGGATTTTCATATTTGGAGTTGCAAATGCTTGCCGCTGTGTATCTAGAGTTGCGCGGGGGAAAATAACTGGATTGGTTGTCTGCTTATTTTATCGGGATTTTCACTATTATGGTGGAATGGTGTTGGAGTTCGAAGCATGCTCACACACGTTAAACGCATGCCTCAATATTTTAAAAGGTAGTGGATTGAGTTCTCCAAATCTGGAGTTGCAAATGCATGCGTTTTGTGCTTAAGAGCTGCTTTATTTGTTTCCTGTTTTACTTGAATTGTTGAATTTGTTTGGAGTTTGCACAAAAATCCTTCATTATTTCACTTGAATTGTTGAATTTGTTTGGAGTTTGAAGTATAGTAATCGTCCAGTCCTGATTACTGTACCTTTCTAAAAGTCATCATTTACAATTGCTGCAATGATTTCATTCACATAGACATAGTTGGTTCATTTTTAATGAAGCTCGATGCGGTTGGCAGCTGATCCTGTTTAATTTGGAATCATGGAGTTATATGCAATTATTTATTGATTTCAAATGTGTTTTTCTCAGAGGCATCAGTTGAATATTATAGCAAAACATTTTTTCTTCTGTGGTTTCTTTTTGTAGGGTTGGGTTGGGGTTATTTTCTTGTTATACGAATATAATTGTCTTTAAGTTCACATGAGTGGGTTGTGCTTTACTTTCTGTGTCATATTAGTGTTTCTGATGTGTTTTGGTCTGATGATGTATTGAATTATATATATCTCATATTTATAATAAATGTGCTTCTTGCCCAGAATGTTTCACATTTACTTATGACTAATTATAAAATTTTTAATTGCAGTAAGAGACAATCTACGGGCTACAAAGAAGGAGTATGCTAAAACAGAGGATGATCTGAAGTCACTTCAGAGTGTTGGGCAGATAATAGGCGAAGTTCTGAGGCCGCTAGATAATGAGCGCTGTAAGCCATATATATTACATTTGCATTTTGATATGCTCAATGTCTCCGTAGTTGGTAGTAGTCTAGTGAAAATGCTTTTGATTATTTTATCTGGCACATGTCTTCATATTTTCCCTCTCGACCAATGTTATCAGTCGCTGGGCTGTGCTTCTGTTTTATAAGGATCCTACAACTACAAGCTCCTTTTCTATTTGTCTGTTTATGTAATACACTTTTTTTTTAAAATTCCAATATTAGTGATAGTTAAAGCCAGCAGTGGCCCAAGATATGTGGTTGGATGCCGCAATAAAGTGGATAAAGACAAACTTACAGCAGGCACCAGAGTAGTGCTTGATATGACCACACTAACAATCATGCGAGCTCTTCCTCGTGAGGTATGCAGTTGTCTCCAGCATTAATAATGTATCACTTTAGATTGTTTCATCATCAAGTAATGCTTGTGCTCATCTGTATAGCTTGCATTATTGATTTCGTTTTTGCTGATACATCAGTTTTGATTTTACACTACAGGTAGATCCTGTTGTTTATAATATGCTTCATGAAGATCCTGGAAATGTCAGTTATTCTGCTGTTGGTGGGCTTGGTGATCAAATCCGAGAACTGAGAGAATCTATAGAATTGCCTCTGATGAATCCTGAACTTTTCATCAGAGTTGGCATCAAGCCGCCCAAGGTAACAACTATTTTGAAAGACAAGGTGATTTTAGTAGTCCGTCACTCTTTTGTTATTTACCAATAACTTGTGTATGTGCCTTAGGGTGTACTTCTTTACGGTCCTCCTGGAACTGGCAAGACATTGTTGGCCAGAGCGATTGCTAGTAATATTGATGCCAATTTCTTGAAGGTAAGGAAGCTACCAACACATCTCATGCAGTCTTCATAGGAAGTTCTGTTTTTTTAATAACGATCAACTGTAGGTGGTATCAAGTGCTATTATTGATAAGTACATTGGTGAGAGTGCAAGATTGATTAGGGAAATGTTCGGCTATGCTCGTGATCACCAGGTAACCATTGGTTCCAATATATTCTTTTAACTTCATCAAAGGTTTGGATATCATATGGCAAATATCATTATTTTTTCTGTGAAGCCCTGCATCATATTTATGGATGAGATTGATGCCATTGGTGGGCGCCGCTTCAGTGAGGGAACAAGTGCTGACCGTGAAATCCAGAGGACCCTTATGGAGTTGTTAAACCAACTTGATGGATTTGATCAGCTTGGGAAGGTACGATAACTATGGAAACTTTAGTTGAATGAAGTGCAAGCATCATTCGGGGGACTTGTGTGGTTTGCTAGCTTGAATATATATATTTATGTGATTATAAATGTTGCTGCAGGTTAAAATGATTATGGCAACTAACAGGCCTGATGTCCTGGACCCCGCACTTCTTCGTCCTGGTCGCTTAGACAGGAAAATAGAAATACCACTGCCGAATGAACAGTCAAGAATGGAGATTCTGAAAATCCATGCTTCTGGGATTGCCAAACACGGTGAAATCGATTACGAGGCTGTTGTTAAACTGGCTGAAGTAAGCTAATTTAGTATCATTTTTAACATCTCCATCAGAATGTTGATCCTTAGTGCGTGTACACATTGCATATTTCAGGGTTTTAATGGGGCAGACCTTCGAAATATCTGTACTGAAGCTGGAATGGCAGCAATCCGGGCAGAACGTGATTATGTGATTCATGAAGATTTTATGAAGGTATATTTCAAATTTATCTAGTTATAGTTATTCGTCACAACACTAGGACATACACTTGCATGCGGCCGTCGCACTAGGATTATACATACTTTATAGAATTTATTTTAACTAAAACAACTACAAACTCCCAATATATATTTGAAAAGATAATTAGAGGAAAGATGAGGCAGAGGATAATCTCACCAGTATAAAATAGTTTGACTTAATCATGACATTCATGAATTCTGCTCTCATTGTCAGCTAATGTTAGTAATACGTCTCCGACTTTAGTAAATTTGCGATGTTTTTGAGTTTGGCTGTGGTTGAAAATGTTTGCAGGCTGTAAGGAAACTGAACGAAGCCAAGAAGCTGGAGTCAAGTGCGCACTATAGTGCTGATTTTGGGAAGGAGTAGAAGGGAGCCTATTAGGCTCAACTAGATAAGACTATAATCGCTCATGCTCTTTCCATTCAGAGAAACTACCACCGTTCTGCTTTTCCCATGTTTCTAATTTAATTATCGGCCTGTTTCTTACTCGACGATTAATTTTTAACCAAATGCTTGAAAAACGACCTTTGCTAATTTGGAAGAATTCAAGAAGTAAATGGTTGAACCAGTAACCAAGCTGATAATGTAAAAGAAGTTGCAGTAAAAAAAAAAAGTGCATAGCCATTTTAGCACGTAATATTTCCCGAAATCATCATTTACATCATAATATCAGAACAAAAAATAGTCGCTCAAATCCTGTACTTTTTTTTTCATGATTACGTTATCGAAACCCAATAAAATCTTTTCACTTTAACTTTGCTTTATTGATGAGAAATTGTTGAAATTTTTATTTATTTGTCTGCGTGTGATAAACTAAAGCCAAGTTTGACGTTGGTTGGGTGGAAGTCCATGCAAACAACGCGATGTTAGTAATAACGAAGTAAAAATAGTAAAGAACGCCTCGAGGAATCAAGGGACATTCTACATAAATTAGATATACAACATAATGAAGCATAGATATTTAAAGTATCCATGATGATGCACAAAAGATTATTTCCTCGGCGGAGTTGCGGTTAATGTGCTTACGAAAGACTGACCCGAGGCTTTCCTCGCTCTAGCGCCATTGCAATGTTTCTAGAGCTTCTTGATGAACCCTTTCGTCCCCTGCCGCAACTACATTAAAGCCTGTGAAGCAGAGAGACGAGAAGTCAATTTTTTTCTACCAAATAATTGAAAAATTAATCAGTTAGCAGAAATGAAAATCATAGAATTATCATTACTAGGTGCATGTGCCTTAGAAGAAGCCTCCCAATACAGCTGCTGCCCATTCCAATCTGTTATAACTCCACCGGCGCCTTCAATCACAGGTATCAGGGAAAGGAAATCGTATGGCTGTGAATAGGTTGAAAACAGAGAGTTAGTATAATATGATAAAGCCTACACGATCACAAGCATGGTAAAAAGGCGATATCAGTTTTAATGATTCACCCAATCAGTCGCAAGATTACATCTTTGCAATTGAAGCCTATTGTTCATCTAGATCTGTAGATGAGGAACTAAACCAAAATAAGAACACATAAAAGTCTGGTCCTTCAAATATCAAATAGCAAGTGATCGAAAACTACTGCAATATAGATAGAATGACAAAACAAATACATGAAAACGTTGAGATGCATTTAAGAAAAAAAGAAAACTCCACCTTGAGGCCTGACTCAATCACGAGGTCCACAAAACCAGAGGCCAAAAGAGCATAGGCATAACAATCACAACCGTAAAGTGGCACTTTGACCTGTGGCAGCAAACAAAGTAGATATAACAATAAGTTAGCCTTGCATGTCTCTTTATGAAAAAAGAAGAATCAATACTGAAATAAGACTAAATATTATAAACTTTTTGGCTAACAGAACTGGGGTTTCTATCTCACCATCAAGTGGTGCTACATTGTTGGTGTACAACACCTAAACAATAGAAGGGTGTGTAATAGATTCACTCCTGGAAAACTATTGACATATTCAGTAACAACGAATTACCGAAATATTTCTAGTAAAATACATCCAAAATTGTTTTGTAAATGAATCTACCCCATCATCCAATTAGAGCTGTGTATAATAGTTCTCCCAATTAAAAAAAAATGTAAATCAAAGTTCATGTTCTAAAGGTGTCCATGCACATCCACCGCAAAGAAGTAGCAACTACACATGTTAATCTGTGAATGCTAGAACTGGGCATACCTTAGTTCTAACCCGAGTGAACGCCACCTCAGCATCCCCACTAAATAAATGAGGGCTAGTTGTATACCTGATACAAATTCCAACCACCCATCACCAACCAACAAACAAGGGAAAATAAAGGAGAAAGTAAGGATCATAGGATGTCATGGACCAACAGCTAAGAATGAATAGATCTATAGCAATTATAGTAACTATGAAGAATTGCAAAATATATGATTTATCTCTGAAAGACGGTGAACTTACAGGTAGGCTTTTGACAGTTGTGCACAATTGCGTGATGAGATTTCCTGTCCATTCAAAGTAGTTCTCTTCCCAGTTATTCCGATCCATCTTTCTTTCAGGACAGGTTGATCAATAATGCCAAGAATCTGGTTAAATATATGAAGAAACTAATGAATTGTTTTTATGAAATCAGAGAAGCAGATTATAGTGATCTTCATTGCCTTCCTGAATCCTCACCGGTTTTCCCTTATGAAGTAAAGCAATTAGCGTTCCAAACAAGGGTTTGCCTGTAATAGTATTAAATCAATCACACAGCTGCAAAGCTTCATACTTATCACAACTCACAAAACAACAAGGACTATGTTATATATACCTGTGATGAAACTTTTTGTGCCATCTATAGGATCCAATACCCAAACAAAGTCCGCAAAATCTTCTTTGCACCTCCATCCATTCTCCTCTCCGAAACTAAATTACAGTGTTGTTATAGACATAAAAAGTAAGATAGATAAAGGAATTTCATAAGAACGAAAGTAAGATGCATGTTCTCCTACTCCTTTAAGAAATCCTTATGTGATGTAATAAAAATTCAACTCTATCACAGATAAAATATAAATGCGTTTATGCCCGAATGTAAAAAGATATGACATGCAACAATTTCTTTTCTGTCACTACTCACAAGTGTGCATTCTTGCAGAATTATTCATTCAGAGAATGGTGCTTAATGTGGAAAAATAATTAGCTGAAAGGAGGAAGCACCGAAGCAGGGAGGATACAATCAGCAAAAAATAAAAACGATCATGACCATATTCAGATAGAAAATAACTAAAATACAATAAAACTATTCATATGTATCACTTACGCAGAAACGATCGTTGTTAATTGAGAAACAAAAAGTTCAGGATACAATTTATTCACTTCTTATTCAATTAAAAAGAGAGAAAGAAATGAACACAATCAATGAATCAAATCGTCGTCTAGAAACTAGAAGCGGAATGGTGGAGTTCGGTTCCCTTACATGTTCGAGCAGACATACCACGACTTCCTGAAGATTTTTTTAAAAAAGGAGTAAATAAAAATAACACTCACATTGCATGAGAAGGAAGATTTTCCTGTATAATTTTAACCATTGACTCCTCCGCCGCTTGATCAGCAATCGTAACAGGACCTAGTTACATATAAAAACTTTAGCAACAATACAGAAAACAAACTGAAGAACAAAACTGATTATCATTCTAAACTCAACGAAACACTTCAACACAATAAACACACAGTTAGAAAGTGATAGAGATAAACTGACTTAAATCCTCTTTATCGAGAATATCGAAGCTCTTGCGGAAATATCGGCGGATAACATCGCCGGCGGCGTCTGCAAGCTGGTTGCCGACGTCGGTGAAGCGATCGAGGTCATAATCATCCAATCCTAGGGCAATGGCTTGGCTGCTACCGCCGTGGCCGTTAGAGAGAGAATAACGAGCAGAGTCCATTTTAATTGAATTCAGTCGAATTGAACCGAGATTTAGGATTGAAGTCGAACAATCTCGACCGGAGGAGAGAGAGCGAGGAAATGCAGGCGGAGAGGAAAGAGCGGGGATAGTGAAGCGGTTAGGAGAGAGAAATTTGGAGTGAGAATGCAGGGGCAGCATGATAGATTTATGGGCGGGAAAGTGAGAGAGAGAGTTGTTTACGCAACGACGGCTGGGTATGTGTGTGAGTGATGTAAAGCTACTGGTGGCTGCGTCAGGAGGTTGCGGTTGCGGAGGAATCAAGTGGGAGAGGAGTGGAGAGTAGACGTGTTGTCCACCGTTAGATCAGTGGAGAGCCTTTTCTACTGATGTCACGAGAAACCTAGTTACTCTCTTTGCTTTTCTTTCTATTGGAAAAATTTTAAATAATTACAATTTGGCTAATTTAACGAAACAATTATAAGTATTTCGTTTAATTGATAGGCTATAATCGAATCGAGTCGAGCCGAGTAGTTTCGTATTCAAGTTTGACTCGTTTAGTATCAAGTCGAGCTTTAAATTTTTTTGTCGAATATTTTGAAGTTCACAAATTTTATCGAACCTTAATCGAGCCTAAACGAACCTTTTAAATTTAGAATATTCATTATTATTTTGAAAAAAAAAATTATTTATTTCTAAATAAATTTATATTCATGCTCAAATTCTAAATTTTTTTATTATTAGAAAGGCTTATATTATTATTACACTTAATTCATGGAGATATTACTTTTATCAAATTAATTATTTTATATTTCTTACTAATTTTACAGATATTACTTTTATAAAATTAATTATTTTATATTTCTTACTAATTTTAGCTAATATGCTTGCTCACAAACTTACAAATCGAATACTATGATGCTCAAGTTCAGTTTATTTAATAAACAAGTTTCTCTAAATGAGCTTGAACAAGCTTTTATTGAAGTAAAATCCGAATAGCTCACGGACAATTTAACTCATTTACAACTTCTATTGAATCAAGATTCGAATAGCTCACGAATAATTTGACTCATTTAAAACTCTATTAATTAATTGAGATCTGCTGCGATAATCTCGAAGATAAACAGAGATGCAAAATCAGAAATGAAAGATCACGAAATTTTATCCAACAAAATTTCATTCTTACAATTTTATTCAAAATTCTCTACTCGAAAATTTTATTAAAAAAATATTGGAGTTTTATCGATTCAGGACCCGAAAGATAGTTTAATTGTCAATTCAGGACCCGAAAGATTAATTGTCAATTCAGGACCTGAAAGATCATAAAAATTCTCAATCCAGGACCCGAAAGATCACACAATTCTCAATCCAGGACCTCAATATCAGGTCCTGAATTGAGAATTGTTTGATCTTTCGGGTCCTCTTTCGGGTCCTGGATTGACAATTTAACTATCTTTTGGGTCCTGGATCGACAATTCTCCAAAAATATTCTATTTAGAATTTTAAAATTATATTCAAAATTTTCTATTTGAGAATTTTATTAAAAAATATTCTACTCCATTTAGGAATTTTATTCAAGATTTTATAGGTTCGAAAAGGTATCTTTTTCATTGAAAATTTCATCCAACTTAACAAACAATAAAAATAACAAACAATAATTTTTATACAATGAATGACCCATTAAATTTCGTATAGACATTACGTAAAAATTAACAATTTATTAACAATAAATTTATTGTAAAAGAAAACTACTCTACATTATTTTAGATGAAATTCACTTTGGATAAAATTTCGAGTCAAAATCTCGCTTAGTAAAAACTGGAATAAAATTCGGTGTCTACTCAATATAAATTTCAATAATGTTAAATATAAAATAAGGGGTTTTTAACATTTGGAAAAAAACTTTGTCAATGATCTTCGATAGTTAATTAACATGAGGGTGTTCACAAATTAAATTTGAATTTATTATTATATAATAACGAAAAACAACAGAATTTTTTTTTGGTTATAAATGTCCACAAGAGAACTCCATGTGTAGCATGAATCCCACTGGGTACATAATCATACAAGCTACTAAACACAAAGCAACCAAACAAAAGAAGACGAGGTGCACACCGTTAATGATGAAACACAGAAATATATACTGGACCGCGCTTCGTTATTCATGTTTTTGGTTCCTAAATCCTAATTTAGTGGTTGTGGTGATGGCCAGGGAGCTTCTCCTTGATCTTCTCCATGATACCTTTCTTCTCATGGCTCTGACCCGGCACCGTCGTCGACGTCTTGCTCTCGTGCGTTGTCACCGTCACCGGCGGCGCCTCCTCACCCCCGCCCTTCTGCTTCCCCGCCCCGAAAGTTTCCTTTATTTTCTGTTTCAGCCCTTTCTTCTTCCTTCTTCCCCCTTGCCCGTCATCCTCTGACTGCACATAAACATACATAAATCAAATTATTTTGACTTAATTGAGCATCACACCAATTCCCCCAATTTCAGAACGATATACACAATACTAATCCAATTAAGGCCCGCCCTAATTAAGATGAACTAACAGAGCTAGAGCTGGAGCTGCCGGAGCGACGTAGCTGCTCTTGCTGATCAGGCACTGGCAGAGGCTGAGGCTGAGGCTGCAGAGGCTCGTGCGCATGGAGCGGTGGTTCGGGCGCCAGGACGGAGGCGGCGCCCGGGGCTTGGGAGGTGGCGACACCTCTGATATGCATGGGGTTGCCGTACTCGTCGGTGAGTTGCACCGGTTTCCCGAACTGGTCGGCCAGCTGGATCGGGTTCCCGTGCTCGTCGCGTATGTCCGCCATGAAGTAGGAAGATCGAATACTGTTGAGAGATGAGAATTTGCTTTTCTATTTTTTTGAAGATTCGGATGTGCAATCGAGTGGGGATGATTTGTATATGTATAATGAGAGAGGTGAAAGACGGTTGCAGGAGAGAGGATTGAGTGCATGTTCACGAGGTCTTCACACGTACGTATTGGCTGCGGATTTGCATGAATTGCGGAGCTGCCACGTTGGTGAATGAAGGACACGTAAGACTGTTAACTACCCTCTCTTGTGCAGAGAGAAATAGAAGCCCATACTCTACATCTATCCCTATCTAATTTTCATTCTCTCTCTCTTTTTTTTTTTTTTTTTTTTTTAAATCTTTTAAGAATTCATCATCTCTATCTATTAATTATCTTGTGCGTATTCGTACATATGGCAATGATACTCAATATTGTATGACCATGATGTAAATTTTGGTTGGAAAAACGAGAAACTTATTGTTAAGAAGCATAGAGGTGAGTTGGGAACAAAAGTCCCTTCCCTCGGAGTTAGGGCTGACTATTCGTGTTATCGTGTCGTGTTATTATAGTATTTGAGTTTAACGGGTTCGTATTATGTTTGTGTTTGAACTCAAGAGGTTTGTGAACACGTAAGTTCGTGTTCATTATTATCGTGCGTGTTTATGTCATATTAAAAAATTTTAGTCCCAAGTGTAAAGCTGATAATTTTATTAAGGTTACTTTTTATCGTGTCGGACCGTTTTCGTGTAATGTCATTATCGTGTTTGAGCTTAACGAATTCGTGTTGTGTTCGTATCTGAACTTAACATATTCGTGTCGTATTTGTGCTCGCTTTTATCGTGCGTGTTCGTGTCGTGTCAGAAATTACCAGCCCTCCACGGAGTATAATGATTAAAACACTTTGTCTTAGATCACATGTTCGAGTGTATTTAAATATCTGCGTGTGTGAGTTAGTGTATTTTAAAATTAATGTATATCTATAGGGCGAGTTGGGAACAAAGAGACTAGAGTTGATGATTGCATAATACTGGCAGAAGCTGAATCCAACCAGCCCCTGCAAACCCACAAGGGGTAGGATCGCAATTTAATTGTAACATCTATAAAATTGAAAATGAGATCTTAATATTCGAGAATACGGGCACACACACACGATGCCAGGCAGGTGCAAAACAGATCAAACAAATTAACAATATATGACGAATAACACACACACATATAAGTTCATTCCTACCATTTTCCTTTTACTACTACTACTACTATATCATGATGAATTGGAGCTTCTTCTTTACACACTGTGGCTATCCTATTCTTGATGAGGATGCAAATCACTTGATTCACCCAAGCGACTGTCCAATATAGCCTTTGCTGCACACAACAAAAGCACCACATCTCAGATTCAGACACACACACACACACACGTAATATGTTGTTCACAATGTAGAAATACTCACATGAAAATCCTTGCCGAGCCTCATCCTTTACTAGACCTTGACCAGAAAAAGCTCCTCCTTAGAGAAGATGGATTTTCAGACACTGATCTATTAGTCTTGGAGCCAAATGAGAAATGCCGTTTCAAGAAGGGCTTTCCCGATGAGCTCTTCATGCTAGAACTAGAGCTCATCTTCGGACCCCTTGCATCAATTCCGCCACTTTTGTGATGATCAAACATAATGTCACTGCTGAGATCACAGTCAACAACACGTTTCCTAGAACGTTTTCGAGCTTTCGAATCCAGCTCAGCTTTCAAAGCCTTTTCAGACATCTTCACGGCCCGTTTCTCCCCAAAAGTGCAAACTGGGCAACCTGGGTCGTACTTGTTGATTTCAGGGGTCATAGACTCCAAGCATTCAGCATGGTAAACATGTCCGCAGTTTAAAACAGAAACCACGGAGAGTTCGTTGTTGGATATTATTTTTTGACTGTTCCATCCCCAGGAGGATCTTTGAGTCAAAAGCTTCGTGCAAATACCACAACTCTGGAGATCAGAACAAAAGGATCCCGCATCATGCCCACTTGATCTGGTAATTTTGTCTCGGCTTAAGCTCGACGCTTCACTATCAAAAGACCACCTCTCTCTACGAGTACCCATGAGTTCGGAGAAAGCAGGCATTGACCAACTGTCTGAAGAACCACCATTTGAGCCCCTAAATGACTCGTTGCCCCAAGCAGGGTTCAAAAACATAGATGGCTCTTCAGATATCGAGAATGTGGGAGACTTGTATTCTGGGATTCTGCTATCAGATACTTGGCGTAACAGCCGATGTCCTGGAGACCGATGATGCCATCTGGAAGGAGTTGAGCTAGCAGGAAGCAGGTGGCTCTGGGATGACAGAGGCGATGCTGACAGAGATGAAACAGAAGGAACTGATGGGGAGAGCTTTATTGGTGATGGATATGAGACAGATAACGAGTCCGTTGACTCCTTCACCTGAACATTGGACAAAGGAAAACAATCTTAAACTTGGAAGGAGTGTCAAACTACATATTTACATGTTCAAAAGGACAAAAGAAAACAATAATGAACTTTCTTTACTTAGCATACCTCAACAATATTCTGTGACATAGCTTGATCTGCAAAGAAAAAATATAAATGTAAGTATTTAAAATTAATGTATCCAGTATACAATAAAATACATAAATTCACTTCCTATTTTATAAGCAAATGATCCAATATTAATCATCATCCTGTTAATTATGATACAACAGTCAAGAAGAGCACGATCAGTGATCGTTGGTGTATCAAACTAATTTATTCAATGGATCTGCCAACAAATGGAGCACATATTTTAAGCATCACTACTGAAACAGATAAACACACGTCATAATGACCATAATACTCAAGATTCATAGACATTTACTATTGCTGGTATTATTATCATATCGTGTTCTTAATTATCTAGAAAAGATACAAGTCGGGGACAGCCTACTGTTGGAAACATAACCGCCTTTATCATAATAAGAAACTTTGGGACTATGAAACCAGACATTGTAAATCTTACCGTTTCATAACTCAAAGACATACACAAACACACTTTGCAATTGATAAAACATGACTAAGGAATGAAGGAGTTTAGTATGAGAGACCAATAATGAACTTCCAACCAAAAGTTTCCCAAAAAACTTCACATTCCCAAGCTGAACTGATACATAACATCCATGACCCACAGACCTGAAAATGCTTCATATTTTGTGCATTGTAAACCTCAAATGAGTGGATCCTGATGAAATAGCTACTCCTACATTTCAACAATTATAACCACAACAGCCCAACCTCCACGTTTCAACATAACTATATACCGATGCCCATATAATAGTCAAAGTTAAAAATTACAGATGAAAAAATAAAAAACAGGTGGCATATTCAAATCTCATCATTAAACCCTGAACTATATGAGGACACAGGTGGCCATCAACTTCTGCCTCCATCATCCAGCAATTGGAGTAATAATTTTCATAACTATATTGAGTGTGATGGCACAAGAAATGCTTATCAAACCAGTACGATAGTGCTCATTGAGCATTACTGCAGGCCCTATCTGCCGGATACATACACAAATAGTCGCAGAAAAAAAAATTCCAAAAAACTCATTAAATTAGCAAAATATGTGATCCACTAAGCAGCCATAATATTCTTGTATGGGTATTTCCAACTCTATTCTATTGCACGTTGAACACAGTTCACAACAAGGTTTAGATAGATCCATAACATCACCTTGGGAAAGAAATATAAGCAACTTTATCTTCATCCATTTATCTTAATCCAACAGAACAAAAATTACAAATATGTTATGACCCCTCCTATCTTCTTCATCCAGCCTTCAGCACTCATTTTCCCCTAAGCAACTTCCCATTTTTCTAACTCACCAGATGATTCTGTTAAATGAGGCATGAACTGTTTTTCTTATCACAACTGCCTGAAACTGAACATGTCATGCGAGAGTTCAATTCCTAACCTTATCAGAAAGAGTTGCAGATACATGTCTAGTCTTTCACATTATAGTCCATAATCTAGAAACAAAATATAGTATGTTCTAGGGCAGAAAACAGCACTTGAAGAAATGTATCTCAATCACCACTTGACATCTTTAGTATGTATGTTATAATAAGAAGATATGAAATCTCATATAGTATTTACCAGATGATGGAAGTCTAGAAATCCCACCATTTCTTTCAGAAACTGGGGATTTTTGCCACGCAACTGATCTGAAACTATCTATTGGGCTACCCTCCTCCGAAGGAAACCCAGTTTCAATTGTGGTACCAGATTTGACTTCCATTCTATCATTGGCACGACCTCCATCATGTGACCAAGTTGCATGTGTCTCTTCGCCTGCTACCCGTCCACGATTATCCCATCGAATGCTCCAGGATGGTGAATAGTGGGCATGCCTCTGCAAAGATTCATTAGGCGATCCATTTACGATAGTTTTATCTTTAGCAGCAACACAACAAGCAGCCCCCATCCTTCTCACAATTGGCTAAAATTGGTGATAGTTATTATCAGTTTCCTTTTACAACGATGGCCACAGAAAAGATATTTGTGTGGCATCAACAGTACACAACTTTCCTGCAATAATAACGTTCCAAAAATAAAAAATCAATTATCCATCAACTGACTTTAAAAAATCTATAAAGCAATAATCTCAATAATAGGCCTTAGAGAATGATGATTCCAATATGAACATCTCTACTACCCCACTAGATCATTGAGACAGCAGAAATTACTAAATTAGTTTACAACTTGCAGAAAAAGAAAATTACTATTGACTACGTGATGATCATAGAATGCAGGAATAAAGGTAGAAGCACGGGACAACATGCCTTTCCCACTTAAGATTTTCCTAAATTACATTTAGCTGTTATGAAATAATTTCTGGAGCCGAAAGAACTTCTCTCAAAGCAAAAAAAAAAAAAAAATCCTCAACAAAATAAACATATCAATCAACAGCGGGATTTAATGGCCAACTAAACGAGTACCAGGCTACACTTTCCTGCAAAAAAATCAATTCCTGCTATTTTCAGACTCCAAAAACTGGGAAGCACCTATTTCCAGAAAAATCACTTAAACGAATAACAGAATCCACATAAAATCCGAACTTCTAAGCTTTATATTGAATCACACACATATATACATATATGTATGTACTGATTGCTCGAGTTTTAAGCGCTATTTTTGGGGAAGACTCGCAAAAACCCTAAAACTAAGAAGCGTCCGAGATTGCTGAGGTCAATAGAGATCCGAAACTCTTTCAGAAAAACAACCGATATCCAAAAATTATTTTGGCATTATATTTACAATTCCCAATCAAAAAATACTCAATTTCATCTCCTATTAACACAATTATCGCGACAAAAAACATAAATAAACTAAAAATAGCAAAAGAAATTTCACATAGATCGTAGATAACTAATCCGCATAAAACAAACGAATTTACCTGATCGAACGGCGCCCTTCCACCACTCAGGAACCCTAGAACATAAAGTAGGAGATAGACTATATCCAGAGTATGTTGAAAATCAGTAATATATAAATGGGCAGCATATGTATGTAGGATTTGTGTGTATAGTGAGAGAAAAACGCGGAAAGTAGAGAGAGAAAAAGGGCTCGGATTCTACTTCAACAACAGTGCTATTATTTTCAGGAAGGCAAGGAAGAGACGGGCATTAGTTTGACGGCGTTAGTTGGCGCTCGCTGCCGTGGTCTGCGTTCCAGACAGGCTAACGGCGCGCTGGTCAGAGGTTCCATTTTTAACGGCGTCAGTTCAAATTTTATAAATAAATATAATAAAAACTAAAAACTATGCATATTTGAGCATCACAGATATCTATCATATTTGATCCAAATTGTCAGTATCAAAAAGTGATTATTAAAAAAAATATTTTAATTTGGACAAACTCAAATCTCAGCCAACTAATTTTTATTTTAATAGAAATCAACATCTCTATCGAACTGAGTATTTTTACTTTTTAGAGTGTTTTTTTTTTTTTTATCATTTTTGTTATTTTATATTTTTTGGGATAATACTTATTAAATAATTTCATTTTGTACAATAATAACCAGTCAAAACATAGAAAAATTATTTCCTAAATCTTGCTGGTTGCCGAAGGTTGTGGGCTTGTAGAGAGTGGTGAGTTACTTTTGTATAATAGAATTTTTATCCTTGATTTCGAGTGCAGTGATAAAAATATTTTGTTCATGATCTCTAATTGAACTAGTTTGTAGATTCATATAACTTGGTTTGAGCAAATTATATGCATTTCTTCCGTCAAATACACAATTGAATTTATAATATTAATGCAGTTAAATTTTTAAAATTTAACTGCAACTGCCTGCTTCAGTTGACTTAATTGAACATCAATCAAACTTAAAACAAATTTAGTTGCGACTGACTTGCACTTAATAATATTTATAAAATCTGAACTCGTGATATTCGATTGTAAGATATATGGATCCATCACTTTTATTAGTAGTAAAAATAAAAAAAGTCAAAAAAAATTTGAAGTAGAAAAATTTTTCATGGTGTAATTGGTTTTGTTGAAATATAAATGGTTACACACGGTAATTAGAAAACTGAACCAAACGTTTGACAATTTGTAACACCATTGCTTACTGAAATGAGACAAAAAAAATAATGATAAATGCAGTTTGAAAAATTCTAATATGCATTTATCTACAGAATATCTAAATCATTATTTTTATTGAAGTTTAAAATTTCTCTACATTAACTATATTGTCAACTATGGGATGTATTTGAGGGTCAAGGACGTCCGTCCTCGCCAGATTAGTATTTACTTTTTACACACACATTTAAAAAATATATAACAAAAAGTCGATTCCATGAAAATAGTATTGAAACTATAATATTAAAGTTTGCATTCATCTTTATATTGTGTGAAAAACAAAATATTGAATGTAGAGTAATGATACTTCCCATTATAATGGTAAAATGATACTCCAAAATTATTTAGGCGCATTGCGGTGTGCGCAAATCGGCAGGAAGTATCCCTGATTTGGTGTACTGTAATAGATTAAATTAGATTTTGTATCTTCTAGATATATTCACATTCATATCTAGGTTTTCCTATCATATCTAGGTTTAGTTTTCATGCATATCTTGTATTCTTGTTCTTCTATTTAAACAAGTTAATAATACTTTTACGTTTGCGGAAAACCCTATCATGGTATCAGCCTAAACACGATCCTCCCTCCCCTCCCTCAAGCTCGCGGCCTTACACCCTCTCGCAGCCACTCCCTCGCTCGCGGCATAACGCTCGCTCGCAGCCACCCCCGCTCGCGGCATCACGCACGCTCTCAGCCCTCCTTCGCTCGCAGCCCTCACGCTCGCTCGAGCACTGACCCGCCCCCTCTCGTGCGAAGCCTCACGCTCGCACGACCTCTTCCGCGCGCAGCCTCACGTGCACGCGGCTTCCTCGCCCATGCCTCACGCTCGCACACCCTCTCCTCTCGTGCGCCGTTCGCTGTGCATCATGGCCACCGATCCTCTTCCTTTGTCTACCCTTATTCACATGGTCACCATCAAATTATCGTCGTCAAATTTTCTATTATGGCGATCTCAATTTCAGCCTCTCCTAACTTCACAGGATTTGATGAAGTTTGTTGACGGATCTTTACCACCTCCGCCCGCGGCTCTTGCGTCGCCCACCCGTGCTCCCCAGCCGAATCCAGCATATGCTACTTGGGTTGCACAAGACCAGCGTCTCCTGTGCCTCCTGCTTTCCACTCTCACGGAAGAAGCTATGGCCGAGGTCTTGGGATGCACGACCTCGCGCGCAGTCTGGACTGCCCTTGAAGCAGCCTTTGCGAATAAATCGAAGACGCGTGAACTACGTCTGAAGGACGAACTTGAATCCATCAAACGTGGTACACGATCAGTCACAGAATATGGTCGGGATTTCAAATCACTCTGTGATCAGTTAGCCGCTATCGGTCGTCCAGTCGATGATTCAGACAAGGCACATTGGTTTCTTCGGGACCTTTGATGGAGCCCAAGTAGCAGCTGTGAGAGTTGATCCAGTCTACATTCCGAGTGGGCTGATGACTAGATCTCGAGCAAGGACTTTGAGGGCTGGATTGAGCTTAT
>JAPKLW010000102.1:932965-985048 GCA_026898455.1 Plectranthus barbatus | reverse complement strand
GCTATGTGCATCACGAAGAATCCGGTTCATCACTCCAGAACCAAGCACATAGATATTCGACATCACTTCATTCGTGATCATGTCGAAAAGAAGGATGTCAGCGTGGACTATATCAGAACTGAAGATCAACTGGCTGACATCTTCACCAAGCCGCTGCCAGAAGCAAGATTTAAGGAGTTGTGCATCAAACTCGGTCTTATGGAGATTGATGCGAGCCTTAATGATGAGGAAGAATGAGTCCCAGCTCTCATTCTGTTCTTGATCTTCTGAAGGATGCTGATTACGACTAAGTCCAAGCTCTTAGTTGTTTCTTATTTAAGTGGTTCTTAACTGACAGATGGCACCAGCTGGCAGAATTTATCTCAAATGTCTAAGGAAATGAGTCCCAGCTCTCATTTCGATGTTGCCAGCATATGCCATCAGTCGAAGTTAAATTGGGTCCCAGCTCCCAATTCCAAGTGATGTTGAGAAGTGGATTTCTTGAAGAAGATTATGCGAATTAAAATTGAGTCCCAGCTCTCAATTTTCTTTCTTTCAAGTTATCAGCAGACAACTGGTGGTACATCCACGACTGGTGAAAATTGAGTCCAAGCTCTCAATTTTTCAATCTATCTAGTTGCCAGCAGATAACTGATGGAAGTCTGCCAGCAGCAAGTACTATCAGCAAGTGCTATCAGTTGCTAACTGATGAAGAGGCCAACCAGTTAGGGGGAAGTATGCAACTGGCACGTGCTACTGATGACCAGTCATGCCAGCTGTCTCAGAAAAGGCGGGATTGTTCAAATCCAAGTAGCGTGTACAGCTCTCAGAATTTAATGCGGCATTTAATGCCACATTTAATGCGCACAGTGGCTGCGCAGTCCGCCTTTTGGTTGCCACCAATCGCTGAGCGCCACGTCAGCTACACGACGTGACCCACGTCAGCACGACCGCGCACGTCGCACAGGGAACCGGGCCTGCTGATGACCGTCGATTCCCACTTGCTGAGCGTCAATCTTGATCGTCTGATCCTGCATGGACTTGGGTATAAATACCCGATGCCTTTCGACGGAATAACCTTTTACGATCATTCAATTTCAGAACCCTAAATCTGTTCATATTCCTTCAACTTCCTTGATATTTTTTTCTGAAATTATGGCTTCATCTTCCCGACAACCAGATGATAACCCACCTTCCACATCGTCTTCTTCGTCTGGTTCACCAGACCTACCAGTCGCAGAAGCCCATATGCCGACTTATACTGGCATCACACAGATGGACGATGTAGATTACACCCTTCCGTTCGCTCGACTGGTTCAGTTGAACAAGCCGGCGACCAGGCAACAGCTATCGAACGCGCAAATCAGGGCGGCGCAAGTTCAGAAAGAAAAAATTCTGAACGAGAAGCTGGCGCGCAAGAATTTTGGAGAGGAGTTGATCGAGATGATCGACCGGGAAGGCCTTCGACAATATCTGACGGCAAGGCCCGAGACCTTCCATCCGCATATGGTGGCGGAGTTCTATGCACGGGCCGTGATTGCTGACGACAGGAAGTCGTTCACTACATCGGTGTTCGGCCACCTGATCACCGTCACCGCCGAATACCTCGCCAATCTCTTCGGCCTGAGGAATGAAGGAGAGGAAGTAGCCACGTATCATCAGGATGATACGGTGGAGTTCCGAAGGAGATGGGCGCAATGGAAGAGGGCAGAAGTCACCGTCTTCCGGACTGGTATGAGGAAGTCCGAAATGGAGGACTACTGGCAGATGGTATGCGACATCGTCGTTCGCATGCTCCAATGTGAGGTCGGTTCGTATGCTGAGCTGAGCCTGCGCAAGTTTTCAGTGATGTGCGCGCTGGTAGATGGGATTGAGGGCAACTGGGCCGAGTTCTTCTTCGGCCGATTGCTGGAGAATGTAGCCAGGAACGCCAATGTTCCGATTGATGGCAGTTTTGCTCACGCCGTATCTTTCGGGCTGAGGATCAGCCATATTTTGGAGATGGAGCTCGGTGATGGCGTGGATCAAGGGGAACAGCTGGTGGGCTCCGATTACATTCCAGCCACCAAGGAGAAGGTGAAGCTGCCCCGCCCTGACTACCATAAGCCGCGGAGGCTGAAGGGAAAGTCAGCAGTGGATCCAGCTGAGGTCATTTCTGAGGAGGACTCAGAAGACCTAGGAGAGCAAGTGCCAGCTGTGGCTCTCCCGCTGACAGCTGAGGCAAGGGCTCAGCTGAAGAGGAAGATGGAGATGGAGTCTCTCTTCGAGACCATGGAGGGCGCGGTGGCTGAGGCGACTGGTATCCACCCACGGGATGTACAAATTGTACCAGTCACCAAGAAGCCTACCCACAAGAAGCCCAAGACTTCTCAGCACCAGCAGCCACCATCAGCTGTGGCATATAACCCCGAGCCTGGGAAGATCTCCATCCCAGTCAAGAAGAACATTCTGGGATTGACTGAGGAAGAGACGCTGGAGAGGATGACTCGCAAGAGGAAGCGCATCCAAACCAGAGCTCAGCGGGTGATGGAGCAGGCGAAGAAGGAAAGAAGTGCCTCCATTGTCAGGAGGAAGCAAGCCAAGGCAAGGCTGAAGGCCTTGGCAGCCCAGCGAAAATTAGAGGCTGAGCTGGCAGCCCGCGATGAAGCCTATGCAAAGGTGCAGGCTGAGCATGAGGCCAGGCGCCAGGCAGAGCTGGCTGAGCAGATGAGTCTGGCGGCCAAGGGCAAAGGAAAAGCGCTCAAAATCTCAAGTGCCGACCGCCCAGCATCAGCACCACCAGGCGAGCTATTTTCTGAAGAAACCTTTGAACGCCTGCTGGTGATGGGCGCTGACAAGGATGTACTATCCCTTGTGGATGAGTACCAGCCGGAGGAGGAAACCGCTGATGTCCCTCCACCCGCGCAAGGGGGTGGTGGAGGTGATGACGAAGTCCCACTGGCCGCGCAAGGGGGTGCCAGTGGAGGAGAAGAAGAGCGGGCGACCACCCCGGTAAAACTGGCGAGCTTCTCGGATGTCAGTTCTGAATCCGAGGAGGCAGAGGAGATTGCAGAGGAGCCGAGGGCTGAGGAGCCAGAGCAGGAGCCAGCTGAGGAGGTGGTATCTCACTCCAGGGTGCAGAGGATGAGGCCAAGGGACTTGTTCCCAGACTTTGAAGATAAGGCTCAAGTTTCTGCCAGTCGCCCCCGATCTACAGATGCCTCGACATCAACTTCCGGGCGGCCAGCAGCATCCTCTTCATCACCAGCTAGGCGCGCACGAACTGAAAGGCGCCCTTATATGCTCTGCATCCAAGAGCACCAGCTGGTCGATGATGACACCTTTCAGTCGCTGGTGACAGGAGTGCACCGGTGGGAGCAGCGTGGGGAGATGGCTTTCTATAATTCAAGAGTGCCAGAGCCATCTGCATTCAATATCATCCCCTTCAGCGGACTCCCTCACCAGTCGGTGTACGCCTCCAGAATTTCTGACTGGTGCCTGCCCCTGCAGCCAGTGGAATATTATAATTCCACCCTCTATGAATATGCGGAGAACATCACGGCTGAGGTGGAGAATGCCGTCAATGACGAGATATTATCCATCTACCGCAGGCTCTGGAGGGTGGATCCGGACCTATGTATGGAGCTCCGGAGGTGGAAAATTTTTGACAGATGCCAGCGCCTGCTGACGGTGGAGAAGCGGGCGGTTCTTTATGCCAGGCTGGGTCTTGGCTACTGGAGAGAGGAGGAGGAGTGGGCTAATGCCTTCATGGGCACAGATCCTGAATGCCCCCAGCAGCTGTCTACAAGGAGGATCAAGCGTCGCTTGTTGAAGATTGCTGAGTATAGGCAGCTGACTGGAAGCTCCGGCCTCCCACCACCGAAAAAGCTCAAGTTACCCTTCCTCCAGTTCCGAGAAACCAGCCGGGGGTACCAGCTGACCTACGCGCTCCGTCGCCTCAAAGTGCTGGTCACCCTCCCGAGGATCCCTCCTTACCATGCGATTCTGTTCGACATGGCTGCCAGTGCTCTGCTGGTAGACCACCCAGTGGCGGAGGATCCCTCGCGTGGTTTGTGGCTGACCCTTGCCGTCCCTTCTGTTCCTATTGTCTTGGGCGATCTCGTCCCTGATCATATGGACTGGCAAGTGGTGGAATTCACAGCCCCACTCATTTTTGAAGAAGTCCAGCCAGCTCCAGCAGCAGTGCCAGTGGTGGAATCAGCTGAGGAGCCAGCTGAAGATGTACAAGTTGAGGAGTCAGCAGCAGAAGCTTCAGCCGCTGCAGAGCCAGTAGTGGAGAGGCCAACTGGAGCTGACACTGAGATGGCTGAGGCCTCATCTGATGTGCCCTCTACTTCTCTGGCGCTGTCAGCAGAGCCTCTCTCCGAGGTCCATCCACCTGAGCAACTGATTGCTTTGATTGACGCCAGGCTGGACCAGCTTTTTTCCTCCTACCGCTCGGAAATGACGCAACAAATGGAGTCTTTCACCTCTGGGGTGTCCTCCTTTTTGGCGCGGATCCAAGAGGGGGAAAGAGCGCGAGCAATTACTGAGGAGGAAAGGGCTCGGCTTGCTGAAGAAGAACGAAGGCTCGCTGAGCAAGAGCGAAGGATTGCTGCGGAGGAGCGCCGGATTGCAGCTGAGGAGAGATTGAAGCGAGATCAAGACATGGCAGCATTAACTGAGATCCTGAGGTCCTTAACTGGCAAATCTTTTTTCACCAGGATCATCTTCTAAGCCATGAGTCTTGTGTTTTCCTTTTGCTGTAAATACGTGTACTCAGTTAGACTAGTCAGTATTCCTTCCTGTACTTGTAATGATACATCATTAATGGAATGATTGCTGACAAGTTGATGACAATCACTCATTGTCCAACATTGTCTAAGTATTGACTTACCAGCTGAACTTACACATTTTGTGTAATCAGCACCAGCACTCCATTTGATATTTGTTAATTCTAACCTGGCTCAGATTCTTACTTCATAACTTAATCGAGCAATATCTCTCCCAGTTTGAGGGGGAAGATTTTTAGGTTAGAACTGATGTGAGGAAGTGGTTTCATGGGTTTAGATCTGATAGGTTTATTTTGTAAAACCCTGAAATACTTTGTAACTTTCCTCATCAGCTGAGTGCTCGCTGGTTAGGCTTTGATCGCACCAAAAAGGGGGAAATTGTTGGGAAAATTGTCAAAGTTTCCCTTCCCCAGTTAATAGCTTAGATCTTAGTTTTGGTGTTTAAGTGTTTTGGTGGATCAAATCCTAAGTCCAACCAGCATCAGTTTGTCTCTAGAATAGCTCTAGTTCTCAAATGTAAAGTCCTGTTTAGGTCTTTTGAGTTGTAAGTCGTAGCTGATCAAGACTCATGCTGGCTACTGTTCACCAGCATGAGATGTGCTTACCAGTTGAGAAAAGTCTCACCAGCAAGCGGCTGACAAAGACTCATGCTGACACTGTTCATCAGCATGGAGTAGAGCTATTGACTGGTTACTATTCACCAGTTGGGAAGATTTCACCAGCAGGAGGCTGAGAAATCTTACCAGCAGAATATGTGTTCTGGCTGACACTATTCACCAGCGGTGAATCCACCAGTCACGGGAGATTCCAAGAGATAACATCAGACGAATTGGTAGACCTTGATTGTGCCAAGGAAAGTCACCAGCAGAGACTGCCAGCACAAAGATCACCAGTATGATCTACCAGTCGGAGGTTATCAGCAGAATTTCAGATTCGCTCTCCCAGTATCTTAGAGACAAAAAGAAGATTCGTCTGAGGAATTAACTGACAGTGTATGACTTTAAGGAGGATACCTTAAAGTCTATCAGTTCAAGACACCAGTTCCGATTCCTCGTACTGACGAATAGTGCCGTTCTGACATAAAGAGATCTATGTCAGATAAAGTGGACAAAAGCATGGCGCTTTCCGGAAATTCCTACCTGCCGCCTGCAGAAGGACATGCGAGGACAAAGACTTTCCCGGATGTGTCCAAACGGCTAGTAAATTTGAATGGGATCCCTCGTCTATAAATACCTGGGATCCAACAACATTCAATACTCTTGACCTACCGAAAGAACGATCGCACTTATTACCAGCAAGCAAATACTTTCGAGGCTTTTCTTAAAAGCTCTTCCGTGTGTCGATTATTCGAACACGAGACTCCAAGCTTCCAGCTTGTGAGTTATCGATCTCTTTGGTGCTCTTTCTCTTTCTGAGGAAGTTCACAGCAGTTCTAGAGCCAGCCAGCTCTTGAGCTATTACGGGCAGTTTGCCGCAAAGGAGTCACGTTCTTGGGAGAACTCAACACCCAACCAGTCAGAGGAGGAGGTTGAAGTGACGTGCTCGCACTCCATCCATCTGACGAGAGCTGAAGAAGGACAAGGACCGGGAGCGGTTGATCCAGTGGACTGGTAGACGGGGCATCTACCAGCTGGAGATAGATCGTAGGAACTTTGTACCTGATTGCTCTTATAGTGAATTTCCAGTGAGTCGACTGGAGAGTGGACGTAGATCAGTTGATCGAACCACTATAAAAATCCTTTTGTCTTTATCAGCTTTCTGCATTTCATACTGATTTGAAACCCAGCACCCAAGTGTTGGTGTATATCTGAAAACTGATATAACTGTGCAAACACGACTTAAAAATATTCTAAGTCTAGAGCTACCAGCTGACCAGCCAGTTGCCAGTCAGCTGAGTACTCATAGTCCCAGTTGACTTACCAGCTGACAAGGTCCCAGTCAGCTGAGTAACCAGCAGAGCGTAAGAAACGAACTTACACATTTTCCGCTGCCAAGTTATACCCTGATAAACCGGGACCAACAAAACTAATATTAATAATTTTATATTTAGATTTTTAATATTTATGAGTTTAATTATAAAAAATAAATATTAATTAGAAATTAAATTTTAAAATTGAACAAATTTTAAGAACTAATAATTTTTTCATGAAATTAAGAAAATATATTAGGAATATATGTAAGGTGCTTGGTTATTTTTTAATTAAAATTCAAAAAATAGATAGTTTTTAGTATTTAAAAATGTAATTTAATAAATTCTAGGAACTAAAATGTAAATTTGTGATGTTGGAAATTAACTTGCGAAAATGGAGTAAGGATAGAAATTGAATTGCATGTTTTGGAATGTTAGGAATTAAATTGCAAAAATAGACAAACGTTAGGAATTAATTTGCAATTATGTAAATGTTAGGTTATTTTTACAAAAATGAGTAAACGTTGGGAATTAAATTGCAATTAACCCTATAAATAAATATTCATGTAATAATTAGTGGAGTAAATTATGGTCATTTTAAATTAATTTGAAAATATCAATTGAATGTTCTTTTAGAAGTGTCTCTAGATTATAGATAAATAATTGCTCTATATTACTTCCTTATTTATATTGTCCCATAAATATATAGAGAGATTTACACAAAAAAATAATAAAGTTTTTATTAAATAGGAATAAATGCGATATCTTAGATTAATAATATCAATTATCGAGATAAACTATTTTAATTATTAAAAAGTATTTATTACATCTCCCGAAATCGAAGCGGCATATTTGTAAAGTTATAAGTAGTTTATACGGATGTTGAGTTTCAATAACTTTACAATCATTATTCGGAGCTTATTATTTATAATATTTTGAATCATACGATGAACGTTAGTGTTGAAACCTTACATATCGATCGGATACCATTCCCATATAGATCGTTATTATTTTCATACAGTCCACTACGATACCATCATTTTAGACCAACTATCAAAAGCCTACAAAAACTTGGGAATTCAATGCTTTTTTCTTTAATTTGGTACGTTATCTGACCTCCAATTTTCTCTTTTTGAGAGTATTTGCGAGTCGTTGAAATCTGTTTCTCCTCTTTCAATCTTTGCAGATTGTCCCTAGAAAATATACATTGAAATTTGCGTACTCGCGTGCTTCGTTTGTTTTGTTAGTTACACGTAAAATAGCAAAAGAAAATATTAGAAAAAAAAAAAAAAAATTGAACACTTGCTATAGCTATTTGCTTCCGGAGATCGAACTTATCGCTAATGAATCAAAAGGGTTCAATCGACCGACAAAATAATATTCACCATCGCCAAATTGTAACTAGGAATAACTAAAATAACTTTGAAATTGAAACTTTTGGAAATAAATTTAGCAATAAAGGTTATATTATAATCTTCCTTTGTATGGAAATTTGAATTTAGTAACCGAGAATTTTTTGAAATGTCCGCTAAAGTATCATTTTTTTTTTTGTTGTTGTCGTCGTCAGCTGCAAGCTGGCATGCCAATTTGCAAATTCATTTTTAAGTTGTTTCCAATTTTCTTATTATATATTAGATAGGTGGGTTGGTACATATAGATAGAATATGAATATTATTATGGAACAACTCAAATACTGCTAGTAAATATGTGCTACTATCAATTAAAAATACGTAACATCGAGATAGTTGATATTGATATATAAAGTAAGCACGCCTTCCAACAACCAGTTTATCAAATTCGGAAATTCTCTTTTCAGACAGTATTTGGGCGTCGTTGAAATCTGTTTCTCCTCTTTCATTAATCCTTGTTGGTAGAGAAGAGAAGAGAGTTGACCAGATCAGTTGGTAGCGGGAACAAGGGACGACTGTTCCAGAACTACTACTAGCTAGCCAAACTAGGCAGTTCGGCCCTTGAAACACTACAACATCGACACAGCTTCCTTGAATGAATGGGTTCCTCCTCACAATCACAATCACATCCATGGCCATGGCTATCAACTGTGAATGTGGCCACCTTTGTAACGGTGAAACCCAGCCTGGAAGGAGATGAAAGAAGCACTACTTTCAAAAAATGGAAAAAGCAGATGATGTGTCTGCTGGAGAGCCAAGACTTGGTGGGCTTCGTGGAAGGGCCGCCTGATATTATTGATGAGCAGACGCAGTACTGGAGGAGAACTGACATGATTATACAAGGATGGATTCTTGGATCCATCGGGGAAGACGCCCTCAATGCCGTGTGGGAGAAGAGAACTGCCAGAGACGTCTGGGTAGAGCTGGACAACATTTTTAATCAACAATACCAACAACAACCAAGTAAGATCTAGTATCTTTTTGGCTACTAATTACTGAATATTCTAGCATTTTTTATTACATGATTCATCCAAAATAAATAACCAAATAGAGAGGAATATTATAAATATATACCTTTAATCATAATCATATATAACTTTAATCTTCTCCTTGAAGCACCTTTGATTTGTTTAATTTTCTATTTCTTTATTTCTCTTCCTTTCGTTCTATAATGTTTTTCCATGCGTAAAGACGTCATATTTTGTGTCATTTATTCTTTAATATGAAATGATGCAACACATCATTTCAATCCTTAATAATTGTGCATTTTATTCTAAATATTGTATTTTAATTATACAGTAAGATACAATATTTCTTAAAGTAACTTTATTTAATTAAGGGAGGAGGGGAGCGGATCCAGTGAGAAAACTCTTAACGTGAGAAAGTGAGAAAGATGCTTGATTGCATTCACGGCATTGCTTGATTGTATTCAAGTCGTTGCTTGATTGCAATGTTGTTTGATTGTGCTTTAGTTGTTGCTTGATTATTTTGTTGCTTGATTGCATTTTAGTTGTTGCTTGATTCAATATCAACCATTGATTTTTTTAGATCTGATGGACATGATTCATTCTTTTTTCTCAGGAATTTTTTTTTACATTATCTCTCCTCAAGGGAGGAGGGTCAAAGCCAATAAGACTCTATTTCTTTAATACTTTATAGTCATCATCTTAAGTAAATTAATATGGAGTCCTAAACATTAATTATATGGTCATCATATGATTTTTATAAATAATAATTTAACAATAATTTCCTTATTTAGTTTGTAGATTTGAACATAATTAAACTCCTTTTATATTGCACAATCACTATCAATTAAAATATGTTCTCCAAATACAATAAGGTATCAACGAGTCCTTTCCGCATTTGTTAAAATCTCTCTATCGGATGCATTCTCATGACGAACGACAACCACCCCCACCGCTTCCTCCCTCCGACTCTTCCTTAACAGCTGATTCAGTCGATTTTGTGAATTCTCATGATACTCTTGGGATGATCCTCGTCAAGCAACCCTCACCGGTTTGTCGAATTTTGTTTCTTGAAATGGGCTATGGAGATTGCCCTTCCTAGTCAGTATAAATTTAGATATGTTGCGGGCTTTGTTCCCGGTCCTTCTTTAGACTCTCATGCACGTTGTCATTGGTCACAATGCAACGATATGGTGATATCCTAGATTCTCATTGTTAATAACCTAAATATTGCCTCATCTATTTTGCATATACCCATGACAGTACAACTTGATTATTTGATAAAAGACAAGACATATATTTTTGTTTCCAAGGCTCTCTTTCTATTGCTAGTTATTATACTAAATTGAAGAATTTCTGGGATAAGTTGTTTGTTTTGAAGATAATTCGAATTTAGGCATAAGCCTTACAACCAACTGTGGCCACGGCCAAGGGATACAACCTAGTTAGTGTTACTAGTCAATATAGCTAGACTAAGTGCCTAAGCATAACAAGAAAACACTAGGACAAAGCTTCAATCCAGTAAAGCCACGGGGCACCTGCTGCACCCAATCAACACCTACAGCCACAAAGCCATAGGGCGCCTGCCTTCTATTTTGTCTGTCTGCAGCACAAAAAAAAAATAGATATTATAATTATACTTGATTACAACCTAGATCACTCAACTTGTTTTTAATCTTACAAGATTTACTCGCTCCCACAATACCTGTACAGTTAGTCTGCATCGAACCATGTCCATCGGGTATGTTGCAGGCACAAGCTCCACCACCCAAGCGTAACACAGGAGTCAGCTGTGCATCCTCTAAATATCAAATAGACAAATATTATTCAACATTCTCAATTCATACAGCCTTTAGGTTTCTCAAGTGATACTCGAACATATAGACCTTATCATAGACTTGTTATGTAGTCTGCTCACTGCTCAGGAATGGACAAAATAAAAATAGGAAAAGCGCACATGGGAAATTTACAAAGTTATATTTGCACCATATGAGTATCAAGGAGTAGCACTACTTGAAATTACCATTCTAAAAAGTGAACACATGAAACAACATACCCTAAACCTGTATCAGTAATGAGTTTTAACCCATAAAAAAAAAAAAGTAAAAGGAAATGAAAAGGTTATAAGAGATTTTTTTATAGACCATTCTACACTAATAATACTGATTTACCATTAATTTTTGGAGCTTCCTCATTCAACAACAGAAGTTCTGATTTTTCTACAAATATTTATATTATTGTGACATTTACTACATTGGATTTAGGTACTATATGGAAACAATGTCACTAATAGAGAAAGGACTAAGCCAAACAACTAGCTCAAACAATAAATATTAAGAGAAAAGGTGGCAAAAGAGCTTGTGAAGTTTGATATCCAGAGCTTACAATGTCAATGTTGAAACATGGTTCAGCCATAAGTTTTTAGAAGAAGCAAGGAGCAATAGAGATAGGAGAATGTTTGAGGCGTATTTAAATCTATTTTTTTGTGTATTAAAATACATGTACAGATCCTCTTTATATAGGAGGGAAGAAGACATGTACAAGTAAACATTAATCAGAAAATATATGACCATCCTGAATTTCATAAATTGATTCCTTATTCTAAGGAAATGATTCTTTCCTTTCCAACACTCCCCTCAAGTTAAGTGATGGAATTACCAATACCTAACTTGTCAAGAGCTTCGGCAAAACATTTGGATTCAACTGCTTTGGTTAAGATATCAGCTAATTGGTCTTTAAAACGAACAACAGGTAGGGTCACAGTTCCATCTTCAATTTTCTCTTTGATAAAGTGTCTATCAACTTCGACATGCTTGGTTCTGTCATGGTGCACTTGATTCTCTGAGATACTATTCGCGGCTTTGTTTTCACAAAACATTCTACACCTCTTTCCTGAATGAAGATCGAGTTCCATCATAGTTTTCTTAACCAAAGAACTTCGGTAAGTACACTCTTGATTCCTCAGAATTCTGCTTCTTCTCTCGAGAGCTACCACCTTCTACTTTTTGCTTCTCCAGGAAATGAGGTTTCCTCCGACTAGTGTAAAGTACCTAGCAGTGGATCGTCTGTACAAAGGATTTCCTACCCAATCAGCATATGTACAAACTTTTATCTCTAAGTGTCCATATTTCCTTAATAGTAATTTGTAATTGAATGTCCTTTAAGATATCATACAATTATGAGTGCAACTTCTAAGTGTTCAGATTGAGGTTGATGCATAAACTGACTAATAACACCAACAACATATGCGATATCAGGTCGGGCATGAAAGAGATATATAAGTTTTTCTACAAGACGTTGATATCACCCTTAATCTGCTAACTCCACTCCCCACTTGATTTGAAGCCCGTGATTAACAGCAATGGTCGTATTTACCGGTTTGCAGTCCAACATTCCTATCTCAGCAAGAAGATCTAGAGTATACTTCTTCTGATTAATAAATATATTTTTTTTACCTAAGCACTTCAATCCCGAGAAAGTACTTCAAATTTCCCAAGTCTTTCATCTCGAATTCTTTAGACAGGTTTTCCCTCAAGTTGATGATTTCTTCTTAGTCGTTGCTTGTCATGATCATATCATCCACATAGATGGTTAAACAAGTAATAAGATTACCCTGCTTCTTTAAAAGTAGAGTGTGGTCCGAATTACTCTAATGATACCCATATTTCTTCATGGATGTGGTAAACCTCCCAAACCAGGCTCTTAGCGATGGTTTAAGTCCATACAGGGTCATCTTCAATCTGCACACCTCATTTTCTCCAAACTCATTTGAGAAACCATGTGGTGCTTCCATATAAACTTCTTTGTTCAATTCTCCATTCGGGAACGCATTTGTGACATCAAATTGATGCAATATCCAATTTTTATTTGCCGCAACAGAAAGTAATACTTTGACAGTGTTCATCTTTGTTACAGGTGAGAATGTTTCAGCATAATCAACCCTATATGTTTGATTGTAACACTTCGCTACAAAGCGGGCCTTGTATCTTTCAATAGACCCATCTAGCTTCCTCTTAATTGTAAACACCCCCTTGCATCCTACTAGTTTCTTCCCTTCTGGCAGCTGGCACCTTTCCCATGTACAGTTTTTGGCTAACACATTCATTTCCTTCTGCATGGCTTTCTTCCAATGTTCACATTTGAGGGCTTCCTCAATAGAATGTGGGATCTCTTCCTTGTATAATGCTGCTTCATATGTCGTTGCCCTTTTTTGGACAGATTTCCTTGGGCAAGGGGAACAATTGAGTGTGGAGCATTCTGACCACCTTTCTCTGGGGTATATCATTTTGGAGGAACTCCCCGATTACTTCTGGGTGGCAACACATATCGCCCAGTACTATTGTCTTCTACAGTGTTCCATTCTTTTTCAAACCCTGGAACAGTGTTAGGTGTAATAGTAGCTGATTCAGAATCCCTTACCTCATATATCATTAGCAGGGGAGACATTGGTAGTAGCAGTGAATCATCGGATTGATCCTGAGTGTTCGAGACTTGCTCAGCAGCTGAGTTAACTATCTCTATCAGATCCACTTCCATAAAGTTTTGCAGTAGCCAACTTAGTGAGTCATAGGTATTTTTACTAGTCTCACTCTGCCCCTGACTGCTAAGGTGGCGAGCATAAAAAAGTTCAGTTTTAAGAAAATCACAGTGTATGGTGGTGAGAATTTGATGAGTTTTTGGGTTGTAACAACGATAACCCTTTTGGTTGATACCATACCTAATGAAAACACACTTAACGACACAAGGAGATAGTTTGGTGCGTTTGTGTTTTAGAATATGAACAAAAAAGAGCAACCAAAAACTCGAGGCTAAAGGGTAAGGGAAGGTGGTGTTTTGTAGAGTGTTGAAAATTTTTGTAAGGGATTTGTTAATCATAGGGTTTTAGTATGGAGCCGATTTAAAGGTAAACAAAGGTTGCTACAGCTTCAGGCCAAAAACAAGTTGGAACACGAGATTCAATCATCATGGCACTAGTCATTTCAAGAAAAATTTGATTCTTTCGTTCAACAATCCCATTTTGTTCGGGAGTGTAGGGACAAGAGGATTGGTGGATAATCCTTTTTTATTGGCACAAGGTTTTCATAGAGCTATTAATGTACTCACCCCTATTGTCGGATCTAAGAATTTTAATATTTTTCTGAAATTGGGTTTGAAGCATGGTATAAAAGTGGGTAAATTTTTCAAAAACCTGATATTTATGTTCTAAAAAATATACCCAAGTCATCCTTGTGCAACCGTCCACAAAAAGCGGAAAATATTTAAATTTTTACCGCCAATAACAGGAGAAGGACCCCAAACATTGGAGTGAACCAAGGAGAAAAAAGTATTAGCTTGTGTATTATTTGATTTAAAAGATTATCTGTGGATTTTAGCAAAAACCCATGTATCACAAGACAAAGATTTATTCTTAACTAATTTAGGAAAAAGAAGTTTATGATACCTAGTAGAGGGGGGTCCTAACCGCCTACTCCAAAGCCAAGCATCCCGATCTGTAGCTTCGTGAGCAAGCATTACTACGAATTTTTGAGCTATCTCATCCACATAGTACAACCCATTTTTTTCAGTTCCACGCCCAATAATCTCCCCCATCCTGATATCCTGCAAAAAACAAAAGTGAGGAT
Source organism: Plectranthus barbatus (assembly GCA_026898455.1). Classification (NCBI taxonomy): domain Eukaryota; kingdom Viridiplantae; phylum Streptophyta; class Magnoliopsida; order Lamiales; family Lamiaceae; genus Plectranthus; species Plectranthus barbatus. Next base: position 970,393 of record JAPKLW010000102.1, on the reverse strand, counting down.
GTATCACCATCGTACAGTTCAATTCTTTTGTTACATGACCGATGGATATCAGTTTGTGTGAGAGAGAGTGAACATATAAATCACCACTAGCAGTCTGAACATGAGTTTTTAATGGTTTGGATAACTCCAAATATCACTTTTGTCAAATGTCATGGTGTCACTAGCCCCGCAATCAAAAATCTATTTTTAAAACTATCAGTTTTTGCATATTTTGTATGATACACAACTGAAATATGCGAAATACTAGGACAAAATAAATTTGGGCATTTATGTAAATAGGGGAATTTTGAAGGGTTTAGTGGCAATTCACCCAACCCTATACCTGATATATCCCTTTCTTCTTCTTTGTTTCTTTTGCCCGTTGCACACGTCATAGCTGCTCCAGCCATTTCTTGTTCGCTCACCCCGACGGTCGATTTTTCTCTTGCCGGCAGCTTATGGTTGTCCTCCCACCATTCCGGATACCCCACCAGTTGGAAGCAACTATCCTTGGCATGTTTTTTCATCCCACAGTGGGTGTAGTGAAGCTTTGTTTTATAAGGTTTTACTCATGATGAAGGATTTCCTGAGCGGTTTTGGTTTCTCCTTTGCGCTGATTGTCTGTTTCCGTTAAAATGGGGACAAGTATTTTGAACGCCGAGTCCGACCTCTATCCCTCCTGATTGTGTTGCATTCGGGTCAATAGGATTGGTTGTCGGCTGCAATATTTGGAGCCTGATAGCCTCTCATCTCACCTTTAAAAAGGCCAACTCGGCTGAGGGATGAGGAGTCTCTTTGGGGATGTCTCATCGGATTCCGTCAAATTTGACATCTAAGCCTGAATAAAATTAGTACAATCGACGTTGGGTGGTGAGTTGTTGGTACTTCAAATTCCCTTCTCACAACAGTCGAGTGGATTGGGCTCCATTCTATCAATATTGAGCCAAATGGTTTAAAGTTCGTTCCAGTAATCCTCCAAAGTAAGTTGCCCTTGATTTACCTTACTTGCTTTGACTTCTAAATCATAAATTTGGAATGGATCTGCTCCACTTCCGTAGGAGATTGCCAAGCTATCCCACACTGCTTTGGTTACTTAGTGTTGAGCAAAATTCATAACCAATTTGTTTTCCATGTTCTGTATGAGCTATGAGAAAACTGATAAATTTGTTTCCTCCCATTGATGGTAGTTGGGATTTGACTTTGTTGTTGGTGCAGGACTTCCAATAATATGGCTTGATTTTCCTCTGCTTCCTATTGCAACTCGCATGAGGCGAGGCCAGAGAGGATAATTGTTGTCTTCTAGCTTGAATCTCAACATAACATTGTAGGAATTTCGCTCTAGATTGGCTATTTGAAGGGTTAATTCCTTTTGCAGTGTTGAATTTTCTATTTTTCTTTCATTTTTTTATCAAGAAAAAATGAGAAAGGTTTGCCTTGATTGCAGTACGATAGGAATTGAAGTAGTTTTAGAAAGTGAACAAATAATGAAGTAATTTTAAGATAAAATGAACAAATCTAAAGATAAAAGTGAACAATATTTTAGAAAAATTGAAGTCTTAAAAGTACAATGAAGAAAATGGAAGATAAAATGAAAATGAAGTATTTTGATGTTAAAATGAATTATTTCTTGAATGAATGATTTTGGTGTTAAAATGAAGTATACTGAGTATATAATGTGGTATTCTCGCGTTTTCCCGTTAAGACAATTCTCACCGGATCAAGCCCCTAAATAAATAAATATATATATATATATATATATATATATATATATATGAGACTTCCACCTAGTCTCACTCCCCCTTCTAGCATTTGGCGACCAATTTGTGAGCTTGTTACGCTCTTTATTGCTTGAAACAAGCTTATCGACAGTGGTATGTGAAATCTTCCAGCACTTTGATTTTTGAGGGCTTTCGACAGTCTCAATGTGATAGAAGCTAATTTACAAGCCTTAGGCGATTTGATGGCGTATTCTTCACCAACAAATATACTTGTATGGGTTTCTAGCTAACATATTGTTACCAGCAAAGCATCTGTGGAGAAGTTGGTGTTATGTCATAATCAGCTGGAAGATTACCAGCAGGGAGCTTATCCGCAAAGAAGTCACCAGGTTGGCGTTACCCAACGAGCTAAAAGACACACTCAAATACTAACAAGCAAATACTTTCTCAAGACCAGACTTTAAGCTTGGAGAACTTAAAGAATGATGCATGCATTCAAAGGCTTGTTCGTCCCACGAATCAACTAACAAATATTCCTCGGACTGGTAAAAGAGAGTCGTTCTGACTAACGTAGTAAAAGTCCACCTGCTTTAACAGAAAGGACACTGCAAGTCAGAAAAAGCGAGACTTTGAGAGGATGCATTACATTTGTCTTACAACGGTTCCAAATAGCAAAATAGATTCAAACTTTTCAAGTGGCGCCTATAAATAGAGGTTGCATTTTACCTTGAGAAGGTTACAGATTTTGAGCGCAAACGAATTTACAAAATCTTATCTATCTCTCCCAATTTCTCAAAAATTTCTACTTTCATAACCTAAAACTTTCACGCTGATTCTATTAGCTTCCCGTGTTCTTTCTTGAACACGAGGTTTTTATTTTCTTACTCTTTGAGTAAGAAAACATCTTGGAGTTGTCACTTTTTCGATGGCAAATATCATGGGTGGATACCAACAACTGATGTTCTTGAGAGGAACTCAAACTCTCACATCCAATTTAAATGTTAAAGTGGTGTGCCCACTCTTCAACCCAGAAGAAGTTCTTGATTACAAAGGACTTGGCGAGTGCACTAGTGGGCTGGTGTACTTGACTGTTTAATAGATTGTTGACATCTTTGTAATTAACGGCTTAGTGATTCCAAACTATTTGTCTGAAGAGAGGACGTAGGACGGTTTTGTCCGAACCTCTATAAAATCAGGTGTTAATTATTGCTTTATTTAATTTCCACACTAGATTTAAAACCTAACACCTAAGTGTTGGAGTATATTACTGAAATCGACTAAGTAAAAGATTCGACCAGCAAAACAACCACAATTCTAAATCTGAGCTGGTGCAAGAATCACCAGCTCGGAGGGCTCAACATTGAAAAGCTTCCTCTGCATATTTTTTAACTCTGATCTCGGGACCTACAATTTCACTGTCATGTGTTGTCATAGCCAACAACAACTCTATAGTTATTTCTTCGGCAAAGACTTTTGTTCATAAGTTTTTTGGCTTCTTAGATCTTGGACATTTATATTATTCCTTAGGCCTTGAAGTTTAGCGTTCCCTCGAAGCCATTTCTCTTCATCAACAGAAATATGGCTTTGAATAACTTCATGATAAAGGTTTATCAAGGGCTAAGTATGGTCCAATTCCCATGGAACTTTATCATGGACTTGTTGCATATGAGTGTCCAACTATTGCTGATCCTGCGAGTTATCGACGGTTGGTTGGACGCCTAATCCATTTGAACATTACTTAGCCTTACTTGTCCAACTCAATTCACTTATTAAGTCAATTCATGTCTGATCTAAGATAACCTCACTATGACATGGCATTGAAGGTTCTTCGTTACATCAAGGGTACTATATCTCAGGTTTTGTATTTTTCTTTGTCGTGTTCCCTTGAGTTGAGCCCATGTTGTGATGTGGATTGGGTGACTTGTCTCACTACCAAATGGTCTCTTACTGTGTTGTGTGTTTTACTCGGTGATTCTGTCATTTCATGGAAAACTAAAAAACAGGTCACCGTTTCACAATCTTCTGCGGAGGCTGGGTATCGATCAATAGCACACTACTCTATTTTGTGATAGTGAGGGAGGAACACTTGATATCTCTATGGATCCAGTCTTCTACGAGCGTACTAAGCATATCGAGAATAAATGTCATGTCACACGTGAAAAGATTCTTAAAGGGATTATTTCACCACAACGTGTTCCTTCCACTCACCAAGAAACAGATTTGTTGACCAAACCCCTCTCCTCTCCCAGTTAGAGTTTTTGTTATCCGAGATAGGAGTCTTTAGGCCTACCACCTTGAGGGGGATATTGGCTACAAACTAATTATTGTATATATTTTGCAAACAATTTCCTTATTTTTTCAAGATTTGATCTTATTTAAACTCTTGCATAATTCACAATCAAGATCCATGAAAATATAATCTTCTCCAAATACAATGTCTATCCAGAAACAAATTAATCATTTATTAATTTTAGAAGTTTAAGACTTAATTTTAATATTTAGGGTTTTAATTTCTATAAAATTTATGTTCATTAATGTGAACACTGAAAAATGAAAAAAAAAAAAAAATGAGAAGAGAGAAGGAACATGTGACCCTCGCAGTAAACATGTGTGGATGTTATTTATATATTAAGTTCACAAGCTAGGGATGTGAAAACTTGACATGTTAATGGATTTCTCAGGGGTGGAATATCCATTGCCTTCAACTGTGAATGTGGCCAACTTTGTGAAGGTAAAGCCCTGCCTGAATGGAGATGAAAAGGGGAGAACATATCAAGTATGGAGATTACAGATGACTTGTCTGATGGAGAGCCAAGACGTTATCGGCTTCATCAACGGTGAAGTCCTGCCTCCAAACAATACTGATCATGAGCAGTCGCAGAAGGCGTGGAAAAGAACAGATTGGCTTGTGAAAGGATGGATTTATGGATCAATAGGGGAAGACGCGATCTACGCCGCGTGGAGGGAGGATCAGACTGCCAGGGATGTATGGGTATCGCTGGAAAACATTTTCAACGAGCTAGACCAAGAACAAAGTAAGATTTCTCACTCCACAAACTAAAGTAATTTCTTTAATTTTAGTCTTTTCAATTATGTGTTTTGAAAAAAGAGGGAAACTCTAGAATAGCCAATTTTTAAAAGTACATTCACAAAACAGCCACCCTTATGAAAAACTTCAAAAAATAGCCAAAGTACAGCTTTTTAGGTTAAATTGTTTAAATCAGGCAATCAAATCTTTTGAATTGTGTGAAATATTTAACAGTTTATTTTTTTACTAATATAGTATGACACAACCTTATTTTTTATTAATTTTTAGAATTGTTATGTATTAAAATATAATATTTCTTTGAAAACAATGTGGCAAGATTTCGGTATTTTGAAATATATCTCGTCTTTGTGAGATATATCTTATCTAATATTATAACACAACTCTATTTTTTAGTAATTTCGAAAGTTTTGATGAAATAAAAAAAAAATTGTTTGAAAACACTCCGGCTTGCATTCAGCATTTTGAAATATATCTCTTCCAAGTGAGATATATTTCGTCAAGTCTAAGTGGGTTTATTTTAAAAAATAAAATATATTTAATTTAATTTTAAAAAATAAAATTAAATAAAATAAATGAGATGGATTTCGGAGTTTGAGATATATATTACGATTTTTTTATTTAAAGAAAATAAAAAATTGAATGATAAAATACTTAAATATTGGATATATTTCACGGATTATATTTCGCTAGATTGAGATGGATTTCGGAGTTTGAGATATATTTCGAATTTTTTATTTAAAAAAATAAAAAAATTGAATGATAAAATACTTAAAAATTGGGTTATATTTCACGGGATATATTTCGTTAAATTGAGATGGATTTCGGAGTTTAAGATATATTTCGAATTTTTATTTAAAAAAAAAATTGAATGATAAAATACTTAAAAATTGGGATATATTTCACGGGATATATTTCGCTAAATAGAGATGAATTTCGGAGTTTGAGATATATTTCAAATTTTTTATTTAAAAAAATAAAAAAATTGAATGATAAAATACTTAAAAATTGGGATATATTTCACGGGATATATTTCGTTAAATTGAGATGAAATTCGGAATTTGAGATATATTTCGAATTTTTTATTTAAAAAAATATTAAAAAAAATTGAATGATAAAATACTTAAAAATTGGGATATATTTCACGGGATATATTTCGCTAAATTGAGATGGAATTCGGAGTTTGAGATATATTTCGAATTTTTTATTTTAAAAAAATAAAAAAATTGAATGATAAAATACTTAAAAATTGGGATATATTTCACGGGATATATTTCGCTAAATAGAGATGGATTTCGGAGTATGAGATATATTTCAAATTTTTTATTTAAAAAAAATGAATGATAAAGTACTTAAAAATTGGGATATATTTCATGGGATATATTTCGCTAAATTGAGATGAATTTTGGAGTTTGAGATATATTTCGAGTTTTTTATTTAAAAAAAAAAAAAAAAAATTGAATGATAAAATACTTAAAAATTGGGATATATTTCACGGGATATATTTCGTTAAATTGAGATGGAATTCGGAATTTGAGATATATTTCGAATTTTATATTTAAAAAAATAAAAAAATTGAATGATAAAATACTTAAAAATTGGGATATATTTCACGGGATATATTTCGCTAAATTAAGATGGAATTCGGAGTTTGAGATATATTTCGAATTTTTGATTTTAAAAAAATAAAAAAAATTGAATGATAAAATACTTAAAAATTGGGATATATTTCACGGGATATATTTCGTTAAATTGAGATGGAATTCGGAATTTGAGATATATTTCGAATTTTTTATTTAAAAAAAAATTGAATGATAAAATACTTAAAAATTGGGATATATTTCACGGGATATATTTCGTAAAATTGAGATGGATTTCGGCAAAATTGGGATATATTTCGATTTTTTTATTTAAAAAAATAAAAAATTGAATGTTAAAATACTTGAAAAATTGGGATATATTTCAAGGGATATATTTCGCAAAATTGAGATGGATTTCGGCAAAATTGGGATATATTTCAGCAAAATTGAGATGGATCTCTGCGAAATGAGATTTATTTCGATTTTTTTTTAATTCATACTACATTATACTTTAATTACATCTATCATTTATATAATTAAACACTAACTTAGACAATTGTAGTTCAATATTACATTATAGTTTAATTAGAACTATAATTTATTTAATTATACACAGTTATATACAATTATAGTTCAATACTACATTATACTTCAATAAGAACTATAATTTGTATAATTACACACTAATGTAGACAATTGTAGTTCAATACTACATTATAGTTTAATTAGAACTATAGGTTATTTAATTATACACAGTTGTATACAATTATAGTTCAATACTACATTATACTTCAATAAGAAATATAATTTATATAATTACACACTAATGTAGACAATTGTAGTTCAATACTACATTATAGTTTAATTAAAACTATAATTTATTTAATTATACACAGTTCTATACAATTATAGTTCAATGCTACATTATACTTCCATAAGAACTATAATTTATGTAATTACACACTAATGTAGACAACTGTAGTTCAATATTACATTACAGTTCAATTAGAACTATAATATATGTAGTTATACACAGTTGTATTCAATTATAGTTCAATACTATATTATATTTCAATAAGAACTATAATTTATGTAATTACAAGTAATGTAGACAATTGTAGTTCAATACTACATTATAGTTTAATTAAAACTATAATTTATGTAATTATACACAGTTGTATACAATTATAGTTCAATACTACATTATACTTCAATAAGAACCATAATTTATGTAATTACACACTAAATAGTTCAGTTAGAGTTATAATTTCATTGAAATATAGTCCAAATTGGGCACCTACTCATCAAAATTGTGATATATTTCAGTAAATTGGGATATATTTGATGTAATTGGCCTAGATCTTGGTCAATTGAAATGGAATTCGTTGAAATATATAGTTCAAATTGGGCTACTACTCATCCAAATTGGGATATATTTCGGTAAATTGGGATATATTTCATTTAATTGGCCTAGATTTCGGTCAACTGAAATGGATTTCGTTATACTTGAATACAATTGAGGACGAAATCGGTGATACAACACTACACCCTCCTCAAATTTTTTAGACATATCACATCACTATTACTTTTACACATGAATTTCTGTGCCAATTTTGCTTTTCACTTAATAAATGCCTGCAAATATTCTCAATTTTATTGAATTTTTGAACTACTTTCACGTGAACCTGTGTGCTCAATAAATACATTCAAATATGCTCAATAATTCATGCACGACAAGAATTGTTACTATACACTACACAAATTGATTTAGACAAACTTGCTCAATAATTTCACATTTCACTCCTTTTGTTAAATTTTTTAAAAGATATATTTTTTTCCAAATTTTCACTTATATTTAAGGGATGAGGGTTTTACTTCAAATTCACATCTCACTACAAATGGCCTTTATCTCCAATCCACTAAATACATGTGTTGGGAATTATACCTAAAATCTTCCTTAGGACTTATTTGTAAAAGGTTTTGTTGGATCAAACCTTATCTAGTTGGTCGATCATTTGCTGAAATCTAGAAAGTCTAACGCAACTTGTAAAAGTCCTGTATAAGTTAAACATCGAGTTGTAATAGACTAGTGTGCTATGAAGATTCCCTAGCAGAGAAGATAAGATGACTCGGAATGTCAAATTCACAGACTTCTAGAGAAGTTGACAAACAAGAACGTTAGAATGCTAAGGAATTAGCATTCGCACGTTTCAGCAATCAATGAAGAACCACATATAAAACAAGTCAAAGGATCTCAAGGAATATTCTTTTAGCAACGTTGAAGCCAAGCTGCGACTCTGACAAAAAGGACGCACAAGGGACGAGACTTTCCCCAAGTAGTCTGGGAAGTACATCTCCACCCAGAAAGGCGTTCTACCAGTTTAATCCATTCTTGGAAGAAAGAAGCCGTTGTGTCTAACGGGTATAGAGATTCAAAGTTTTGAATCTCCATCTATAAAAGGCAGAATTCAAGAACTGGATAGACTAATGCTTTTACAAATCTACAAGTGATTCTTAAAAGTAGTCAGTTGAGAGCCATCTTAAAGTCTATCTGAAGACTCTCAACAACCTGTGGTGTCGTTCATTGAAGTACTGACACTCCATTGAAGATATTCCTGATTGCATTCAAGGATATTTCAATCATTGGGATTCATTTCTTTCAGAAAGGAATCCAACAGTCACTCTTGAGAAACTGTGACTCTTACGGGCACTAGCCGCAGACCTATTAAGTTCCGAGGCAAACTATAAACGCCTCATTAGCAAAGGACAAGTTTTACGAAGGTGCGCCCTTAACTTGCCCGGAGCTGTGTTCGGAGAAGTTCAGATTCACGGAGGATAGCTGTCAAGTAGCCAGGCCGAAAGCTCACTGCCTACTTAACTGGAAAGGCGATTCCTTGTACTCTGTATACTTTTCTAGTGAAATTCTTAGCGCTTCGGCTAAGGAGTGGACGTAGATCTATTTGATCGAACCACTATAAATCCTGTGTTCATTTACTGCCTTACTTACTGTTTTATTAGTTTGTTGTTCAAAGGTTGATTTAAAACCTAGCAACAGAGTTGCTAGTGTATATCTGCAAACTAGCATTAACATCAACTTGAGTTAAGAAAACATTTTGCTGATAACAATATTAAGTGCAAGTGACTTTAATCTATTCCGCTGCATTTCGTGTTAAACTTTAAAACACGACGACTCTGATATTTCGGGACCAACAAGTGGTATCAGAGCAGGAGGTTGAAAAACCGACTGCTTCTGAGTCGCTTTAAGACCAGATCTATCGCTTTCCTTGCACTTTTATACATTTTTTTTCCGAAGCTCAGGAAATCACTCAAAGAGCATACAAAATGATGAACCACTCCCTTGGAGAATATGACAGAGAGAACTTCTCATCCTGGAAGAAGATGGCCCTCATACAACTTCAGAGCATACACCCTGAGATGGCTGACATACTGTTAAGAGGTCCTATCAAGATTATGAAGGTTAACACCTTTATAGGACAAGGACGAGCTGAAGATGCTGCTGGAGGAGAACCAAGACCCCCAAGACCTGAAATGGTTCCTAAATCATTTGACGAGTACACCAGTGAAGACAAGAAGAGAGCTCAACTAGAGCATGTGGCAAAGAAACTCATTCTTGACTCTCTTCCAAAGTTGATGAAAGAAAAGGCGCTTGACATGGAAACTGCTAAAGAAATGTGGGACTACGTTTGCGAATCCTCTCAGGAAACGGATCAAATGAGACGCAACAAACTGCAGGTAGCTGTAGATAAGTACGAATCTTTTTCTATGCGTGCAGGAGAAACTATGCAAAACATGGAGGAACGCTTCAACACAATAATTGGAGAACTAAGGAGTCTTGGAAAGAAGTATGACAATGGAGAAATGAACAATAAAATCATCTCCAAACTCTATCCAAGAGATGACTGGTTCGCAAAAGTCACAAGCATGAGTGAGAAAGACCTCAACAAATTGACTACATCTGAGGTATTTGCTCAACTCAAAGCTCATGAATTTATAATACAGCAGTCAAAGAAAAATGAAACAGCTGTAGCACAAGCCGCTTCCACCTATGCTGGAAACTCTGAGGACTTAGCATATTTCGCTAAGAAGGACTATAACAAATTCAAGCTGAAAAGACCTTACTATAAACCAGAAAGAACCACTCCAGCATCTCCCTCGAAAGAAGGAACTTCCAGTGCAGGTACACCAACAATTGATCTAAAGATCAATGAACTGGAAGAGCAGATGAAGAAAATGCAAAGAATGCTGAATGAAGCAAAGGCCGAAAAGGAAGTAAAAGAAATTACATCATCAACTTCTAACCGCTCTTTAGAGCGAAAAATTAGAACTTGCTTTGAGTGTGGCTCTCCAGATCACTTGAAGCATGATTGTCCGAAAGTCAGCAAAGAAGAACGAGATCGCCTGAAGCAACGATTTGAAAGACGTGCTGCTAAAGCCGTAACCAAAGCACTGCTAACCAGGACAGAGATTGCTGATGAAGAAGAACTCTATTGCTCATCAGAAGAGGATGATAACGAAGAAGCCCTGTTTGTACTAATGGCAAACATCTCTGAAGATCAGTCTGCTGATGCCAACTACGATGCTGAGGAAACCAATGAATCAGCTCTAGCTGCTGAGGAAGCAGAGGAACAGGACTCCATGGCTACGGAAACGTGTATATCCAATGAATGGGTCCTGGACAGCGGTTGCTCTGCTCATATGACCGGGAATGAAGAACTATTCTCGGACATAAGAAGATTATTCAACGGTCCAAGAGTCAAGTTCGGAGATAGCAGTGAAGGAGAAGTCGTTGGACGAGGTTGCATTGAAAGGAATGGCTTGAGAATCGTCAACGTAGCGCTTGTCTCCAACCTGAAGCACAACTTACTCAGCATAAGTCAACTATGTGAAAATGGGTACATCGTATCTTTCAAAAATACTGGTTGTACTATTGCTGATGCTATTTCAGGAGAAGTAAAGCTACGAGGGATCCGCAAGGGTGGATTATATATTGTCCATTGGCGAAGTGGTCTACAACACTCATGTTTTCTAGCTCTCAATAAGGAGGAAACAACATGGCTATGGCATAAAAGGTTCAATCACTTAAACTTCAAAACCATTAACCATCTTGCCAAACATAAGCTTGTTGTAGGTCTACCAAATAGCACCTTCCGCAAAGAAGGAATATGCAAGTCATGCCAACAAGGAAAGCAACCCAAATCATCCTTCAAGTCAAATCCTGAAAAGGGGACATCTCAAAGGATCCTAGAATTGCTTCATATGGATCTATTTGGCCCAGTCACGCCACCCACTGTAAGTAAAGGTCTATATACACTGGTGGTGGTTGATGACTTCTCCAGGTACACATGGGTACGCCTACTGAAGACAAAGGACGAAGTTAAACTTGTTCTTCCGGAATTGATTCTCAAGGAGCAAAACAGTAAAGAAGTTACTGTAAAGAGAATTCGATCTGACAATGGAACAGAATTCTGTAACGGAGTGCTGATGGATTTCTGCGCTGAAGCTGGAATATCACATGAAAAATCTACAGCACGGACTCCTCAACAGAATGGTTTAGCAGAAAGAAGGAATCGAACGCTGAAAGAAGTTGTTCGCTCAATGCTAGCAGACTCGAAACTTCCTGCTAAGTATTGGGGTGAAGCAGTCATGACGGCCTGCTACACACAGAACAGGAGTGCTGTCACAAGCAGATTCAACAAGACTCCCTGTGAAGTGTATCATGGTCGTAAGCCTTCTATAACTCATCTACGTGCTTTTGGTTCCACATGTTATATTAACAATAACGGTAAAACTAAACTTAATACCTTCTCACCTAAATCTGACGAGGGTGCACTTCTTGGATATGGACACCCCACTCATAAAGGTTACAGGGTATTAAATAAGGTTACTGGCATTGTGGAAATAACATGCAATGTTATTTTTTATGAGTCCACTTTAGTGCGCAGTGAATATAAAGAAGAAAAGATTAGCATTCATGAGACTGATGATGTCAATGATCATACATTTCTAAATTCTTTCGAGAATATAAGTATTGATCCGACTAAGTCTATGACTGAATGCAATCCAAACGCGACGCACTCAGCAGGAGATCAGACTGCTGACAAGGCCAGTGATGCTAATGATCATGCTGAGGCCAAATCAACACACATCATAAACGAATCAACTATCCTAGAGGTGTTTAATGATGAAGACGACGAAGGAACTCCAAATCAAGAGAGTGATGCTAAAACCGATGCTGATAAAGTTACAGTCAATGCTGAAGTTGCTGCTCCCTTGGAAGAAGTGGCAGATCAAGCTGTTACAGAGCATCTGAATGCTGAAGCACCCACTGCTGAATTACCAGTAGAAGATACAGAAAATGCTGGTGGAGATGTCAACATTCCTAATGCTGAGCACCAGACAGATGATGAAGAAAATACCACAGCAGATGACGATCAAGAAGAAGTACCAAGTGCTAAAACTTAAATCAGGCCTACGTGGTTACGCGCTCATCCTCCAGATGGAATTCTTGGGAACATCAATGATCCTTTATTAACAAGGCAAGGAAATGCTAATGCAATGTTAGCATGCTACATTTCCAGTGAAGAGCCCAAGAAAGTCGAAGAAGCTCTGCTAGACTCCGATTGGGTGAATGCTATGCAAGAGGAGCTTGCAGAATTCACAAGAAACAATGTGTGGGAGCTAGTAGACAGGCCAGAGCATCAGAGTGTGATAGGCACTAAATGGGTATTCAAAAATAAGAAGGACGAATCTGGCACAGTTGTAAGAAATAAAGCAAGACTTGTAGCCAAAGGATATAGACAATGCGAAGGCATTGACTATGATGAGACGTTTGCTCCGGTAGCAAGACTGGAAGCAATTCGCCTATTTTTAGCATATGCTGCGTATCACGAATTCGATGTGATGCAAATGGATGTGAAGAGTGCTTTTCTCAATGGCGAGCTCAAGGAGGAAGTTTACGTCGAACAACCACCAGGATTTGAGCATGGTAATCAAGTCTACAGACTCAAGAAAGCACTGTACGGTCTGAAGCAAGCACCAAGAGCATGGTATGGAACATTATCAAAGTTCCTGCTATCTAATGGATTTCAGAAAGGGAGGATAGATCAAACTCTCTTTCGCATCAAAGATGGAGATAGCATTCTGCTAGTCCAAATATATGTCGACGATATAATTTTTGGATCGAAGAATCAAGATCTATGCGATAAATTCTCCGATCTCATGACCAGCAACTTTCAAATGAGCATGATGAGAAAGATGTCTTATTTCCTTGGATTACAAGTTCAACAATCCAGAGAAGGGATCTTCATCCACCAGAAGAAGTATACTCGTGACCTTATTGCAAAATATTGTCCTGAAAAGACTAAGAGTCTACGAATTCCTATAAGCACAACCTGTATTGCTGCTCTTGAAAAGGAAGGAGAAGATATAAATCCTACTCTGTATCGCGGAATCATAGGATCTCTGCTATACCTCACTGCTAGCAGACCCGACATATCCTATGCAGTAGGACTGTGTGCAAGATATCAAGCTAATCCGAAGAAGTCTCACTTCGACACTGCTAAGAGGATTGTTCGCTACTTGAAGTGCACAGAAGGACTAGGAATCTGGTATCCTAGAGCCGACAGCCTTTCTCTCGGTGGATACTCAGATTCAGACTTCGGAGGATGCAAGATTGATAGGAAGAGCACAAGTGGCACGTGTCAATTTCTGGGACACAAGCTTATAAGCTGGTTTAGCAAAAAACAGCATTCTGTTGCCACTTCAACCACCGAAGCAGAGTATGTGGCAGCTGCTAGTTGTTGCTCACAGATTATCTGGATAAAACGACAATTGGAGGACTATGGTATTACTCCTGAATGTGTGCCAATCTACTGTGATAACAACAGTGCGATGTGTATTACGAAGAATCCCGTTCATCACTCCAGAACGAAGCACATTGATATTCGCCACCACTTCATCAGAGATCATCAAGAGAAGAAGGACATAGATGTTCAATATATATGCACTGAAGATCAAATTGCGGATATCTTTACAAAACCGCTTCCGGAGTCACGATTCAAGGAGTTATGCATTAAATTGGGACTAATGGAATTAGACGAGACTTTGGATGAATGAAATATGGTTTTCATTCTTTCTGGATTTCTTGAAGACTCAATATTCAAATTATAAAGATGCTCATTATTCAGCAGAGAACTTATGGTTATTTTGCAGAAGAAGTTAACTATCTTGATCACTATTACGGATTTATGTGATCTATACAATTCATATTCAAGCATATGTCCAGAAGATGCAGATAATAAGAAGATAACTCTTCATTTATAGCAAGTGATGGAAGAACAATCATCTTACACCTTTCAAGATCAAAAGGGGAGAGAAAGAGCGGATACAAGCAACGAAGAGAGGAGTACGTACATAATAAAAAAAAACAGAGTACTTTCAATTTTCAGACATCACATGGTACGAGGATCTCTGGGAAAGAAGTCGGATGGACGAAGGGTCGACGGGCCAACAGCAAGATCAGGAACAATTTGCTCCAGCAGCCAGCTGAGCTGCATTCCATTTGACAACCCTGCGCTAGGCCAGACATTGACAACTTCCTTCACCTGATCAAATACTAGCTTCGCCCAATTGGCATGGAGCCATCCATCGTCGACCACCATCATCGCCTGCCAGACACCTTTGGTGAGAGATAGCTCCTCGTCGGCGTACATTCCATTCACCATCCCGTTACAGATGTCGTACAATATACCGTACTCAGGACGAAGGCCTAGTGGCGACACCGTGCTGGAGAACTCGCCCCAATGCCCTCTCTTCACACGCTTCCAACAAGCGTACTCTGGCGCTACATCACGAGAACGATAGGTGTAGACAGAACTATCACCTTTGGGCAAGTTGAAGTCTCGAGCAAAGGAATCAACGGTCCACTTCACCAAACGATCATTCAAAGAACCGAAGATGGTGTCACCCTCAACTTGCGCCTGACTGAAGAATTTCTGAAGAGCCTCACGATGGAAATGTTGTGGGGTAACCGTAACATATTTATCAATGCCAGAGGATACCAATTTCTGCATCACCACATCCGGAACCCTGGGATCACTCACATAGCAGTGACGAAGGTTCTCCTCACAGAAGATTGGATTACGGGTAATGGTCAAGTGATACATGGAAGAATCTGGGGAACTCGGATTAGAATTAGACGAAGCAGGGGATTCTTGATGCAACATGCTTGAAGAAGGAGAAGACATGATCTAAGGATTTATGGAAAGGATGTTAGAGATGAAATGAGGAGAGTCTGAAACGTCTACTTATAGACGAATGGCAACCACCATATTAATGACGGTCTGATCCATTAACAACAGGAACGTTATGATTCAACGTAATGATTCACTACGTTGGACACTCAATCGTCACCTCGAAATTCCAAACGCTGTGACGATAGGAAGCCTCAGGTCTGATCCGGTGCATGGCTCGAGAATCATTATAGCTTCTTCAGAAATAGTGACTCTCTATGATTAGACTCACACTATTTCATTTCATCATTTATCTGGAGTTTATCACGTTCAAAATTAAATGTTCCCATTTCCAGCAAAATGGTTTGAACAATCACACTTGAACCAGAATTTCAAGGAAATTCGATGCTGAAAAAGATGAATGAGTCCAAGCTCTCATTCTATCTATGAGAATATTTCTTAAAGGCAAATATTCATTATCAATTCTGGATGACAATTACAAGAACAGGACTGCTACATCATCTAATACATCATTTCTGCTGAAACATTAACTACGAGTTTTCATGAAGACTACAAAGAAGGAGAATTTAGAACATTTCTCAACCGCAGTTTGGGAAATGAGCTCTCAAGGGATAGAAATCAAAACCCATCAAAGGAAGTCCTTCGGAGATCAGATGCGGAAAGGACTGCTCAAGCAACCAACTCAGCTGCATGCCAGTTGGTAGAGGAATCTGAGGCCAAAGATCTATGCATTTCTTCACTCCATCAAAGAAGAATCCAGCCCAGTCAACATCCTTCCTTTCAGCATCAATGGCCATCATGGGTCTCCAGATCCGCTGATTCATCACATAGTTCTCAGCAGGGACACCAAAGGTGACATTGCTCACAATATCAAAGATGACTCTATATTCCTCCTTCAGATGCAGACACGAAGGCGAAGGTGAAAACTCATATTCAGCAGACTGCCTCCATTCATTCCAGTAACGGACTTCTGGAGCAGTAAGATGGTGGAACACATCCATGACCCGTACTGGACCTCGTGGAAGACCGAACTTCTGAGAAAATAGATCGGGAGTCCAGCAGACTACTTCATTATCATAGCAACTCCAAATAGCATTATCCTCAGCCCTACCTCTGAAGATACAGGTTTGAAGAGCCTCCTTCTGAAACTTTGACGGCATAGTTGTCATGAATTGAGTTAGAGAACTCTCATGAAGAGCACCCATCACAAAGTTGGGAACATGGCAGTTACTGCCATATTCGAAGTACAACCCTGGTTCATGAAGAATCTGGTTGCGTGTGATAGTCAGATCACCAGGAGCTCTTGTTATGTTATACATTCTTGGAACAAACAGAGAAAGACAACGAGCTATTCAAGGAAGAAGAGAAGATGAAGTCCAAGAAGGATAGGTGAAAGATGAAGTTTAGGATGATAAGTGTGCTATCACTTATAGCCAGGCCAAAACACTATTCAGAGGACGAACACTCATCCAAAACGTCTTATCGAATAAATTCAAGTCCAGAAGAGCAGAAGTCGAAGAGCCTCGACAAAGGGGGAAACACCACCTGTTATGATAAAACTACATTCGGGAAATCCCTCTATATGGATTTACTGATGCTCTATTCCACGAATGCTTAAAAAAGGATATCAAAGGATTGCACATATCTTTTGATCCAGACAGACATCTACCGTCTTAAATGATATCACTTGAAGATTATACGTGGACAAAGATAATTTATGTCTGACACAACTTCAGATGATGAGTTATACATGCTAGCATAGCAGAGATGTCAAAAGGTGTGGAAATTTAATACATCTTTATTTATCAACAAGATGATATTACAAGAAACAAGGGATATTCAAAGACAACATTACATTCAAGATTCTAGAAGGAAGAAGGTCTAAACGGAAAGAAGTCCTCAGTCACAAGATTAGTTGGCCCATCAGCTAAATGAGGAAAACTTCGCTCTAGCAGCCAACTAAGTTGCATTCCGTTGAGAAGAGGCACGGCAGGATAATACTCGACGCAATCTTGAACGCTGTTGTAGATATAACCAGCCCAGTCTACTTCGGCTCCATCATCGATCGCCATCATGAGTTGCCAAGTCTCCTTCGAGAAGAACGTATCATCAATACACTCTCCCATCAGCATATTGTTGGCCACACGGTAGAGCACCCAATAAGGAGTGCGCAGATCGTACGCAGAGACCGACAAAGAGAATTCCGACGAAGGACAACATCTCCACTTCTGCCACGCCGACCACTCAGGGGCAATGTCCGTCACACGACAATTGAAGACCGACCCAGGGCCTCTCGGAAGACCGAATTGACGAGAAAAGACTTCCGGTGACCAATGGATGAGTTTCCCAAGGAAGAACCCATATATGCCATCTTCCTCCAGAGAACAACTCTCCATGAATTCTCGAAGCATGTCGCCCCGAAAACGCCTTGGAGTAGTAGTGACGAATTGGGTTAATCCACTTTGATTTAACCTCGACATGATCATTTCTACAACCCTTGGAGTATTATCGTATAGCAAATTCAAACCAGCCTCGTGAAGAATCTGGTTTCGGTGCAATTCTAGAGATTGCCCTGGAGAATCCATCTTGATTCTTGAATTTCTTGAAGTTCTGAGAAAAGATGTTTCATCTTCATTGATACTCTCTACAGGGTATTTATAATGGGAAAATCTTAACTCATTTCGTCTGATCGAATAGAATGTCGACACGACAGCATGGTCAAAATACATCTTGGAAATCGCAGTCAAGGGTCGCCGTATCAGCGAAGTATTACACTCTGCTAGAGTACAGACATCTGCTAGCAAACCCAAGTTCTGCTAGAAATGGAAGCTCTGCTAAAGTACAGACTTTTGCTAGCAAACCCAAATTCTGCTAGATATGGAGACTCTGCTAGAATCAAGACATCCATTATCAAAGATAATCTTTGCTGAAGATGGACACGCTGCTGAAAGAAAAGACATCTGCTATGAACTCAACCTTCTGCTAGGAATTCAGAGCACTGCTAAAGACATGTGCCGCTAGCAATTACCATCTATGTTCGATTTGCGGAATCAGCTCAAGACAAAGTCTTTGCTAGAAGCTTGCGGACTATACTAGCAACTACGACGTCTGCTGCTGAATTACAGTCTATGCTAAAATGGACCTTATGCTAGACTGCTGATTAAAGTACAGTCTGCTATCAACCTTCACGATGCTTGGATGTTCACACAGTCTTTACGCAATCGACTAACAGAGCATATATCAAAAGGATGATCGCAAAAATATATTGTTCTATATATATATCATCAACACAGATTTACATCAGAAGATTTAATCAAAAGGAGAAAAAGGTACATAGGGATAAAAATCTATCCCCCGAAGATTTGAAGGCCCTACAGAGAGATCTGTAAATCTTTGTTCCAGCAACCAACTTAGGGGCATTCCGTAAGGAAGGTGTCGACGAGGGAACTGCTGCACACTTTGGCGGACCCTCTGGAAGATAAAAGACGCCCAATCCACATCAGCCCGATCATCGATAGCCATCATTACCTTCCAAACTTCACGGGAGAAAATCATATCGTCTGGATTGACTCCAACTATCATACCACAAACTAGCTCAAAGAGGACTTGATAGCGAGGAAGGAGTCCATATGCTGAAGGAGTAGGGGAGAAATGCAGATTAGCAGATCATCTCCATCTCATCCAAGACGACCATTCGGGTGCAATCTCATCACTGCAATACGCCAATACAGAATTTGGGCCCCTCAGAAGGCCAAATTCTGAAGCAAACGTATCCACAGTCCACTCCACCAACTGGTTTCTCAAGACACCCACAATAGAGTCTCCAATAGACCGACTCTGTTCCAAGAGAGATTGCAGGTGTTCTCTCTGAAACACATGAGGAGTCAAGGAGATGAACCTAGACAACCCACACGCTTGCAGACTGGACATTACCCACTCTGCTATGTGGTAATCTTCTTCATACTCCATATACAGACCAGCATCACAGAGGATTCTATGACGAGGAACGAAGAGTGACAGACCTTGCTCCATGAATATCTTCTTGAAATTTTCTAAAGAAGAGTAAGGGTTGCAAGAAGGCGTACACAAATGTTTCATCTATCTATGCTATTTAAAGATGACATCTTGGTTACTTTACGCTGCTGAAGCTGCAGAGTCACTCAGAGGGATGATATAACTCATTAATGAAGAGGTCATATCGGACGGATTCATGATCACGCCTAAAAAGCACAGCCGAAGGTCATTGGGATGATAGCATATTATACGTGGTATCATCTGCGCATTTTTATTCAAATCGGCTGCTGAAGATTTCTAATCAGAAGTATGACGATTACTTCTCATGATGGAGAAGCATTTAATGCGTTCAAACGGCGGCATCAAATGAGATTGGGACACGTCATCCACGCTTACAGATCAAAGGTCGCGGATACTCCCACGATCTGATTCTTAACCCTAGCCGCTGATTCAAATTAAATGTAACATTGAATCCTACCCGTTTATTTTCTCCTCGTACTCCGCAACAATATACACACTGCTCAGATTTCGAAACCTCCATCTCCCTTTCGAATTCGTCCAACTCGAAAACCCTCTCATCGCACTACACAAAAGAAACCTACCCTGCCATGGCTTCGAATCAAGATTCTTCAATCACCTTACCCCAAAACACAAATACCTCTCCAAATCTCGAATCATCACCATCCGAAAACCCAGAAACGATTAATTTGCAACCTGCCTCATTTACATATCCCTCGATTACTTGCTCGCCTCTGCATGTTTGGCATGCACCGGAGTTCACTGGGATCGAGAAGAAGGAGGACATTGATGAGTCCATCCCTTACTATACTTTAGTAACCATGGCCAGACAGAAGAAACTATCAACGCATTCGACAGAACGGAGAAGAGTCGCCCAAATTATGAAGGACAGGATTCTGTACATGCCTCTTGCCTGCAAACAATTTCCTAAATGGATTTTGGACTTACTTGATTCTGAGTTATTGGTAAAGTATCTCACTGCTGAACCTGATCAGTTTCATCCGCATATGGTTTCTGAATTCTATGCTAGGGCTGTTATGAGTGATGATCAGAAATCATTCAAAACTTGTGTTTATGGAAACATCATAGAAGTGAGTGCTGAGTTACTTGCTCACACTTTTGGGCTTCGCAACTATGGAGCTAAAATTTCTCAGTATAAGATCACTGAGACCGCTGAAATAGAAAGACGGTGGAACCTTTGGAAGAAACCAGGAGAGAAGAGACAAACGTTCAAGCCTAACACCTCAATTAACACCTTAACAGAGGATTACAAACTTCTTGCAGAAATTGTAATCAAAATGCTTCAATGTGATGCGGGATCATACGCGGAGCTGTCTGCTAAGAAATATGCTGTGTTGATGGCACTCAATGACAATGTTAAAGGAAATTGGGCCGAGTTCATTTTTGAACGCTGGGCAGAACATGCCAAGAAAAACGCTCACGTGGAAGTAGATGGGACGTTCTCCTCAAATGTGAACTTTGGACTAAAAATCAGTAAGTTGTTGGAAATTCTGTTTACCAACAAAGGCATGGATCGAGGAGTTGCACTTCTTTCTACCGACTACATTCCACTAACATGACGCAAGCCAAAGCCAATCAACGTCAGAAATCCTCGGAAGTTAAAAGGAAAGTCTAATGTAGATAAGGACAAACCTACATCTCCAGAAGAACCAGATGAGGAGAGCTTAGCAGCACCTATTCTCCAACATTCTATTCCAATACCTGAAGAGGAATTAGCAATGTTAAAGAAGAATGCAGAAATAGACCAATGCTTCAAGAATCTGGAGGAAATTGAGAAGTTGGGAAATCTCCCAGCTGATCAGATCAACGCCATTATGACTGAGAAGGAAGCAGATCAGTCTCAACCCATTATTGGAGCATTAGCTTTGCCAAATCACCCAACAAAAAGGGTTGCTACCAATCCTCCTGCATCCAAAGCACAGAAGAAAACCAGAAGACGATTGGAACTTCTGACTGATAAGGAAGTTAAGGAGAAAGCAGCGAAAGAAGCAGAGTCTGCTAGATTGACCGAAAAAGAGAGTACAACAGATCAGACATCTAGCCAGCTCAACCTGGACGATACTTCTGACCCAGAATACATTCCTAAGTCTCTCAAAACTACGAAAGAGCAAACTAAGGAAATCAGGAAAGCAAAGAGGAAACACTTAGTTTCGCTAAAGGACGTTGAAAGAAGAGCATATCAGAAGTTCATCCATAACTTGACACTCGAAGGAAGAGATAGGAAATTCGAACGTATCAAGTCCGCTGCTGAAGAATTTCGATCACAAGAGAAAGCTAACAAGGAAGCTAATCCAGAAAGCAATGCTAGCAGAGAAATCAATCTCAGCAGAGAAGTCGAAGATAGCATAGTTGATCACATGTCAGAAGACAACATGCATCAATCATCAGATGCTGGAGAAAGACAAACCCCTGAAAAAGATGAGGAAATGACAGACAAATCAACGAATTCTGTCATAAATAATGTTACAACAAATTCGACTGATGATTCACTGTTTCTAGCAGAACAAGTGGCAAAGAAAGGAAAAGGGAAGGTTGATTTAGCAGAAGAATCGATCCCCAGTCCGCCACCTGCTCAGCAAATCAATATTGATGAAGAAGAACTATCAGATACAGAATTCTCAAAGAGACTAGCATCAGGAGCTTTCAATGAAACCCACTGCCACCGGAAGAAGACTCACAAGAAACATGGCGGAGAATCCAGTCAGATTCTTGACATTGAAGGTCAAGGTGGATCTCAAATCCACACTGATACAGCAATCTGGAATCCAGATGGAAATATCATGTTGGCAGTTCTCGAAGAACATCCGACAGACACTCCCGAGCAATCAATTGATGATGCAATTCAACCAGTTCAACATGATCCTTCCAGCCCCGACTCAGGATCCTCTTGTATTTCTGAATCCGATTCCGATGGAGAAGCTGAAGAAATTTACAATGCAAAGTTCTTAAGAAAAGAAACAACCGGATCCGAAGCTATTCTTCGAGTACCATTCCATGGACTGCCAGGACGTCGCTACGGACTTCGAAGAATTAGCCAATGGTGTGCAAAAGTTCATCCCGAAGATGCACCAAACTCTGATTTAGGACCTATGGCTGAAGAAATTGAGCAGTTCGTTGAATCTGAAACAGAGAGAGCCATAGCAGATCTATTCCACAGTGTATTGGATGAGTCAATACCTGAAGGACGTCTATTAGCGCAAGAATTCCGTCGATGGAAAAAGTTTGATTACATCATGCATCAACTCTGCTTTGAAGAAAGGATACTCTGTATAGCAGCTAAAGGATTAAATTTCTGGCGATATGAAGAACGTTGGTGTTTTGACTGGATTGATCAAGTTCCAGGGATAAAACAGTTCTCAGATCAACAAGTTATGTGTAGACTTCATGCTATCAGAGACCATCGCATTATCTCTAAGACCACAGGACTACCAAAATCTACTTTTGTCCCAGATGGATATTCTGACGCAAGGATTGAACTGTCTAAGCGACAAGCCAAAGCGGCTGTTGCTTATGAGAAACGGCAGTTGGAATATAAATCTCAACAAGAAGACCGTCAGGAAGCTCGACGAAAGGGACGACTCACTGAACGTGCTGCTCCGAGACTCGAGTATCCAGATAAGATGTTAGTTAAGATTATGGACACTGATATCCAGAACATCATTGAGATTGATATTCAGAACATCATTGAGGAAGCTCAGAAAGATGAAGCTCAGCTTATTCATGAGATCACACAAGTTGTAGAGGCAGCTAATAGGATATTACTTGAAGAATTAAGCTATCAAGAATATCTTGCGGCGAATACTAGTCATGAACAACCGTCAAACCCTCCGTTGAGTCAAGACCTAGTCATGACTACATCCTTCAATGCCTTTCCCATAACATCTCTACCAATGCCTTTCGCACTCACATCTGAGATAGCTGAAGCTTTCCACTCTTACATGCAAACAGCCGTTGATGAAAGAATAGAAGTAGCAACCAGCCATCTAAGAAACGAAGTGGATGAGATTCGGAGCACTGTATCTCATGTACTATCAGAGGTTGCTGAAAATAAGTTAGCTGTTTCTGAGAACAGGGCAGGTCTTGAAGTTGCTCTTCAAGACATAGCAGACACCAGAATTCAAGCAGAAGCAACAGTTGTGGCCTATGGTTCAAACCTTTTGGCTGCAATCAAAGAGGGGGAAGAAAGAAGAAAAGCTGACCGCGAAAGAAGAAAGAAAGAGAAACAGGAAGCAATAATAAGGGAACAAGAAAGGCTTAGGAAAGAAGAAAAAGCCAAAGAGGAACTCAAACAAAGGGAACTAGAAGCTAGACTTGAGCTACAACGAAAAGAACATGAAGCCAAGCTAGAGCTACAGAAAATTGAACATGAATCTCAAATGCAAAAGATGGCAATGGAACAAGAGAAACTGGCCAAAGAACTGGAGCGTGAGGCTGCTGAAAGAGAAGCAGGAGCAGCTCTTGTTGAAAACTTCATGAAGATCACTATGGAGAAGTTCGCAAACTTTCAGAAAATTAAATCAGCAGACAATGAAAAGGAAAAGCCAGCTCCCGACTCATGAACGACAAGGTCAATTTCTTTAAACTTAATTGCTCTGTACCCAATTTGTACTGAAAAAAGCTAAATCATTTATAAAATTGGATCAGACTTTGACAAAATCTCTTTGTCCACTTCTGAATTTTACTGGTGTGCTGTAGTTGATTTACACTCCTAGTGTATTCAACAAATTTGCATGTGGACATGGTGATTATGCTTATGAATGATTATCGTTTTAAATGAATCTAGCATATTGCTATGACGTAAACCTTTTAATCGAGAAATATTTCCCAGCAACTTTTGAGGGGGAATTTTACCACAATCATTCCTATTGCTAGAACCTAGCTGGAAAAACTCTGTGATAGATTAGCATAAGATTGTAAAACACAGACATTCTTCCACGCGGGTCAGCAAATGATAGTAAGCTTTGATCGCACCAAAAAGGGGGAAATTGTTGGGAATTATCCCTAAAATCTTCCTTAGGACTTATTTGTAAAAGGTTTTGTTGGATCAAAGCTTATCTAGTTGGTCGATCATTTGCTGAAATCTAGAAAGTCTAACGCAACTTGTAAAAGTCCTGTATAAGTTAAACATCGAGTTGTAATAGACTAGTATGTTATGAAGATTCCCTAGCAGAGAAGATAAGATGACTCGGAAGGTCAAATTCACAGACTGCTAGAGAAGTTGACAAACAAGAACGTTAGAATGCTAAGGAATTAGCATTCGCACGTTTCAGCAATCAATGAAGAACCACATATATAACAAGTCAAAGGATCTCAAGGAATATTCTTTTAGCAACGTTGAAGCCAAGCTGCGACTCTGATAAAAAGGACGCACAAGGGACGAGACTTTCCCCAAGTAGTCTGGGAAGTACATCTCCACCCAGAAAGGCGTTCTACCAGTTTAATCCATTCTTGGAAGAAAGAAGCCGTTGTGTCTAACGGGTATAGAGATTCAAAGTTTTGAATCTCCATCTATAAAAGGCAGAATTCAAGAACTGGATAGACTACTGCTTTTACAAATCTACAAGTGATTCTTAAAAGTAGTCAGTTGAGAGCCATCTTAAAGTCTATCTGAAGACTCTCAACAACCTGTGGTGTCGTTCATTGAAGTACTGACACTCCATTGAAGATATTCCTGATTGCATTCAAGGGTATTTCAATCATTGGGATTCATTTCTTTCAGAAAGGAATCCAACAGTCACTCTTGAGAAACTGTGACTCTTACGGGCACTAGCCGCAGACCTATTAAGTTCCGAGGCAAACTATAAACGCCTCATTAGCAAAGGACAAGTTTTACGAAGGTGCTCCCTTGACTTGCCCGGAGCTGTGTTCGGAGAAGTTCAGATTCACGGAGGATAGCTGTCAAGTAGCCAGGCCGAAAGCTCACTGCCTACTTAACTGGAAAGGCGATTCCTTGTACTCTGTATACTTTTCTAGTGAAATTCTTAGCGCTTCGGCTAAGGAGTGGACGTAGATCTATTTGATCGAACCACTATAAATCATGTGTTCATTTACTGCCTTACTTACTGTTTTATTAGTTTGCTGTTCAAAGGTTGATTTAAAACCTAGCAACAGAGTTGCTAGTGTATATCTGCAAACTAGCATTAACATCAACTTGAGTTAAGAAAACATTTTGCTGATAACAATATTAAGTGCAAGTGACTTTAATCTATTCCGCTGCATTTCGTGTTAAACTTTAAAACACGACGACTCTGATATTTCGGGACCAACAACATGCATATGTCCTTTCTCTTTATTCCACTCAAACTATATTCCACTCCAAATGCATATGTTATTCCTCTTTATTCCCCTCATACGATGTAATAAAAAAGAGCCAAGAAATCGTGCACTTGCTCAAATGGAAGAGGATTTTTCCTACGTCAAACAGTCCGGAAGAGGATTTTTTCTACGTCACATAGAGTAGGTGTCCTTGGTCCGGATTCCTCCACGTCTTTCTCCTTTTTCCGAAACTACAAATGGGGCAAGCGATCACCGGATGGTCCCACCACCTCGACGTTAGCTTCTTCGTTACGGGAAAAGAGATGAAAGCTTATAGTAAGTGAGCTGCAAAATGGTTGCTATTTCTGAAGGAAAATCGGTGGCTTGCGAGAAACAAAATCGATGGCCGCCGACAAGCAATTTTGTTGCTCACTTAATATGTTTAAGTGGCGAAAGAGATGAAGGTGACCGAGCTTCACCAACATCTCCTTCGCTAGTTCGCCGACTGCTACATCTTTATACAACCATTGGAAATGCTATCTCCGTCTATGTTTCGGCGACTGCAGAATGTGTATCAAAATGTGTAATATTTTAGACATATTGTCGAATAATATTCGCATTCAAAATAATACAATTGTGAGTGAGCTTGTAATTTAGTGCTTCGAATATTGTAGCAAAATATTAAATTATTTCGTTTAAATAAAAATTAAAATAAAGTTCAATTGGGAGTGTGCTTGTAATTTCGTCCAATTTTGTTTAATGCTCATTATGTTGAGTTTGAATTCAAGTTATTTTAGAGTACAAAATAAGATTCATATTTCAACAATTTTTTAATATAAATTTAAATAAAAGAAAAAAAATTGAGAATGATTTCGGACTGTGAGATATATTTTGATTTTTAATGGGATATATTTTGGCAATTTGAGATATTTTTCATTTTTTATTTTAAAAAATTATAAAATCGGATGAGAAATAACTCTAAATGAGGCAAGATTTAAAGGGATATATTTCACTATATTGAGATGAATTTCGGCAAATTGAAATATATTTCAGTTTTTATTTAAAAAAAAGTATAAAATCGGATGAGAAGTAACTCTAAATTGGGCAAGATTTAATGGGATATATTTCGCTAAATTGAGAAGGATTTCGGCAAATTGAGATATATTTCGGTTGTTATTTAAAAAAAATTATAAAATCAGATGAGAAATAGGTGTAAATTGGAAAAGATTTAACGGGATATATTTCGCTAAATTGAGATGAATTTTGCGAATTCAAACCCAATTCCTTATGAGTTAAATCCCAATTTAAATGCAAGCTTCATCTACTATTATATTCGAACTCCAGCCAAAATTAAAATAACTTTCATTTGTAAACTCTAATTTCATTGATTATAATAATTTCGTTAATTAAAATTATAATTTCATTAGTAAAAATAATAATATGGTGAATTATAAAGGAATAATAATAAAATAAGCATATTTTTTAAAATAAATATGGTGAATTCCGGCTAGAATATCGAACTCAAGATTAAAATATTGAACTCAAGCTGAATATATTTTCCTTAATATTTTATTTTTGTATTTTTACTTAATAAAATAGTGAATAATAAATGAATTATAATAAAATAAAGATACTTTTTAAATAAATATAGTGAATTCTAGCCAGAATATCGAACTCAAGCTGAAAATGACGAAATCAAGATGAAAATGCCGAAATCAAGATGAAAATGTTGAAATCAAGCTGAGTAGATTTTCTTTAATATTTTATTGATTTATTATTACTTTTCAAATGAAACCTTTAATATTTAATAATAAAAAAATCATTTTGTTAGAGTTTACACGGAAACCGAAAAAATTAAATGGTAGACTAAGACATATATGACAGACAAAGTACAAATTGACTATTTTGTGTAGTTTTTCATAAGAGTGGCTATTTTTTACATGTAGTTATAAAATTTGGCTATTTAAAATTATTTCTCTTGAAAAAATGTGTATATTTTCATCAAAAAGGAAAAAGAAAATTAAATGTTCATATTATTATCAGGTGTGGAATATCCATGGCCGTCCACAGTAAATGTGGCCAACTTTGTAAAGGTAAAGCCCTGCCTGAATGGAGATGATAAGGAGGGAACGTTTAAAATATGGAGATTACGGATGATTTGTCTGATGGAGAGCCATGACCTTACCGGCTTCATCACCGGTAAAATAGAGGCTCCAGAGAATACTGATCCTGAGCAGTCGTGGAGAAGAACAGATTGGCTTGTGAGAGGATGGATATTTGGATCAATCGGGGAAGACGTGCTCGAGTCCGTATGCGACAAGAAAACTGCAAAGGATGTCTGGCTGGAGCTCCACAAGATTTTCATTCCCCAAGATTCTCAAACAAGTAAGATTTATAAGTTTGAGATTTGATTTTCTATATAATTTATTTTTAATTAAGAAAAATAAAGCGAAAACGAGGATGATTTTTTTCTCTTTCTCTTTCTTAGGTGGAAGTGACTATAGCCAGTATTTGGAAGTGTACAAAGCAGCACTTAGAGGTGACTGGGAAACAGCAACAAATTTCTTCCAAGCAGATATAAATGATTTAGGCACAACCATTATTAGTTCCTACTCGGATACAGCTCTCCATATAGCTGTTCAGTCAGGAAAAGCAAATGGGTTCGTGGAGAAATTGGTGCAGTTGATGCCGAGCGATGCGCACCCCCTCACGGATTGGATTGGGGACACGGTCTTACACAAAGCTGCCAACATTGGAAACATAGAAGCTATCAAGATTAATTGTTGAACAAGTATCCAAGTTGGATGCATATTTCTAATAAGCATAATTTGCTTCCAGCCATGAAAGCAGCTGCAAGTTGCAAAAAAGGTGCACTTGAGTTATTGATATCCAAGCACGAGGAAAACCCGGGCAACATATTTGAAGGCCGGGTGGGAATCCAGCTGTTGGTTCGAATAATTTCTTCTGAATTCCTTGGTGAGACCTGCATACATACCTGAGAATTATTTTTAACATAAAAATATGAGAACAAATAATAAAGTAATTTTAAGATATAATGAAAGATAAAAGTAAATAATATTTTTGAAAAACTGAAGTCTAAAAAATATAATGAAGGAAATCG
Organism: Plectranthus barbatus; assembly: GCA_026898455.1. Taxonomy (NCBI): domain Eukaryota; kingdom Viridiplantae; phylum Streptophyta; class Magnoliopsida; order Lamiales; family Lamiaceae; genus Plectranthus; species Plectranthus barbatus. The sequence goes on along the minus strand of JAPKLW010000102.1, from coordinate 941,369 downwards.
AAGACAAATTAAAGAAAATAGAAGATAAAATAAAAATGTAGTATAATGAAGTATTTTGTGGTTAAAATTACATATTTTTTGAATGAACGATTTTGATGTTAAAATGAAGTATACTGAAGATATAATGTATTAATCTCAAGTTCTCACGTTAAGACAATTCTCACCGGATTAAACTCCTATATATATATATATATATAGAGAGAGAGAGAGTTGTGATCAAGTACTAAAATTAAAGTTTGTACTAAATAGGAATTAATTTCAGTCATTGGATTGTAGCATGGTTGAGACTAAAGCATAAAATATTAAAATATAGCATTATTTCCGTTCTTACTTTATAAATCGTACTTAATTGCATTAAGAATCATTTATAAAGTAACTAATAAACATGAAATCTGAAAAAAAAATCTCAATCATTGATATCTAATTGATATTTTTAGATAAATTGTATAGATTAATTCTTATTTAGCGCAAATTAACTTTTAGCACACTATATATATATATATATATATAGGGAGCGGATCCGGTGAGAAAGGTCTTAACGTGAGAAAGTGAGAAAGATGCTTGATTACATTCACGGCATTGCTTGATTGTATTCAGGTCGTTGCTTGATTGCAATGTTGCTTGATTGTGTTTAAGTTGTTGCTTGATTATTTTGTTGCTTGATTGTGTTTTAGTCATTGCTTGTTTGCATATCAACCGTTGATTTTTTTAGATCTGATGGACATGATTCATTCTTTTTTCTTACAGAGGAATTTTTTTTTATATGATCCCTCCTCTATATATATATATATATATATATATATATATATATATTTTGTTATAATATATCATTTGTCTGTCAGATGTTGCATTCGGTTTGGTGAAGAATCACCCAAAGTTGGCTACTCTAACGGATGAGTACAATAATTCTGCATTATCAATTATTGCAAAGATTACCACCCTATTCCCAAGGTTGGAAACTCTTAGCTGGTGGCAAAGATTCATTTACCATTGTAAGTAAATATATACGAAATTATTTCTTTATAATTTATTTCCATGCACGCACATTTAAAATGTTCTCTCTTTTTTCTCCATACTATGATTTGTACAATTCGTCATCGCTTGCTTGTAATTCATAGAAATGTATCGTGTTGGGGTAATGGAAGTAAAGTGCATCGAATGTTAGAGTTATTCGGAGTTGTACGAACTCAGTGTACCCGGTCCCTTCGATTTGGCGCTGGTTCAGCCCCTTTCGGGTTCTGCCGCGGCCTGTGGTCCTGCCCCACAGTGAGACCGCGGTATTTGGCCTAAAAATTGGGTCTCTATCGTTGCCCGCGGTTGGCGACCGCGGCAAATGGCCGTGTTTTGAGGTCTCTGTTGTTGCCCGCGGTTGGAGACCGCGGCGGAGGGTTTTTTTTGGCCTGTCATCGCCCGCGGTTGGCGACCGCGGCTGCAGACTTAGAAACGGCTAGCGAGGCGCGGTCCGCGGCCTTACCCGCGGCCTGACCGCGGCGGTTTGCCTTGTTTCTGAGCCTCTGTCGTTGCACGCGGCGATGGCTTGGTTTGTTGCGTCTCCCGCGTCCCGTGACTTCCAAAATTAGCGAATTCTTGCCATTTTCATGTATCGACTTTCTAGTACTCGAAGTTGCTCGTATTTCTTTCTTCATTTCTTAAGTTTATAATATAATGGTCGTATATATATTCGAACTCCAACTATTATAATGTAACCCGCTATATAACTCATTCGTTTGAGCATTTATAATCGATCTTTTTCCCCAAAACTTTCTTCATTCACACCATGAGTACATGGATAATTCGGAGCTCAACGTTGATTAAAATTTTGATTTCCTTTCCATTACTTCACGACAAAAATTGGATTCCCTTTGGAATCGATCGAAAATGTTCAATCATTCATGATTACATTTTTAATACTTCCCAAAATATAGAATAATAATAAGTTAGGATTGCTACGCTAATCCTAAGTCAAAAGGTGAATCGCTTCTTTTCTTCACGGATGGATTACTTCATCGTTATCATCCCATGCCGGTAGATGAGCTGCGGCGTCTTGATTAAATTGATATTGCACCTCGTCGATTAAATTCCAATCCTCATAATCGTGAGCCTCATGACCTACCACTCCTAGTTCGGGTTCGGCTAGACCTTCATTCAAATTTCCTTCGTTGTTTCCCGGTGGTGCATCATTCATGGCTAGTAAGGCTTCGTCGTTCTCCTCCCATTCGTTTAAGTTTCCTATCCCATCCCACATCATGGGGTCGTCGTCGAGTCCTAGTTGTCCTTGATCGTTTTCTTCGCCTTCCTCTTCCTCCGGGTCTTCTTCTTCGGGGTCTTCTTCCAGATCTTCTTCTTCTTCGGGGTCTTCTTCCGGATCCTCCTCGTCTTCGTTGGCAGCTTCCATCGCTTCGTCTTGAGCCGGTGGTTGGTGTGGTTGCTCCACTTGATCCATCTCTTGGATGTTGACCTTGTAGACTCTTGGGACTCCTCTTTCTCGGACTCCATCCATGACGTATTCGACTACGTTTTCTTCATAACCGGGAGGCATTCTAGGTCCAGGGCCATAGGGTCCAATTGGTGGTTCACCCACCTCGTCGTCTTGGGTCCAAAGTCGTTCCATGAATCCGTCGGCATCGGCGAACACAAGGTTTTGCTCCACAAGTGCTCGTAGGAAGTCGTTTGCTTGCTCCCAAGCCCATGGTCGCCAATTAACGGGTAAGATTTCCATGAGCCTTACGATTGCTTGGGCATCGTTGATCCCGTATTCCTCCACGAAAACCCAGTCGTTGCAAAATTGGTTGACTAGTGAGTGAACGTTCGGTTCATTGGCGTAGTTCCTGTTGAAGTAGAGATCGAGCATTGCCCTCAGGCGTGTTTCTTCGCGAACTTGTCGTCCTAACACGTTTCTAAACATGGCTGCGAGAACGAGGTCGGTTGGGTTAGTCGTGCGAAGTAATATCAATTAATTAATACAAATAAAAGGTATTAAGGTATGATGTTTCACATCGGTTGTGATGAATTTTCATCACGATTAAGTATATATATTAAGGTTGTCCGAACGATGCAAACGCGAAATTCTTTCGCATTACATAATATATAATAGCCTAATAAAAATCTAAAAACAGAAAATCCAACAATGCATGACAATAATCCTATTTATTCTCAAAATCAATCTAACCACAAAAATTGAACTATCATATAGTCATGCTAGAACAATTTACCACGTATATTATATCATTCAAGTAATTCAAGTGTTTCATATCTAATCATGCTTTCCAAATTCATGCTTCATACTTTGCAATCAATATAATATTTCAACTCATCAACTCTTATGAACTCATGCTTTCATAAAATCTTTTGATTTACAAAATATTTTGATTTACAAAATATTTTGATTTACAAAATATGCTCCCAAGTGGTACTTTAAACCGTAAATCATGCTCCTTCAAAACAATCTCAAATTTCTCTTCAACCGTTATGCACAAACATTTCTTAAAAGTTTTAAGCCCGTAAAAGCGTACCTCGATGTTTGATGACGGTGTGGCGCGTTATGGAGAGGGATCGAGCTTTATCAACGGTCACAATTTTCGAACCAACAAAGAACACAAAATGGTTCCAAATTCTCATATAATCCAAATAATACAATTGATGGCATGTTTTCAAGAGCATAGAAAGAACATAAGTTTCAAGCTTTGCATAAGAAAGAATTTGGCTCAAAATTTGCTATCTCTTTAAATCGAAGCATGGATTTCAAGGAAATCAAGATAAGAGATAGATTCAAAGCAACCAAGTCAAGAGATATATAAGCATAGAGTAATCATAGAAGTTTCACAAAAGATCCAAAGTAGAGTCAAGTCGGAAGAAAGATGAGCATGAATAAAACATGGAAATTCTACAAGGATTCCAAACAATTATTTCAACAAGATGAGCATAAGGAACGTAGGGGACTTTCATAAGGAATTCAAACAATTATTTCAAGTAAGTAAGCATGAAGAAGTGATGGGAATTCCAAAGGAGTTGAAACAAGTGTTTCAAGAAGGCATGCATGCTCATACTAAACAAATATTCCAATCAAGGTTAGAAATAAATAAATCATGGAATTCAAATAAGCATGCATTAAAATAGAAACCTCGAATCTAAGAGGTCAAGGTATCGAGCCAAATAAAATTCTACGCTCTGATACCACCTTCTGTCGCGCCCCCAAACCGGGCCTATGCGATAGTCCCACGTGCGACACAATGCACGCTAAGGGAAGTCGTGGTTTTGAGAAGAAATATTTAATCATGCGGAAGCAAGTAAATAAATAATCAAAAATGAAATAAGGTTATGAGGTTCAAATAAATTTTTCGCAGCGGAGATTAGAATCAATTAAATGGTTACAAGCATGATGAGGCAATAAGTTAACAAATGCTTGAAAGGAAAAGAGATTAATAGTTCGCAGCGGAAAATGGAGTCAAATGATTTATAGAAGCATGATTGAACTATATTTTAAATCATGCTTGAAAGAATGCAAAATGGCATATTTCAATTTAGAATGCAAGTACAAATGAGACTATGTATGAAGACATAGCTCGTCGCTTCGATACCATAACCAATGAATTAAATCATGCTAGGAGAACAAGAACAATTAGCATGCTTTTGGCAAGAATGAACCATAGGAATAATAAGAGGTTTCATGAATTAGCATTTAATCAATCAAGCCTTCAAGAATTCGAATCATATCAAGATTTAAAGGAAGTATTTGAAAGCTTAGTACAAAATGAGATTTAGGAAGTTTAGATCATAAATCCAAGTAATCATAGGGGTGCAATACATGCCATTCAAAAGATGTAATCAAAAGCAACATGGATTCGAAATGTAGTACAAACCGAACAATTAATACAATTAAGAATCATTTCGGTTTTCTCCTTCGATCCCCTCCTCATAACGTCACCTTCACCTTCATCAATCGGTACCTACATGCAGGGAAAACGCACATAGGGGCTAAGTACACGAATGTACCCAGTGGTCACGGTGTCCCGGAAACAAATACATATATATATCATGAAAACACCGCACACTCATGCATAATACAAGTTTTTATTGAAAGCCTCATGTATATGCAGAAAACATTTTCCTCACTTGGGAGCTCCCACTCAATTAGGCACCACATAATCATTTTCCCAACATATCAACATTTCATATATAACATGATCCACATAATCACAAGGGGTAAGATAGGAGTGGCCACTCGCTATCTACCCGGTAAGGTTTAATCACCCTTACCCAACCGGTAGTCTTATTACTATCCGGGCTAATGCATTAGGCTTACAATACCACGGGGGTAGCCACTTCCCCGATCCAACACATCTCCAAGTATATCATTCATCCACCAATTCATATCATCATAATCATACGGTGCCAAAAACATTTTGCGGTGTAACATGCTTTAAAACAAAGAATCATTTTGTAAAAGCATTTGGCAAAACCATTTTGATAGGATAAAGTAGTGCCCACCTCAAATGATTCGATGGATCCAACTACTTAGTTCCGCTAGTGGATGCTTCCTTCTTGGAGATTAAAGTACCTAATTAAAGTTTGAATAAATTACTACAATGTCTTTGACTCAAATGATAATCTAAGTTCTTAAATCAATTTAATTCAATTATTAACCCAATTACAAATTATGCAATTCGAAGGTTATAAGAACAAGATTCAAAGACTCCTAAGTTTTATCTTATTAATCAAGATTCATTAACTTAGTCAAATTATTAAGCTAGTTAACAAGTTCATACCAAAATGCTATATTGGATATTAATTAAGGATAATGAATTTAGTGATCTAGTACTAACAACTTATTATTAATCTAAGCAATTATTTTTAATTAACTAAGTGAACCAATTATACAATTAGGCCTTAGAATACTTTAGTGAAATCTGAAAATTAATCACATTATCCTAAGTCCGCAATATGAGTTATTATCTAGTTAATTAGTTCATTTTTTTAAGACAACAACAACAAAGATCTAGACATCTAGTGAGGCTGGTTTTAATTTTATAAGAACAAGATTTTAATGTGCACGTGCTCGAAGTGACGGTTCGTTACAACAATTTTTCATTTAAAAACGGTGAAGCCTATCATAAGCAATTTCCTAATTAAGTTTCAGCAATTTCAGATTTCAGCTAACAACTTCCCGAATTTTTAATAATTAATCTACTTAGTGAAATGGTCTGATTTTTATACATATTAATAATTAACATGTCTGGAGTTCATATTATAAAAACCAGATTTTTCCAAGGTCTAGAAATATGATTTTAAGTCCGTGCAATTTAAACTGCCAGAATCTGCCACATATTATTGAAATGTTTATAACTCGAGTTTTACAACTCCTATTCATGAAATTCCAAATTCCACAGATTCCTAGCTTGTTCTAGTTTATACAGTTCTAAAATCATCTTAATCCAACCATCCAATAATCAGCCGTACTCATTTTAATCTCTGTCCAAAACAGGACATGCTCTCAAATCTCATCAACACATGGTTTATCAACATGCATGTCATTATCTCATCCCCAAGCTTCATATATATCAATTTCAGATCCATCTAAGTTTGAATATCAACTTTAAACATAAAAGGTCATGATTCTCAAGCTTGATCTAACATGCAATCATATATATGTGTTCTATGCTCATCAATATGCAATATATATCAAGCTTAGGCCTAGGCATGCTCATCTAAACCATCTCCCTTGAAAATTTAATTTGTGACTTCTTGATCCTACATGCAATCACATATTCATAACAAGGAAGTCATAGGGAGTGTAGAAATTATCTACTTGAAGGGAGAAAATCGCCACAAAAGTTCTTTCAAATTTTCGAGTTGCTTCCAACGTCTTCTAGCTTAGATCTTTGTATATTCTTGCTCCTCTCTTCGTGGGGATTACGTTTCTCCTACTTGAAGCTTGATTCCACTTCGTGCTTGAGGTCAATGTGCTCCGATCATAGGGCTTCTTACGTCATTGCGTAGAGGAGGTGAAGGAGATAAGCTTTATGTAAAAATGGAGGCTCAATAGGTGGGGAAAGGGTGGGATATTGAAGGTTTTTGTGGCTGTTTTAATGGAGTTCTTCAATGGTGTAGAGAGAGAAATGTGCAGGGTTTATTTGGAGAAGATGAAGTGAAGTGATGGAATGAATTATGGAGATAAAGTAAAATGAATTTCTGGTAATAAAATGGGGAGTGTGTCGATTATGGGGAGGAGAAATAAGGTGATGGAGTGTAGCAATTAACTTGCATGACTTTGATTGACATTTTGTAATGATCACCTTCTACTTTCCATGTTTGCCCTTGAGTGATTCAAATTCCCCTTTTTACCAATTGCCCTTGTAGGTAAATATCCAAAGTAGGGGCTAGAGTAATCATTTCTCTACATAGTTGGTTGAGATAATATATCCCATGATCACTAATTAAATTATTTTCCTATGGTCTTGCAATCCAATAATTAAATAAGTAATACGACAATTTTTCTTTCTTCGATCTCTTGCCTTGGCATTTCGAATCGTCTCAATCGGACGTCGTATGAATATTTGGGCATAAAATAATAATATGGGTCTTCTCATATTTAATTAAATCCTCATCTTTAAAATAGGAATAATATGGCTAAATAAATCGATAAGTAGAGAATTAATTTTTCCAACAACTCGATCATATGTCCATCGGCTCGCGATTAAAAATCGATCATCATATTGTGTATATATATATATGAGCATCGAAATTATTGGGCATCCCATTTAATGGAATTAAATTCCGGAATTCACCTCGGAGGTAATATCGATATAATATAACTTGCCGGTGTTAATATAATTATTTTCCGGACTATAATTCTCATCTCGATATTTATTTCGATAACTACGAATTAGATAAGGAAATATACATGGACTTGCTAAATTAATTAGTTGGGCTATTTTATTTATTCTCATGTGGGCTCCTATTTAATTTGGCCCAACACATTAAATAAATAGTGCCCTCTTAGCCCAATCCTCCAATTAAATAAAAAGGTTGGGCTTAAATAATTAACTCGACCCAATAGTGTTGCTATGGCAACAATAAATATTACCGGGTCAAAATAAATTATTCCGATCGCCATCCGTGATTTATTTATCGAATTTCACTATTCGTCCTTACGGCTATAATTCGGATGTCGTAGAGAAGTCGCTCGATAATATTAATAATATAATGGTTGTAGCGACATTTGCTTCGTAATTTATTAAATAAAAGGCTGGAAAAATACGGGGCGTTACATGAAATTAGAGGGATAATATATAATGATAGTATCTTCTCTATATAATGATAGTTTGTGAACTCTATAATGCATGTAAGTTGTATGTGTATTGTAACACCCCTATTTAAATTCATCTTGTTAAAGTTAAGATGGTCT